>JBBGZY010000291.1:4987500-5460000 GCA_037952925.1 Lithobates clamitans
TCTCTTCACAGAGAGATGTCTCGGGAAAGCTATAAAGGGTGAGAAACATAGATCCTTGGTACACAGCGTGTTGAGAGTGGTCAGCTGGGAGGAGTGACTTACACATACTTAGACAAATGATGCTGCCCCAGACAGTAATCGAGCAAGCCTCCAGTTTATTGTGCTGTGTTTTCACATAGCCTTGGAACCATGCTTCAATTTTATATACCCATTTCTACAAAGTCTTAGAAAGTCTTATAAAGAGTCTGTGGAGTAAATCACGATTTTCGGCAGCCCGGCACAGACCCATATGTAGAATGAACTTTGTTCTTTCTTGTAATTTTCCAGTATCTTTTACCAAGTTTAATCAAGACTTGTGTAGCGGGGAACTAATGCGGCTCAAAGAAAAAAAAAATACAAAAATGTAAATCTATAATGAGGAAATCTTTAGTAAAAGACACAAGCCTGTTTTGCTCCGTCTCCTGCTGACAGGCAAAATAACCTCCAGTTTGCATGGTGTTGCTTTGATTGTACTGAATTCTTCTCTTCATCTTCATGCATTATGCAAATGACATGTAAGAGTAACAGGAGCTGTGAGTGTCATAAAGATATGATCACTCTCTGCAGCACTCAGAACACATCGCTGGGAGAAGAAAGCACCTGTCAAGCTGGGGATGGTACATTTGCAGTGTTTTATAATACATGACAAAAGTTGTTGATGGTTACATTACTCTTTAGACTCCGCTTCGTAAAATGTTGTGGCATGTTTATATCCAGTGGCTTGATATAAGGTAGTTATTTGTGTTAAACTAATGATAATGCATCCTCAAGGGTACTTTACTAGATGTTCCATTCTGTACCTGCTAAATGCTGCGACAATGCCCTCGGTATGCCAATAGAATAACACTCCCCGGCTGTAAGTAAATACTAATCGATAGCGGAGGACTCTTCTTGTTTGGCCACAGCTGGTCAGTCTGATGTCAGCAGAATATAGCTTTGATTGCAGTAACTCAGTCAGCAACAGCTTAGCTGTCATTATTTTGACTGTTCCTAATAACTGAAATGTAAGATCTAATTGAGCAATAAGGATTGTTGCAAATTATAGCAACTTTCACCATTGTTACAGACCCAACCAAGATGGGGGCTTTTGGAGGGGACTGCAGGGTAGCCTCTTGCCTACTGACTATGGGCCCTGGCTTTTGAGGTGGGTGCCTGTGGGACCCTTGGGGTCCATGTCTACCTGAAATACACAGACTCTGGGAATCTAGAACTGGAAAATAGATTCGGGGCCATTGTGCCCAAACCAGCAATAACTGCTTTAGAATGTGAGACTCCGACTGGTGCTGAACGGTCTGGGTGGGCACTGAATCACCTAGGTGGCTAGTTGTTTAATTTGGGTACTGTGTATGTTTATGTTGGCTGTTCCTTAGCTATGTTAATTATATTCCTGTTTACAGTTTGCATTGTTAGGGTAATGTGATCAGGCTCTAACTGATCTTGTATGTTTGAGTTCCAGTTTGCACCTAAGCTAGTGTCGTCTAGATCTTGGGTGCAATATTCGCTATAATACCTGGTTACTGGTTCCAGAGTGGAGGAAGCAATATCTTGATGGAGGCACCCAAGCTGTCACAACCATGTTATTAAATCATTTTTTTTATTTGTCATCAAAATAGTATAAAAGCTACCGTAGAATGAAAAGAAAAGCTGATCGATCATATTGAATTTTATCATGTTACAACCAAAAACGTAAACGTATTTTATTGGGATTTTATGTGATAGACCAACACAAAGTGGCACATAATAGTGAAGTGGAAGGTATATGATAAATGGTTTTCAACATATTTTACAAATAACTGAAAGTGTGGCGTATATTTGTATTGAGCCCCCCTGAGTCAATACTTTGTAGAACCATATTTTGCTGCAATTACAGCTGCAAATCTTTTTGGTTATGTCTCTATCAGCTTTGCACATCTAGAGAGTGAAATGTTTGCCCATTCTTCTTTTCAAAATAGCTAAAGCTCTGTCAGATTGGATGGAGAGCATCTGTGAACAGCAATTTTCATGTTTTGCCACAGATTCTCATTTGAATTTAGGACTGGACTTTGACTGAACCATTCTAACACATGAATATGCTTTGATCTTAACCATTCCATTGTAGCTCTGGCTGTATGTTTAGGGTCGTTGTCCTGCTGGAAGGTGAACCTCCGCCCCAGTCTCAAGTCTTCTGCAGACTCTAAGAGGTTTTCTTCTAAGATTGCCCTGCGTTTGGGTCCATCCATCTTCCCATCAACTCTGACCAGCTTCCCCATCCCTGCTGAATAAAAGCACCCCCACAACATGATGCTGCCACCACCACGTTTCACGGTGGGATGGTGTGTTTAGGGTGATGTGCAGTGTTAGTTTTCTGCCAAACATAGCATTTTGCTTTTAGGCCAAAAAGTTCAATTTTGGTCTCATCTGACCATAGCACCCTCTTCCACATGTTTGCCTTGTCCCCCACATGGCTTCTCACAAACTACAAACAGGACTTATGGCTTTTTTTCAACAATGGCTTTCTTCTTGTCACTCTTCCATAAAGGCCAGATTTGTGGAGTGCACAAATAATAGTTGTCCTGTGGACAGATTTTCCCACCTGAGCTATGGATCTCTGCAGATCCTCCAGAGTTACCATGGACCTCTTAGCTGATTCTCTGATTCATGCTCTCCTTGCCTGGCTTGTAAGTTTAGGTGGACGGCCATGTCTTGGTAGGTTTGCAGTTGTGCCATACTCTTTCCATTTTTGGATAATTGAGTGAACAGTGCTCTGTGAGATGTTCAAAGCTTGGGATAATTTTTATATTCTAACCCTGCTTTAAATGTTTCCACAACTTTATCCCTGACCTGTCTGGTGTGTTCTTTGGCCTTTGTGATGCTGTTTGTTCATCAAGGTTCTCTAGCAAACCTCTGAGGGCTACACAGAACAGCTGTATATATACTGAGATTAAATTACACACAGGTTGACTCTACTTACTAATTAGGTTACTTCTGAAGGCAATTGGTTCCACTAGATTTTGGTTAGGTGTCTCAGAATAAAGAGGGCTGAATACAAATGCACACCACACTTTTAGTATAGTTGTAAACATTTTGAAAACCATTTATCACATTCCTTCCACTTCACAATCGTGTGCCACTTTGTGTTGGTCTATCACATAAAATACCAATAAAATACATTTACATTTTTGGTTGTAACATGACAAAATATGGAAAATTTCAAGGGTTATGAATACTTTTTTCAAGGCATTGTATTTACCGGAGACCAGTGCCAGTGATCAGTGATTTATAAGGGGGCAAAAAGGGAAATTCCCCCGTGCCCCCCTGCCAGAGGCCGTAACTGTGATGTATGACTTGCCAGTTCCAATTACCTGTGTAATGTGTATTCTTACAGTCCATAAAATTGAGGAAAAAAATCAGATAAGTGTCTTCCTTGGAACCTAACTTATGGGGTTTATAATTCATGTCAGTTCACTTTTTTATTTGTCATACAATTTAATGTCTATGTTGAGGAGCCCCGAACTTGAAGGGCCCCAAGCCCCCCAAGGTCTAAATCCGGCATCGCAGGAGATGACAGCTGGATCGCTTGAACTGACACTGCACTTTTACAGAGAGACAATCCAAATACTGTCCACAGAGAGACAGTTTAGTTCTACCAATTGTACATGGTTTCCAGTGAATTTCATAGGGATGACTTGCACCATATGTAAAATGCACCTAAACACATTAAAAATAAACATCAACAATGAAAAAGGCACAAATGTAAATGGAATTGTACTCAAAACTACACTGTAATAGAGCACTTCTAGACTATTAGTGTATTACCTAGTGCAGGCAGGCTGATGATACCCTTTCTAAACCAAAATTACATTTGGGCACAATATGGAGAAACAGAGCGGCTTTCACTAATACCATCGTCAATAAAGCATCAATTTGATGTCAAAGGTTTTTAGCACTGTACTTCGAAATGTTAGTTTCGTTTTGGAAGCAATAAGGATTAAAAGTCTATTTTAATTTGGAACTAGTCATTTCACAAGTCTTAGATAACAAATATGTATTGTTAAAAAATGTATTATATTCTGTAGCTTTAGAAAGAAAGACATAAAAAATGCAGCAGATTTTAAATTGCTCGACATATAATTCAAGCTACATGCTCAAGTCTTTTGGGACACTTGAATTTAATAGACATGCATTACTGACAATAGCACATAATCAATATCAGGACAAAATATATAATGCAGCTTATCTGCATCCACTGGACATTTCATGGAAGTCTGGCAAAGCATAAAAGCCACTTCTCCTGTGGCTTACAAACCCAAACTATTCTGAATTACAATTAGTGGCAGACCCTAAAAAATTGGTATTGATTGCAAATATTGATAAAGCAAGTGTCGTGTCCTTTTAATGGCATCATATAACATGTACGAGTATTTTAGTTCAGACGCCTTTTATCTGTGTATGTCTTTATAAATACACTCTAGAATGTTTATCAGTGGTGAGGTGGATCGTGTTATGCTGGTTCCATAATCTCAATCAATAATTAATAAAGAATTTTTTCCCTAGAATCTAAAGCAAATAGTTCTGGGTTTCATCATTATGTTTACAGTCAAGGTTTTATTATATGCTTGCCAGCTAATTTTTAAGATATAGCATGGAAATGGCTCAGAGGACTTTTTCTAGCCATACAATACTTATTCAGCCGTGCAGAATAGAGCAATCTCTCCTGACAGTAAATGTATTCAGACAGCCACAGCCCCCACGGTTGTCTGAATAAATGAACAATAATTTTATAATAATGTTTGGACAATAATTTTCCACCTGGCTCCTTCGATTTTTCAATAAGTAAAGCAAAGTGGTGCCAACCAGTGGCGACTTGTGGTTTTTTGTTTGGGGGGGCGGCAAACAACCAAACCCCCCCTCCATGGCTAATCAAACCCCCCCAATCCCCCCTTTGCTGTCTGCCGGTCGGTCCACCGGCACTTACCCCATTTAGGGCGGGGATTGGGCATCCAAGGAGCAGCGGCTGGGATCGGGCATCCGGGGAGCGGCGGGGATCGGGGGGGAACCAAGCAGCAGTAGGGATCAGGCATCGCCATTGGCTCTTCTCCTCCTCGCTTCCGCCGTGCATTTCCTCCCCTCCTCCTAGCCATCCAATAGGATTGCCTGTCCTTTTAGCCAATCTGGTGATGGGTATCAGACCCGCTTCCCGATTAGCCGGAAGGAGGATCAGTGTTGCAACAGCGAATATTTATTTGCTGTTGCAACACAACTGGGTGGGTTCCAGACGTAATGCTCTGTGTCCCAAGCCCACCCTATTTTGAAGCCTATTAAAGCATCTGGCTCTAATCAGATGCTTAAAAAAAAAAAGAACCTCCGCTGTAATTCATGCGCCCGGCGTCCAGAAAGGGGACGCCGGGCGCATCCCCACCCCCCTTCCCTTCTCTTATCCTCCTCCTAGCTTGGTTATTCCTTCCCCCATAATATACCTAATATTCAAGTAAGGTAATACTGTAATTTACCTATGCAGCAAATTGTCTTGTAATGTACTGCTCAAGTTCTATTATATTTGGAATGTCTCTGCTGTTCCTCACTTGGTGTAAGCCATGGTGGCTGTACCTGCTGAATATTTTTGCTTCCTTATGTAACTTAAAGTTTAATTAAAATCAGGTGTCATGGAAGTCTTAATACAGCATCTTTTTTGTCAATTGTATATTCCTTATCACTGCGTTTTAACCACTTGCCGACCACTGCACGACAATGTACGTCCAAATTTGGCGGTGGATACCGTTGTTATGGCAGCAGCTAGCTGCCATAACCCCAGTATCCCCGTTTTCGTGCAGCGGTCGGCTTTCTGATAAAAGTGGTCCCTGCGGCGGATTCGCCGCAAGATCACTTTTATCGGTGGCGGGAGAGATCCCTCTTGCCGCGATCCGGTGCCCTCCGCCGCTTACCGGAGCCATGCATTGTTACTTAACACATTTTTTGCAAGTTCCTATATTATTGTAAGTGTAATGTGGTGCAGGTTCCAATGCGAATTTCCCGCACCGTGTTCAAAATCCCTGACACTTGCAATCTGCAGCGGGTGTCATTGCAATGCTAATGACACCCCAAACTGAGGTTGCAAATCCAGTGCCTTTGCCTGCACCAAATTGCATGGTACAGAAGTATTATGTGATCTGGTTGCAGTGTGTTTTTTATACACGCACTACTTTTGGTGTGGTGCACTGTGATTTCAGGCCATTCAAATTAATTGCACAGGAACGTACTTGTGTGATTCCTGATGTGAACCAGCCTTAAAAAGGAGTTCCGCTTAAAAAAAAAAAAAAAAATTATAAGTCAGCAGCTACAAATACTGCAGCTGCTGACTTTTAATAATTGGACACTTACCTGTCCCAGTGTCCAGCGATGCGGGGGATCAAAGCCCCGCTTGTCTCCCCCTCCGCTCGGCGGCGGCGGCATTGTAACTGTGATTGCGCGGCCAATCACGGTGTGTGGCACCGCTTGCACATGCGCAGTGGGTGCCCGGCTGTGAAGCCACAGCCGGGCACCCACTGCGCATGTGCAAGCGGTGCCACACGCCGTGATTGGCCGCGCAATCATCTGAGACCTGTGATGTGTCCCAGATGATTGACAAGAGGGAGGGGGCAGAGCTGATCTCCCTTCCTGCGCCGAAGGAAGTGACGTCAAGAGCCCAGGCACTGAAGGAGGCAGACTATGAGGGACCCCCTAGCAACAGGCATTTAGAGGTGAGTAAAAAAAAAAAATTTCTCCAAATCTTTTTCTTTATTTTTTTATGCACATAAATGACATTTTTTTTTGGGGGGTGGAACTCCACTTTAAGGAATGTTTACAAAAAAAAATAGACTGTTTATGGCCCACAGCCTTCCCTGATCAGCTCACTGGTTGCTGTATGCTATGCACTAAGTTGGTGTAATGTGTAACATGCACCAAAAAGTGAACCTATCCTTTAAATTACCTTGCCATATTGTAGTGAAGTGATGACACACCTTTCTAAATTTGTTTCAGATAAGCAGTATGAGTTTCTTATTGTAGTAGGAGACTTTAAAAATCTTCTTCCTGAAATTAACAATTCCTCCTCTTGTGGTATAGTCTCCTAGCTGTCTTTTCTTCTTTTGGCAAGTTACTGCAAGAGTTTGGATTACTAGATATATTATGCATAAAATACCCTGGAGAGAAAAATAATTTTGCTCTCTAAAATGCATACAACGTTGCCTGGGATAGATTTAGCAGTTTGCTTTCCTAATATTATACCACTAATTCGTGAGAATTTATGGTTAGGGTTATTTCTGATCATTCCCCATTGCTAATACAATTTAAAAGCAATAACAGAGATACTTCTCTTCTTTGGCGATTAAAACCGTATTGGTTAAGGTTGTTCACAGAATTCTCCTCTAATAATTATAATTTATCGATTTTTTTGACTGAACTAACTTTAACAGTATATCTCCAAGGGCTACTTGTGAAACAAATCTCGGATGTTAAAGCAGATACGAAGTCAAAAGAGTGGAAGTGGAAATGTAATAATTCTTATATTTATTTGATGATTTAGGAAGTGGTTCAGGATCCAGTAAAAAAAATGTGCTTTGAATAAAGCAGAACATGGGTGCTAGCCAGGTTGATTGAGGTAGAGAGTTCCAGAGGAAAGAAGGCGCTGGAGAAATCCTGGAGAGGAGCATGGGAAGAAGGAGATAAAGTAAGGCATTGCTTCTAAAAAGCCATACTCAAATGAACAGCTAGGTATCTATTTAGAACAGATAACATTACCAGTTTTGGGGCATCAAACTGATGGGTATTTTATATAGACGCACAGGTGCATTTGTGGGCTAGGGTAAAGTGATCCGCCCACTATATTAGTTGGAGAGGTAGATCTAATAGAGGTGCTGCAGATGGAGATTGTTTATTCTCCGAGTGGTATCAATATTTTCTATACAGAGATTGGTTAAAGAATTGCAGGGGATAATAGGGTTTACCATTGGTTGTGCTCTCAACCAAACTGTCAAACCATCCAATGGCTGGTTGTTATAACTGATCACATGTGCAGCATCATGGCAGTTGTAAACTAAACAAAGGCAAAGATGGCAGCTTCCTTGGCTGAAAATGATAGGGGGGTTTACTTACACTTTATGGTGTGAGCAATTGTATTACGTTGTACAATGATTCCCTAAAATCATTTTGACAGCTAGGTGTAGAGTTCCCCTATGCCTAAACAAATTTTTTGGGTATAAACTTTACATTGGTAAAATTGTTATCGGTATTTACAGCTGCATCCTGCAGTAGGTTCCCAGAATAAGTAAACATCTCTGAAATGTTATAAGATTCCAATGTTAGAGGATGCAGTGTTGTCTGATAATAAAAAGGGTGTTAATTCCTTGTGTATACACCATATTAACCACTTCAGCCCCGGAAGAATTTACCCCCTTCCTGACCAGTGCGTTTTTTGCACTGCGTCGCTTTAACTGAGAATTTCGCGGACGTGGCTCCCAAACAAAATTGACGTCCTTTTTTTCCCACAAATAGAGCTTTCTTTTGGTGGTATTTGCTCACCTCTGCGGTTTTTATTTGTTGCACTAAAAACAAAAAAATTGCGACAATTTTGAAAAAAACGCATTTTTTAAAACTTTTTGCTGTAATAAATATCCCCTAAAAATATTTTAAAAAACATTTTTTTTCCTCAGTTTAGGCCGATACGTATTCTTCTACATATTTTTTGGTAACAAAAAAAATCGCAATTTATTGATTGTTTGCGCAAAAGTTATAGCGTTTACAAAATAGGGGATAGTTTTATGCAGTTTTTATTATTAATTTTTTTTTACTAGTAATGGCGATCAGCGATTTTTATCGTGACTGCGACATTATGGCGGGCACATCGGACATTTTTGACACATTTTTGGGACCATTGTCATTTATACAGCAATCAGTGCTATACAAATGCACTGATTCCTGTGTAAATTACACTGGCAGTGAAGGGGTTAACCACTAGGGGGCTAGGGAGGGGTTAAGCATGTCCTAGGGATGTGTTGCTAACTATGGGGGGGCGTGGCTACATGTGATATGTCACTGATCTCTGGTCCCAATCACAGGGAGCCAAGATCAGTGACACTGTCACTAGGCAGAACGGGGAGATGCTTGTTTACTTTAGCATCTCCCCGTTCGTCCTCTTCGTGAGGCTATCAAGTCCGCGGGACCCGCGACCTGACTCAGGATCTCCCGGCATGGCGGCAAATTCAAAGGGACATACGGGTACGCCCATTTGCCCAGCCGTGCCATTCTGCCGATGTACGTCGGTCGGGAACCGGTTAATCCTTAAAGTGGGTGTAAAAAAAAACTAACACTTGCAAGACAAAGCCATAATGAGCTTGTATTCACATCATACTAGCTCATTATGTAATACTCACCTGAGATCGAAGCCCTCGCTGCGGTGCCCGTACACCGCTCCGGCGACTGACACCACTCCTGGGGGTTACTTCTGGGTATCATGGCTCCGGTGATGTGATTGGCTGGAGCCTTGATGACGTCATTCCCGCGTATGTGCGTGGTAACAGCACACTCACTGAAGCAACGGCACTTACGTGCACAGTTTGTGCTTCAGTTTGTGTCAGTGCGCATGTGCCGATGATGTCGGCACATGCAAATACAGGGGATATCTCCTAAACCGTGCAGGTTTAGGAGATATCCTGGGTAGCTACAGGTAAGCCTTTTTATAGGCTTACCTGTAGCACAATGTAGTCTGTAAGGGTTTACAACCACTTCTAATCAATATCTAATGAAATATTACCTGAAATACAGAGACCAATGGTCTTGAGGCATAGGCAGTGTCGGAGAGAATGAAGAGTCAGAGATCTGATTCCTTTTGTCTCAATATAAGCCTTTCAGAGAGTTATTTATTGTACATAGGAGTTATAGAACCTTACATTAGAAATGATTAGCACTTCTGCCTAGCAGCACTATGGTCGTCGGTTCAAATCCCAACTAGAACGCAACCTGCCTGGAGTTTGCATGTTCTCGCTGTGCCAACGTGGGTTTGCTCTCGGTACTCCGATTTTCTCCCACACCCCAAAGACATGCTGGTAGGTTAATTGGCTCCTGTCTAAATTGGTCCTAGTATGTGTATGAATTTGAGTTAGGGACCTTAGATTGTAAGCGCCTTCAGGGCAGGAACTGATGTAAATGTACAATATATATGCAAAGTGCTGCATGAATTGATGGCGCTGTAGAAGTACCTGAAATAAATAAACTTCCCGTTCACTTTATAGAGCTGGCTTTCAGGATTAATCTAATTGTATTATATGTGGACAGGCCCTTGGGGATTTTATATGTCCTATTTGGAAATTTCTGAAGTTGGTATGATATTGGAAAAATGGTGTTCAAGATGTTAATGCTGTGTTACCAAATGTAATGTAGAATCCTTACATCTGTATTTTGGGGTATCTAGAGCGTCTAGAAAAGCAAATTAATCTGAGAAGTTAATATGAGAATGGGACCAAATAGAACATTGTTTCTAGCTAGAAAATCGATTGTACAAAAGTAGATTTTGCCACATCCACTGAGAGTGGTGGAATGGATATCGGTAGTCAATTTAAATTTGAAATCGAGACAGTTGACTTTTCAGCTTATTGGATGAGCTCTAACATTCAAAAGATTTGTGCAAAATGGCCTCAGGTACCTGGTCTGTGCTGTATTGGTGAATATTAAAGATTTTCTGGACCAGAGAGATGGAATATATTAGAATGTGTAAATATGTAAGGTTGTGTTTAGTTTTTGCTTTGTAGATGTGGTTTGTTTTGTATAGGCAGTCCACGGGTTAAAAACAAGATAGGGTCTGTAGGTTTGTTCTTAAGTTGAATTTGAAGTTGAAGTCAGAACAGGTACATTTTTTAAGTGTAGCTACAGCCAAAAAAATATTTTTTACATTTTATGGATAGCATAGGGAAGGGTTAACACCCCTGTAACATTTGTTTTGCTGTCTGTGCTCCTGTTGAGAAGATATCACCTCACTTACTGTCCCTATGACAATAGGATTTTGAACATTTTGGATTGTTTTGGAAACAGGGATTGGTGATAAAGCTTCAGTGGAGACATCTTTTTCCCATAATAACTCTTTACAGGAGTGAAGCTCCCTTCCTAGGGGTGGATTTCCTCTCAATTCCTGTTGTCCCCCTTCGTTTGTATGTAGGAGTCGTTTGTAAGTCGGATGTTTGTAACCCGGGGACCGCCTGTATTGTGATACTTTTCTATGGTATTGGTGTTTGCTCGAAAAAATTAAATTTTCACTACATAAAATATGATAAAAAAGCCATGTAACCAAATTGCTAAGGTTCTTAGCTGTCTCCTTGGACCTCTCTGAACTTTGGGCTGAATACTGAAAATAATCTTTGTAATTCTAGGATTCTAGATATACATAGAAGTTTGGGAGATGTTCAGCCATGTATCTAGTACATCTATAGCCAAATAAAGTTAAGCACAGTTGCAGAGTTTTTATTAGCTTGCGTTGGTGGTTCTTTAAATAATGTTTCTTGTTGCCTGGACTTTGTTTTTAAAGCTGCATTCAAATTATAGGGCTCATGGACTACTCAGATCAGAGTATTTCTGCAACGTGCATAACGAGGTGTTTCTGAACATCTGTGGACAGGAAGCCTGTACAAGGGCAGGCTGACACTGTCCATGGTTATTCACATGTAATCAAACATGGAGTAATTTACCTGCATTTAAGGGATAGATGTGTGCCCCTGAATGCGAACTGTCTCTGAACAGTGTGCACATTCTTCATTAACCACAGCTTATCACTCCAGGTAGGATTACATGCTAACAGCTATGGACAGCTGCGGGCAATATCAGCCTGTTATTGATTTGTACAGGCTTCTTCACAACTTATTGGAAACACCTGGCCATATCGTCCACAGACATAGCGCTGGTCTGGGTGGTGTGTGACCCTAGTTAACTGATGCAGGAGACAAAACGATTAACCACACTCCAAGGATAAGGAAAATTGCTTTATTGGTAGAAAAACATCCAACATGAAAAACCATTGAGGTTACAGCATCATGACAGCACAGAGGGGAGCATGATTGACGCATTTCATGAGTTTCTTCGCTTAGTCATAACTTAGCTGTATGACTAAGCAAAGAAATTTGTGAAACGCCTCAACCATGCTCCTCTCTATGCTGTCATGATGCTGTAACCTCGATGGTTTTTCATGTTGGATGTTTTTACAGTATATTAATAAAGCAATTTTCCTTATCCTTGCAGTGCGGTCAGTCATTTTGTCTCCTGCATCAGTTACCCAGATCACGGACTGGACCTGCACCTGATAATTAAGAAAGGTATTACCATCACCTGGAGCGGTGTGGTGTGTGACCCTAATCATCCATATGCAGGACTCTTATAGGTGCAATCAGTTGTGTTACAGAATTTTACAAGGTGTTAATCTTGCTTTTTAATAATAAAGTAAGACTCGTATTATTGCTAAATGATCTTGTCAAGGTCACAGTACTAATATTGTATCTAAAAGTTTGTATGCAAACCAAAGTTTTTAGTTTGCTTAAGCAAAACTTGTATTGCTGTATTTTAAGTTTTCCCATTTTAGGATTTTGCTGCCTGTCTCAGCATCTTGCTTTTCTGAAAGACCAAAGGCAGTCTTGTACATAATGACAAATATGCACACTTAGCAATGTCTCATTTACATTTAATTAATGCATAATTCAAACATTTCTTTACTAACTGGGCAAACTATAACATATTGTTTCGCTCCGTGATGCAAAATAAAGATGTAACTAGGGATCTGGTGACTATTAAAATCTAGTTAGACATACTTTCAGCAGAAGATTAACTAGCTATCTCCCAACTTTCAGGCCCTGCTGGCTCTGGTTAATTAATCACTTGATGGTAATATAGATGCACTCTCTCGATTTCATTGACTAAGGACTTATTCTTTGTTTGCCTGGCTGTGCTCAGAATAAGTGCTTATATGTTTTTTTCCTCCAGATGCCCTCTATGATGTCATTACCACTGGAGCCCCAGCAGCACATTCTCAGGGATTTAAGAGTGGCGGCCTCAGGAGACTTCTCACTAGGTTTGAGACAGAAAAGCGAAAGTAAGTAATTCGAAGTTAGAATTCATTAAACTGCACAGTTTATAGAGCAAATGCGAAATTTTGCTTATAGTTCCACATTTTTTAGGTTACTTTCTGATCATCTACTGACTGTGCAAATATGTTTTAGCAGTTTAGTCTGTCGGGTACAAGTTATTTACTAGAAGCAAATATCTGATATCTATTAGGTTAACCTTGTTGTTTATGATACGTAAAAAGCTTAAAAGCAAGTACCAGGCTTTGACTTTTATTATGCATTTTAGAGAGTGGATTTGTCTTTGAATTTTTTCTGTGATCTTTAGATGTTTGTGCATGTTTTTTTTAGAAATGATGAATTTGCAGGAGATTCTGGGAAAACAGCTGGCCTCACATGTTATGATCTGATTGTACAGTTGCTATACAGTCATCTTTAATCTGATTGTACTATCCACTTTAGATCTGCTAAGAACTATGTACTTCAAGGGCCTGTCTGATTTGATTCAAATGTAATGGATTTCTTTGGTAGACTCTTAAACAGGGATTTTCAAACTACGGCCCTCCAGCTGTTGCGGAACTACACGCCCATGAGGCATTGTAAAACTCTGATATTCACAGACATGACTAGGCATGATGGGAATTTTAGTTATTAAACATCTGGAGGGCCATAGTTTGGAGACCCCTGCTCTAAAACATCATAGATTTGGTAAATCCTGAAGCAGATTGTAAGGTTTGTGGCCATTTTTTAGATTTAGCAACAAGTATGTAAAGTTAGTGCCTATGTACATTTTCAATTTAATTTATATCCAGCCAGGTAGGCCTTCATCCAACATAGCCTTCAGAGACCAGGAAGATTTCTAAAAAGGGTTGAGCTTGATGTAGGTGCCCCTATCTAGAACCCATAAATGAATACATGGCCAGCAACAATACTCAAGTGTGGCACTGAAATGAGGTTTAACTGTTGTGTGCTAAACAAACTTTCTCTGTCTACACAACCACCAACACCAGCTTGAACTATTCACCAAAAACAAATATGGATTAATGCCTTCAGGATCTGTTGGTCAAATTCTTACCTAACCATCTGCATGTTACACCAAATGTTAATATTTTTAACGGCGCAACATTTCCCCCATCTTTTATCATCCACTTTTGGTGATCTTCATGCCTTCTGTAGCCTTTTCTTAGCTGACAGAAGTGGATTCTGGCGTGGTCTTCTGTTGTTATAGCCCATCCTCATCAAGCTTTTGTGTTTAGAGATGACCTTTTGCACTTGTAAAGAATTGTTCTCTGAGCAGTTGTGGACCCATCGATTTGAATAAGTCTGGCTATTTTCCCCTGAACTCTCTCTCTGTTTTATGTGCTGCAGGCCGCTGACATACCTCCCAACTTTTTGAGATAGGAACAGGGGACACCTATTAGCAAAAGTATGTAGGCATAGGACACACCCCTGCCATGCCCCCTGAAAGGTAAATTATACGAAAAAAAAATAATAGTTAGTATAGTTACCACTACTATTCCTTTATACTGGCTTTTGAAATTTACAAATGCAGCAATTTGGAAATTGGATGAATTTTGATAAAAAGTGCATTTTATATATAACTATATGGATCAGACCAAAATGAGGGACACATGAGGAGGACAAAGGGACTCCAAACAAAGGACAGTCCCTTGAAAGCAGGGACAGTTGAGAGCTAAGCACTGAGTTTATAATCTTAGGCCCCATGCACAGAGCAAGCAGCCCCACTGCTGACAGCCTTTTAGACTGTATAAAAAGCTGACAGCTGCGGAAGCTGGATGGGGCTGAATAGTGTACAAAGTGGTACTAACGTTTAGGGCAGTATGCACCCAGGGATGACTGCCTGGAATGCAAGAAGTCTGCAGCAGATCCCTCATAGAGTTTAAAGTAACATTACATTTTTTTGTTTTTGTTTTATTTTTAAATAACAAACATGTTATAATTGCTTGCTCTGTGCAGTGGTTTTGCACAGAGTAGTTCCAATCCTTTTCTTTTCGGGTCCCCCGCCAGTGCTCCTGGCTCCTCCCTCACAAGCAGTGCCCCCAGAGAAAGCTGTTGCGTGCTTGCTCCTAAGCTGCTGCTGTATGCGTCCATAAGACACACAGAGCCGCGCCCCCTCTGCTCTCTCCTCATTGGCTCACTGGTTGTGATGGATTGGCTCCCGCTGCTCTCTTAGCCAATGAGGAGGAAGGCCGATCGGATCGGAGGGGTCGGAGGGGGCTCAGGTAAGCCTTTAGAACCACTTTATCAGGCTTCTAGCAGAGAGCAGAGGAGGTTGGATCGTGCACCTGTGCCTTTTACCCACACCTAAATGCCCAGTGTGCATGGGGCCTAAAAGACTGCTAGCAGCAATGCCATACCCAGTGCTCAAGGAGCATTATTCATTCTGCAAAACATATAGGTTTTTAAGATTTTTGAATGCTGCAAGCATGCATAAAGGCTCATCATCCTTTTTAAAAATTATTTTACATACTTGATCTACAATTGGATCAAGTAGTCAGATATAGACTTTTCGATTCCTTCTGCCAGGTGGTTATCTGATCGATATCTTAAGTATGATTGTTGGTCCATTGTGCTCTAAACAGCATTTTAGCCTCAGCTCATTGTACCAGTTCCTATGGAGTCTTGTGTTTTTCAGGAAAGAAGAGTTCACAATCCAAACTCCAATATTGCACATTCACAAACCCCCCTGGAAGCAGTAGTGTGTTGGAACTGAAGTCCCACTAATGCTTGGTGATGGGTTGCCTACCTAGTAATGGATAACTGCCCCAAAAATAATAGATGGATAAAAAGTTTTTTATTGATATGTCACAATGATGGGGTGGTATTGTTTTGGGCAGCATTCCTACTAAATGTATGTTTGTTAAGCTATAATGTATAAAGTAATTTGATTTGTAGTAACTCAGGCTGCCATGCTTTTTAAAACATACTTCACAATGTTTTGAGTTGAATGTAACCTCAAAGGCATTGTATTTTTTCACAACGTGTCGCAGCTTCATTTGAGAACAGCACTTTCTCTCTGTATTTTGCCAGAGTTGCAGTTTGAACACGCTCTAATACTTTAGTAATGATATTGTATATCACTGTGCAACTTTAATGACTCTGTTCACATCATGCTGCAGTGTGATATACAGTGAGATCACTATGATATACAGGACAATCTGTCCTCCCTATGAGACCTCGATAAATATATTTTCACTTGTGCATCATGTTTCCATGTGATAAAAACATTGACCTACTGATACTAAACTACAAGAAAACAACACTGTTTTTACATGGAATTGTTTTTTTCTACGTGAGCGTTACAGATAACCTTGAAACAGACAAACAAATACACAGATAAAATATATAAATCTACTGTACATGGCAGCTATTGTACCTGCCAAATGATTTGCATTTCTGTCCATCCAGTCCTGGGATTTGTACAGCTCTGCCACACATCATAGCCCAGGAGGGCAGGGAACCTGTTTTTTTTTCTTTACTGCGGTTCAGTAACACTTATAGGTCTCCTCCTTCAATTTTTGGTTTGACAGTGCAAAAAGAATCGGTAGATTGATGAGCTTATCTTTCTGTCATTCTGCTTTCTCCCCCTATCAGCATGCTCTTTCCACTGAAGCACAACTGAATGGTTTCTTGTGCTGCTTTTGCCTCCCCGAATCTGACCTGTGCTGTATAGTGAACTGTAGGAGGCTGATGTCAGTTTCAATTTAGGGTTTTAAGCCTACAGGTACTTCTTGCATTTAAAAATACATTCAATAATGCATTAATAAATGCAGAGCTGTAAAAAAAATGTATAGCTACCTGGAATTTAGCTTGAGCTTCTATGCATTTTTACAGATTGTCTATAAATCCCTGGACAGCTGACAACTCCAGTGCAGTGGGCCGAGTGTACCTACATGCTCTGTATACATCACAGGACAGGGTCACAAACCATTAATATATGGAGTGTTCATAATACATTCTTACTACTTTGAACTTTGAACCATCTCATGAAATAGGCCAGATAGTGTATCTGTTTGCATCTTGATGGTTATTGTAGTGGCAAGACATTATCTTATAAGGCAAAATCCTTCTAGTTTAGCAGCATTAACCACTTGACCTTTGAAAGATTTACCCCCTTCATGACCAGGCCATTTTTTACGATACGGCACTGCATTACTTTAACTGATAATTGCACGGTCGTGGTATTTGATCACCACTGTATTTCTTTTTTGCTCTATAAACAAAAAAAGATTGACAATTTAAAAGAAAAACTTTTTTTTTTACTTTCTGCTATAAAACATATCCAATGAAAAAAAATTAAGTAAGCGTATATTTATTGGTTTGCGCAAAAGTTATAGTGTCTACAAACTATGGGATATATGCATCATGCATCATTTGCAGCCTTGCAGTCATTTTCAGCCTTGGTGTCATTTGCAGCCTTGCAGCCTTGGTGTCATTTGCAGCCTTATCAGTGTCCATTTGCAGCCCTGCAGCTTTGTCTGTGTCCATTTGCAGCCTTCCCCAGGCTGCAGTTAAGCTGCAGTGACTTGTCAGTGTCACTGCAGTTTGAAAATGGCGCAGCCGGCACCGAAATACATAGACGTGAGTTACGGCGGCTCTCGGCCACTTTCGGCTCCACTCGTAGTCCCGCCCGGGATAGGCGTGACTGTGAGCGAAGCGAGTGCCGCCCATATACAGATAGCTGAGTGTACTCGGCTAGGTTCGGCTATATATATACAGGGCTTTTTTTCATCAGGAACTCAGGTGGCTCAGATCCCACTGAGTGCCGGACAGGGACAAGGGAGATACAGAACAAATAACCAGGGTTCAGTGCAGTCATGGGCAGGAGAGGGTGCGTGGTAGGCTGCACCCTCTGTGGTCTCTATTTTTTCCCTGGTGACCAGTTGTTGATGCTCCTACTGCATGATCTCCCTTGCAAGTGACTGTAGTATAGGATAGTATGCTGGGAGGTACTACAGCCGGATAGGTGCTTCAGCTTAATATTGCAACAAAGGTAAGAAATATGACAGATGGTGGAGCTTTTAAGGAGGGGGGAGAAGATGAGGGCAGGGGAGGGAGGGGTTGTATGCAGAGGTAAGAGCTACTATTTGATGCCATTTGGCAGGTATGTGTGTGTGGCGGGCATGGTTGAGTTTCTGCACCTGTTCTCTGAGAAAAAAAGCCCTATATATATACACTTGATTCTGCACAGCACGCCTGCCCTGTAGCAGTAAATCTGCTATGGGGTGGTCGGCAAATAGGTAAAGTGGTTCTAAAGGCAGAAGGCTTTGAACCTTAACGCATTGTATGCATTATGTAAAAAACCTGCTGGTTGCAGCCCCTCTTATACTTACCTAAGCCTCAGAGTATGTTAGTATAACATGTTTGTTATTTCATAAAATATATATAACTTTTAGAATCACTTTAAAAAGCAGATACTGCTAAAATAACAAACAAAAAAAAACTAATGCCTAAAGCAGAATGCTAGGCAGTTAGGGCAATACACATTTACAATATTTATCTGTAAATCGCTTGACTTGCCAAAATGTGTATAATTTCATTAAGCCCCTCTTGTGGTTTAAATACTCCTACCACCCAGCATAACCAGAAAGGTAACACCATAGGTCCTAGACGTGTGCGCCGTAAATAAATTTGTTTCGTTTCGCTCAATTCCGTTTCGTATTAGAATTAATTCGTGATTTGTGTCCAAAATTTTGTGCGAAATACGAATTTTCATTAACTTTTCGTAACAATTACGAATGTTCTTTATGATGAATTTATCATTATGAGGGGCTCCCACCATCCCTGTGCTGTGCTGACTTCCTGGGTTTTTAACTTTTAGGTTTGTTAACTTTTTGTAACAATTACGAATTATGAATTTAGATCCGAAATTCGTAAACAAAATTTTGTATTTCATACAAAATTCGGAAGCATAGCAATTCGTATTTCGGATCCTCCTGAATGTACGAATTTACGGAAATTCGTACGAATTTTCAATGCGTACGAAACTAATCGCACATGTCTAGTAGGTCCCTCTTACAGCTTTTTATGTCACCTGTTTACTCAGGGGACTATTAGAACATCATCACACTATGGTAGTCCTCCCCATGCAGCTTTCTAACACCCTACCATCCAGCTCCCAGTGCCTGAAAACTTGTTGGATAGGCAGAATTGTGCTATACAGAAGAGCTCACTGCACCACCATCCTCTTCTTAGAAGGATTTCTGCTGTACAGGGGCATGTGGCAAGACACATTTACGTTTTTTTTTTTAATCACTTTTTTTTTTTTAAGACAAATTCATACAACATAGAAAAATACATTGCACAATATATCTATATAAATCTTTTCATTAACATACACGACACTAACCCCACCACGAGAAAACACACCGGATCCTTGATCATGTCCTCTTCAGAAGAGAGAAGAGAAAAAAAAAAAAAAAAAGGAAAAAGCCCACCCATTTGCCTACCCATAATTAAAACTCAATTTGTGGAAAACATTATTCAAAGTACAATTAAAAAGGGGGCTTTATAGTGCCCTATTATGTGTATCAAACAACCACCAATACAAAAAAAATAAAAATTAGAAAAAATAATATATGAATTTAAAAATATATATATATATACCTGTGTGTGTATATATATATATATATATATATATATATATATATATATAAAATAAAAATAAAAAAAAAAGTGTATAATTGCAAAGTACTATTTTTGTGTCCTATTATGTTTAGTGTTTTGATTCAATATATTCTCTCTACTCTACTATTTCATTTTTATACCTCTTCTCATTTCAATCTACCCTCCTTTATGTGATTCCATTATTACCCATCCCGTGCCTAATTTACTATTATAACTTATCCTCTTCCTTTAATGACATCGATCATCTCTCCACTGTGCCTCCCAGAGGAGGAAAAAAATAATGTGATTATACTAAAAGTATTTGATAAAGTTATTTAATGAGTGCATAACCATTGTTATTTAAAAGTAAAATGTATATTTTTGTACTTCGCTCCACTTTAGTTAATCATGGGTTTGTAATATGGGTTTATGGTGCTCTGATTTCTTTTTTGGGAACACACAGCACCGCTATGATTAAACCCAGTTATTTATACTATCTTAGTACTGCACAAGGCCTTTGGGAGCAGCTCCGCTATTGACTCCGTTTTACCTTAGCAAGAAGATCAATTTAACAGTACAGACTGTTTACAGGGAGAAATGTGCTGGGAATTAGTAGACTAATGCTCGCCCATTTTACTGAGCAATTACAGGAAAATAGATCAAATAATCCCTGCATGTAGACTGGGTCTAATTTCTCTTTAATTAAGACATTCTCAAGAAGTTATGGCCTCTTTTTATAGCATTAACATACGTTCAATCAGTTTTGGCAAATAAACTTTTTACTGAATCTTACATGGAGAATAAAAAAATGTGCAGTTGTTAAAGAACAGGAAAAGAACTTCTTTATTATGTACTGTGGGTTACGATTTGCTTTCTAATGTAGAAGTTTGCAACAAACCAACTTTCTATAGTGCGTGATTATGGTGGGGCTCATGCCAAGGTTTACAGGCTACTAATTTTTGTCAGGCCTGGGCTAGGTCAAACACATAATCGGGGCATGGCAATGCTTTGAATGGGATAAGTCTGGTAGCACAATTTTGATGAATAGTATACATAGATTTACCTGAATTTAACTTTATCCACTGTACAAATGCATTTACAAACTCCAGTTTTCCCCGGGGAACTAAAGATATTGTAAGGATTTTAGAATACATTTAGGGGAACTTAAAATTTTTCTGGCAGTAGATTCCTTAAAGCTGAACTCCAGCATGAAGGCAAACCAACTCCGGGATCTCTATTAGGTACATCTGACAAGTTTTTTAACCCCTTCCCCCCCCAATAGTACACATAGATGCAGCCGTACTGAACTGGGCTTTTTTTCCATGGAGCTGCATATATGCGTACTTCTCTTCGTGCTGCATGCTTCTAATACAGAGACTGGACTCTCACCAACAATCTGGACCCAGGACTCCTGGTTCCGGGTCACCTGATCACTGTAATAGCCTCTGATTGGCTATCCCAGTGATTAGTCCCTGTGCAGCCCACACCTCCTCTTCTGAATGGAGAGGAAGTTACATTGTATCTTCCTCTCCTTGTAGGAGAGGAAGCTGTAAGCAAACCAAAGTGGGAAAAAAAAAATTATAAAAATTAAAAAAATATTGAGATCAAGGTTAGATCTGCAGTAGGTCAGCACCAGGGTTAATGTTAGGGTCGGGGTCAAAGTATATTTTTTAAAGTTTTTTTTTTTTAAAGAATTCTTTAAATTAGTGTGAGTGTCTGTGTTTTAGGTGGGATAAAATAAAAAAGCAGGATGTGCACCATTGTTTCTGGGTCATACTACGGGTACAAACAACAAATAACATGCACATGTGGTATCGCTGCAATCATCAGGGGCAAGATAATTTTTTTTGGGTTGTCCTTTGATGGTAAATTATGGTAATAGCTAGAAATATACAGCTAAATTTTAAAAAAAAAGTTTTTTTATACTATTTTGGGCCAGGTTTCCTTAGATATAACAAATCAGAAGATATCAGTTACCATTTACCACCAAAAGAAAGCCCAATTAGAAAATTTTGCCCTGAAAAAAAAAGGTATAATTCACCTGGATACACAAAGTAGTTGTGATATGTACAAATTTACTAACACATGTCAACGTTGCAAAATTGTGTTCAGGCATTAACATTTGTTTTATTTTTAGTTACTAAAGGGTTAAAACTCCCGGAAGACAGCTATCTCTGTTGTTTGGGGAGCCTGATGCTGGACCCTTTGGTCTCAACATCTTCAACAGTAGAGTTGATGTAGCTGCTATACCCGCCCCTCCCTTCCTCCTACCCAATCACAGAAGCCTTTGTACTATGTGAACTCATTCACAAAATACAAAGTGATGAATTTTCTAAAGGCAAGTAGACAATGCACTTTGCAAGTGCAGTTGCTCCAGAGCTTAATAAATGAGGTGAAGCTTGCAGAGAATACTCTATCACATGCAAGGAAAATTTTAAAAAATACAGCATTTTTACTTGCACATGATTTGATGATGAAAGTCAACAGAGTTTCCTCTCATTTACCAAGCTCTGGAGTAACTGCATGTGCAGAGTTCAACTGCACACTCTATTTGCCTTTAGTAAATGAACCTGAAAGGCTTCTATGACTAAGCAGCAGAGGGGAGGGTATAGCTGCTATGTGTGCTTTTCTCCTCTCACAGCCTGGAGCGTATCCTACAGCAGAGCCCAAAAACTTGTCAGATATAAATAAAGAGAGATAAGTCCAGGAGGTGACATGCTTTCAGGAATTCAGCTTTAAGAGCTACTTGTGCCTAGTTAAGGCATGCATTCACATCAGTGTCAGTAACATTATCGACACGTGCTACAAACTAAGGTAATTCTTACTACCGCCACTTTAAGAATCTGTTACTATGGCAGCAACAAATTATTAAAGACTAACCGTCGGTTCTCACAATAGGAAACTGGCGGTAATGAAGGCCATCTCTGAGGTGACGTACATATCTACTCAGAGCATGTAGTGCCTGTGCTGGGAAGCTGTCATGAATGTGGCCACTTCCTGCACAGAGCTGTATCCTCTGCCCCATTTGGCTGTTGGTTGGGAGATTCTGTTGAGGCTGTTGGGGAACTCTAATTTTTGTTGACTGCTCATGGCAGTGGGTGGATTCGAAAGTTGCTATTGGCCTGAATATGAGCTATGGATTCACCCACTCACCTGCACTGTCAGTCAAAATTAAAGCGGGCCTGATGGGGAACCCCCTCTCAGTCCCCCATCATCAGCTAAACCTAGTACAAAACTCCTCGGCCATGCACTTATCAGTCTGATGGGCACAGTTGCCAGGGAGAGAGGGAATGAGTGCACTAAGGAAGTACAGACACAATGAGATTCATGTACCTCTCTACAGAATCGGACGTAAGCGATCGGACGTACGAACTCCCCAGTTGTGTCTTGCCAGGACATTTTTTCAAAATTAAATCTACAAGTGGAAGGGATTTTTCCCCATCTTATTCATCTAATCCAGTGGTTCTCAACCTTTCTAGTGTCATGACCCCTTGATAAAATTCCCCATGTTGTGGGGCACCCTAACAGTAAAATTATTTTAGTAGCGTGGGTTATCTGCACCCAAGGCAAGACAAGTGATTTGCACCCCTAACCCACGGACATTTAGCGCTCCCTGAGTCCCTTCCATTACAGTATTAAAACCCCTTATGGTAGATTTTAGGATGTACCATTCTTTCTCTTTGTTCTCCTTTCTTTCCCCTTTTCTTTCTATCCCAATTTCTTGTTTTTTTTTCCCTTTCCCTCTCTCTAGCCGTCGTTCTTGTTCACTTATTCTTTCTCTCCCTTTTCTTTGTTCCTACCCCTCTTTTCCTCTCCTTTCCATGTAGTCTCTATTTTTATTCCTTCTCTTACTCCTTGGTGGGGGGGTTGGGGGGGGATGGGATGAGTGGCAGTGCTGGCGCGGAGTTGAACGAGTGGCAGTGCTGGCACGGAGTTGAACGAGTGGCAGTGCTGGTGGTGAGTTGAACGAGTGGCAGTGCTGGCGGGGAGATGAACGAGTGGCAGTGCTGGCGGGGAGATGAACGAGTGGCAGTGCTGGCGGGGAGTTGAACGAGTGGCAGTGCTGGCGGGGAGTTGAACGAGTGGCAGTGCTGGCGGGGAGTTGAACGAGTGGCAGTGCTGGCGGGGAGTTGAACGAGTGGCAGTGCTGGCGGGGAGTTGAACGAGTGGCAGTGCTGGCGGGGAGTTGAACGAGTGGCAGTGCTGGCGGGGAGTTGAACGAGTGGCAGTGCTGGCGGGGAGTTGAATGAGTGGCAGTGCTGGCGGGGAGTTGAACGAGTGGCAGTGCTGGCGAGGAGTTGAACGAGTGGCAGTGCTGGCGGGGAGTTGAACGAGTGGCAGTGCTGGCGGGGAGTTGAACGAGTGGCAGTGCTGGCGGGGAGTTGAACGAGTGGCAGTGCTGGCGGGGAGTTGAACGAGTGGCAGTGCTGGCGGGGAGTTGAACGAGTGGCAGTGCTGGCGGGGAGTTGAACGAGTGGCAGTGCTGGCGGGGAGTTGAACGAGTGGCAGTGCTGGCGGGGAGTTGAACGAGTGGCAGTGCTGGCGAGGAGTTAAACGAGTGGCAGTGCTGGGGGGGGTGGGATGAGTGGCAGTGATGGTGGGGGGGAATGGGATCAGTGGCAGTGCTGGGGGGAGTTCTGATCAGCTAACTTAGGTGCTCTTGATCAAGGTCATCTGTTGATCTGAGAACTGTAGTTGGGACTTTTAATGGCAACTATAATCACAGGTAGTGTTACTCACTGTGTCTCCCAGCAGTGACACCTATGCTGAAATCAGGAAATAGGGTCTCCTTCAGCCCCTCCCACTTCATATTCCTCACCAGTCAGCTGACCTTTAGTCTCTGCCCCCCAGCCATGCTGTGAACTGAATGGGCGACTGCGAAGAGGCTGAGTGGGCGGCCGGGGGCTCCAGGAACTGCCCAGCTGGGCGGCCACAGGCTCCAGGGACAGCCCTGCTGGGTGGCCACGAAAAGGCTGGAAGAGCGGTGTGGGATTCAGGAAAAGCCCAGGATTCAGTGACCCCTGGCAAATCATCATTTGACCCCTGGGGGGGTCCCGACCCCCAGGTTGAGAACCACTGATCTAATCAGTATCGGTGTTCAGTGAAAAAAGCAGCAAAAATATTGCTCTAGGAAAAGCAAGAGGACATCCTGTGCACAGCGGGAAGATTTACTAAACGAATAGAGTGTGTTCACATTGCAAAGTACGTTTTCACTAAGGTTAGTGAATGATGTGAAGCTGATGTGAAGCTGTGACTTAAGTTATCCAGTTGTGAAAGCAAAAAATCTGTGTTAAGTATTCTTTGCAAAGGAAATTTCATTTGACTTCACTTCTATTTACTAAGATAAAAGAAAATTAACTCTGCAAAGTAAAAATTCACCTTGCAACATCAATATGCTTTGCTCCTTTAGTAAATAAATCCCAGTGTGCAGAATACCCTCAAACTGCCATGGTTGCACAGAGGCCGCATATTATTTTTCCAATTTTTGAACTTCATCATTATTGGTTGATTAAAATGGAAAGGTTAATACGTTTAAATGCACAATTGTTTATAGCATTTTTGTATGAAAACATGGAAACAAGTAAGAATAAGAACAACATACTCTCACTCTATAATGATATCTGAAAAAATTACCTGCCTGCTAACAAATCGCTGTAGCCTGTAACTCATAGCTCTTCTGAACATACAGTATCTATAACTCATACAGAGATCCTATGCATCATATTTCTCATCAGAGCAAGTAATATGGTGATTTCAGATAACTGTTAGGTAGACTTTCTAGTCTCCTAAGGAACTGACAACTTGAAACCAACAATAAATTCTTACTATCTGTAGGTTAACATATAAATACTTTCTCGGATGCCCGTGACAAAGAATTACAGTTTTATATCCTGATAATGAATGATGTTGGGACATCATTGACTTTAAAACTAGAAAAATTGATGTTAAAGGGGTTATTAACCCTCGTGTTTTTTCATCTTAATGCATCATATGCATTAAGGTGAACAAACTTCTGACACTCCCTGGCCCCCTAGCCCCCCGTTTTACTCAACTGAGCCTGTTCGTTCCCTCAGCGAAGGCACGCTCTTCCTTTCTGCCCGTTGTCTCGGCTCTTGATTGGATAGATTGATAGCAGCGCAGCCATTAGCTCCTGCTGCTGTCAATCAAATCCAATGATGCGGGCACTGGGGGGGTGGGGTTGAGTCCTGCATTCTGTGTGAATGTACACAGATGCAGGACTCCACCTTAGGAGAGCCTTCTCCAATGTGGACACTCGATGCGGGGAGGAGCTACCAGCACCGCCGGGGGACCCTAGAAGTCAAGGATCGGGGCCACTGTGCAAAATGAACTGCGCAGTGGAGGTAAGTGTGACATGTTATTAAAAAAAAAAAAGAGGGTTTACAACCCTTTTAATCTCATCCTACATGACATTTGTTATTATTAGGTTTCTAATATTGGCCTTGGCCTAAGGTGGAAATATTTTATTGTGCAACTGAATTCTCTCTTTCAAGACAAGTCAACTTTTTGTAAAAATAATATATTCACCCATTATAATTTAAATAAAAATGTGCATTTTTACATTCGAGCCTGATCATCATTGCACCTGCAATCAGTGGAGCAACGCACGGACTCCTACAGCCACTGGTCCATACCGAGGTAAAGACCTTGGAAAACAGGGTTGTAGGACGTATCATTGGACTCTGAGTGGGGAGACATTACCACTCTTAAATTAAAAACTGAATCCATATTACATTTGTCTTACATATGTGATCCTGTTTTTTTTTTTTTTTTTTAATGTTTACTCAATAAACAATGTATTGCAACTAAAAAAACAATGAGTACTGCTGTAGTAGCAGATGGACCTTGCAGTTTTTTTTCATTCACAACCTCCTGTGAATGAATTATTTGGTTGTGTGAGCGGAGCCACACACAGATGTGCCCATTATAAATTTGACAGGTGCCAACAGGGATAAGAAGCCTTAGCATCTGTATTAGAAGGGGCAAATAGAGGGTGGGGGGCTGCAGAGACTGACCATGTTTTATGTTATACACTAAATTATGGGTGTAATATGAAACATAGTCTGAAAGATGAAGTTAGGCTTTAACGGCTTGTGTTGAGGGACTTTTATTCCCTTTAGAACTGCTTATCTCTCAGTATAAGTTAATGGAAATTCAGAAGCAACCTGAAGCTGTCAAGTGCACCTGTCAATGAACTCTAAATTATCCCAGAAGTGTCTTAATCTGATGTCAAATGATAGTGAAACGCACCTGAAAGCAACCTGCATTTTCCCATCGGTACAAGCTTGTGTTCTTATACCTAGGAACATTTGTAAATCGTGGTCCTGAAAATAGGGATAAGACAGGGGTCGGAGCAGAGGGTGGGTTTAAAAATGGCATGTACAGTGCACTGCACCAAAACATATGTAATGGTTGAGGCATGTGCCAAAAATTATGCCACTGAAGAATTTATTAGCGGTTCACATACTGTCCCACAGTAAAATATGGGGTGAACAGCAGTGAAGAAAGAAATGTCCCAACATTAGTGTGAGGAAAAAAATTCCTCTGCTTCAGTAGTGAAAAACAAAAAAAAATAGCTCTGTGGCGCTGGGGGTACAATATGGCACTAGGATGGTGGTATTGCTGGAATGAAAAAACCCTTGAGTCTGCGGGACTGAGGAACTGGGGAAAAAAATGCTGCTGCGTTGGTGGGTCACATTGAGGAGGACTGCTCTGTGTCACTGGGTTGAAGGAAGGGAGCTGGGGGGGTACTCTGTGGGGTACATTAAACTAAGGGGCGCTGGATGGCTCTAGAGGAAGGAGGGAAGCTGAAGGGCTCTGACGGAGATGGAGTTTGGGACTTTGAAGGGGGAGAATAGAGCTGAACTGAGTCTGAGCTGCTCTCCCCACCATCCACGTTCTCACAGGCTAGACTTCCTTCATCCACCCAGAAATTAAGGCCGATTTTCCTTCTTCCTGTCTCCTGTCATGTGATATATCATTCAACAAGAGGAGACAGAAAGTCAGTGCCCTCACTCCTCTTCAGGTACCCTTACTGAAAAAAAGTAGGCTGCTATTTCAGTTATCATAATTCCAGCTCTGCCTGACAGTAGTGACAGTGCCATCCTCTTTTAGGTAAGCAGGCAGTTGCAGAGTGGAGCCCAGTGCCTGGAGAGCTTATAGCCTAAGTGAAAATCCTGTATTTCCAGGCAAAAGCTGGCATGTTTCCAGGAAATGCTATACTGTATTAGAAGAATTACATGGAAGGTCTGTGTTCTCCCTATTTTTTATTTATTTTTTTCTAACTGGGTAGGATAAAGAAGTAGCCAGGTGGTCCAAAACAAAGCACTGAGAAATCAGGGAACAGTATGTAGAAGGTGATTGATCAGGAATGTAGGGTCCCCTGGGTGCCGATTGCTTTCCATCTGATTTTACAGTCCTGCTTAGTACAGAATGAGTAAAGTCCTGCTTTTCCATCTACATACCCAAATGATTTAATAAACCAATCTGTATTTGAGGTTCTTTTTGCAACTTCTGCTGTCTATCCTTCTGGCCAATTAGTACTTCTCTCTGATTCAGAAGAGCCCTGTGCTGCTACTGCCATAAATAAAACTTTCCCTAAACTGGCTTGCTTCCCACACTTCTGACATCTGTTTGGCCATTGTGCTGATATTGATTTATAATATCATTATCCTATAATATTAAATAACCCAGTTTTATGTAAATTTAGATTTTCTGTTGTCCTTTAAAGTTCATTTTCAGAATTCCTGTTTAGGGTTGAAGCGGCAGTAGCAGACACCATGGGGCAGTACAAATGTACATTCAGTTTTTCTCTAATGTCTGTGACTAGTTTATCAATCCTGTCTGACCTTTATACATTCAGTTGTAGCTCCATACGCAAGGGCTGCCTTAGATCGCAGTTGTGAATCCCATAGGAAGTTTTTTGTTACCGATGAGTACGGTGTTTGTTACCGATGAGTACTCAAGTACTCGTTGATACCAATTACCAATACCTTTGTGGTGCAATTTGAGCCCATACAAAATGAATGAGCTCAAATCGCACTGCAAAAGAAGAATAGCATGCTATTTGAACAGGAATACGTTGTGATTCCTGTCTGAATCACATGGGGTTTTCCACATTGCTCCAGGCTGAAGTCACTATGCCCAGGCTGAGTTTACACAGGAGCAGTGCAGGAAACTGCATGTTTTTCGGACAGGAATCGCACCACATTCCTGTTCAAATCACATGTCATTATGTGCAGTGCGATTTGAGCCCATTCATTTTGTATGGGCTCAAATTGCACTGCAAAGATAACAGTTTTAGGTATCGGAGCATTTGCACAAGTACTTATGCAAATGCTTTGTATCGACACCGATACCGGTATTGGTATCGGTGCAGCCCTAGTTTCAAGCCATCATTAGTGCAGAGCAGAGAAACCACGGCTTCTGTGCAGTAGTGCTTGGGGACAAGTTGGTGTATAGTGAAACTTTTGTCAGTTGGACAAGAAGTGAGGGAAAATCTCTTTAACTGAGCCCAAGCCCTTCCCTGCTCTATCAAAAACTAGAAAAGAAAAAGCCTTGACATACAGTATACTTTACCTATCCCCCATACATGATATACCCTAGAGATCCTGTCACCAACTTAAAAAAAATGCAGGTAAAGACAAATTATAAAGTATTTTAAATGCTTACATGCAGCATTTATCATTTCCATGTATATAATAACTTGCAATATGCCTCTGAACTTTCTAGCAAATTTGACTATTTGATTGTCTAGTGCAGCCCCCTCCCTCCTGCACTGTCACTCCACTAGTAGTTCATGGAGTGCCCAACTCTTCCATTCCTCCCCTCACCTCCCTACGTAACTTTTTATGGAGCACATGACAGAGTGGTGAGGGGTTAGACTAGGAAGTGTCACTTAAGATGGAAGTGTTGTAAAGTCCGCAATACTTACCTCTGCTTCAACAGTCCAATGCCTGCAAGCTCACTGTTATCTTCTCCCTGGCTTTTTCTGAGTGTGAGTCTTATGGGGCGTACACACGGTCGGACTTTTCGGCTACATAAGTCAGACGGACCAAATCCGGCGGACAATCCGATTGTGTGTGGGCTTCCCCGGACTTTCAGCGGACTTTTCCAGTCACAAATCTGACGGACTTTAGATTTGGAACTTGCTTCAAATCTTTATGTCGTAACTCTGCCGGACCCAGAAATCCGCTCGTCTGTATGCTAGTCCGACGGACAAAAACCCACGCTAGGGCAGCTATTGGCTACTGGCTATCAACTTCCTTATTTTAGTCCGGTGTACGTCATCATGTACGAATCCGTTGGACTTTTGTGTGATCATATGTAGGCAAGTCCGTTCGTTAGAAAGTCTGCCGCAAGTCCGCCAAAAGTCAGTCGAAAGTTTGTCGGACGGGCTGTCGGACTTTTGTAGCCGAAAAGTCCGACCGTGTGTACGCCCCATTAGGCTGCTTTAATTGGCTGGCATGGGACAATATCACGCTGAGCAGGCCAGTAGAATCTTTTTATTGCAGAAGAGACATTGCATGTACATTCTGCTTTAAGAGCCTGCCTGCTCACAGTTTTTTTTTTTGTAGACTTTAGCTCCACTTTATAAGACAACTCAGAGTCTGCTTGGGCTGCTGACATCACATACAAGATGGTGGTGCCCAGAAGCAATTTTGGATGTCTACACTAAATGCACATAATCTAATATTAATAATAATAATGCTAAACTTTATATTATAGAGATATTTTAAAGGTAGCTTCTTAAAGTGGTTGTAAACCACACAGTTAAGGAGACATTTTCCTAAAAACGGGCACAGATGTCTACGGCGCACTGAGCGTGCCGTTAGTGAAGGCGATCATGCCGTCACTGACGGCTCCCGCGTGCATGCGCCGGAGTGACATCATCGCTGCTCCGGCCAGTCACAGCACCGGAGCAGCGATACCCGGAAGGAAGATGGACGCTTCGTGGAAGAGGGGACAGCGGTGACATTGCAGGCTCCTGTGTCAGGTAAGTGACACATAATGGGCTACTATGCGATGCATAGTAGCCCATTATGCTTTACCTTTGCAGGGAAACAAAGAGGAAGTAAACCCATCAGGGTTTACTTCCTCTTTAAAGCACTTTACAAGGAAACACAAGAAATACACAGGATAACATAAAGGAAAAAGAGACAATTAAGTGAAAGCTTGTCTAAAGAAAAACATTTTTAGATTTAATTTGAATGAGTTTAGAGAAGATGACTCTCTGATGTTCTTTTGAAGTGAATTCCTGAGTTGTGGAGAGAAGGCTTTGTCTCTTATTGAGTTTAGGTGAGTAGGGGGGGACACACAGCAAACCAGAATTTGAGGAGCGGAGGTAACGAGGGGGGGGAGTTGATAAAAGCTCAGAGAGATAATGGTGTGCCAATCCAAAGAGGATTGTTGAAATGAGTGGTTTGATGACAGGGTCTCTTTATGGAATACTTTTTGGGACATTGTTTCAGCTTAACACTAGAAAAAGTAATATAGCAAAGTTTTTTTATCATGTAAGCCATCTATGCTGTTTTGTATACCTTCATTTTAAATGTACATTTGTAAGTCGTAATATGTGGTCTTTCTTAACTCAACATGGTTTCTTTTGTTATGTTTAGCAAGAGGCTTTTATGTTGTTTTTGTGTGCACAGGTAATTGTAGATGTACTTTTTTTAGATTGCTCGATAAAAATCTGTGAAAACTCTGTGGTGTGTACAAACACAAAGGCAGAAATTTGTTTCGGGGATCTTTAGAAAAGATTTAAGTTTGCAGTGTTCCTTTAATCGGTACAAGTTTAAAAAAGAAAATGTACTCAACCACTGAAAGTGAAAAAAGAGGAACTGGCAGTTAGGGTTAATGAAGGGACCAGTTTAATTACCCTAAAAGCTGTGCCTGGTACACACTATGAGGAGGTCAATGTACTAATGATGTGATTTTAGCACAGCGATCTCCACGCTGAGCTATTGTGTTCTGATAGGGGGACCCCCCCCCCCTCCTGTACACATGATCCGAATGTTGGCCGGTTTCTTTTGAACCTGCTGATACCGGCAGATATTCGGCCTGTGTGTACCAGGCATTAGGCATTAGACGCTTTTAGTGAGATCAGTTCAAAGTAGGGCTGGTCAGTATACTGAGGATGTCAAAATCAGACAAAGGGACTCAGACTGGTTGTATAGTATATGCAGGTCTCCTCAGCCTCCAGTGATGGGTAAGGAAGACAGGTTTAAAAAAAAACACTTTGTTTTATGATTGGCTGATGTCTGCAAAAACATAAAAAAAAGAACCACATAACTGGCTAACATTCGGTAAACTGTGCAGTTCCACTGCTTACTACATACAAGAAATAACCTATGTCTTGTAAAATTATTAGTGACAACTATACTGTATATTCTTGCAATATAGTGTGGTGGCTGCATACCAGTCCTTTAGGAAGGTATTACAGTTTCCACATAAATCTTAAGAAAAACTGTTTTAAAAAATATAAAATTAGGAAATCAGGATAATTTGAGGTATTTTTAGGAACTGCAGAAGATTCAGTCAAAAGTGCAATATACATGTCCATGCTGTAAATATATTTTGTTAAAATAGTATATGTACCTACTGAGATCTGCCAAGTCCTGAATATGCAAATAGGTTCTCTTGACAGGTGCAATGGTTAGTTATTGTATATAAGTTATGGCCTCTCTTTGGGAAAAAAAAGAGTTGAGTTCAGTTTTGCATTCCCAGCATCTCTAGAAAAAGTATTTTTATTGATATTTTGCAGATCATAAAATCACTATCTGCACAATACCATCTAATAGCTGGAGAGGAGCAACATAACTCATTCATGCTTAAAAGAGTTGCATAAAGATGCAGGGTTTCCTTATTTGTAGTGACTCAGACCTGCCAGCAGGTACTTACAAGGAAGGAAGGACGCAACACAGGAATAATGAATTTTTAATGATGCTGTATCCCAGTTACTTTATTTTTGCATGTGGAGAACATAAAATTTGAAAAGGGGTACGTTTTTCATGAATACCAAAAGAAATACATTTTTTTTCCTTACAGCAGGCCTTTAATGAGCCCACTGTGAGGGACCTTTTTAATTACTATTATTATTATACAGGATTTATATAGCGCCAACAGTTTACGCAGCGCTTTACAACTTGAGGGTAGACAGTACAAATACAATACACTTTAATACAGTAGGAATCAGAGTGCCCTGCTCCTTAGAGCTTACAATCTAATTGACTACTTGTGTAAATTGCACCCCAACATACCCAGCCAGCACACTACAACGGTCGTGCACTATTTTGTGTTTTGGTGAGCTGCAATATAAAAATTATGCTGGCACATTTTTTTAGGTATTGCAGTGCGCTGCCAGGCAATTTAAAATAAACGGGCCTAATTACCACAGTATGCCTCAACACAAAATCATATAATAATGTGGTGCATTTATGGAAAACGGGTGGATTTACTAAAGGCAAATAGTTTGTGCACTTTGCAAGTGCAATTGTTTTAGAGCTTTTAAATGAGAAGAAGCTCTGCTGACTGACCACCCAATCATCAGCAAAACTGTTGTTCGCACCTTGCACCCGATTGCGTATTCTTTGCTAAGTGAAGCTTCATCTCAATTGCTCTGGAGCAATTGCACTTGCAAAATGCACAGTCTATTTGCCTTTAATAAATTAACCCCATTGTGTCAATGGGCCCTTAGTGACTCCTCTGGTGCAATGTAGTATTATACCTAACGGTAGTACAAATGAAAGTTATTAGTACTAGTTGGTGCCGCTCCAGGGCCTCATTGGCACTCAGGATAATAGGAACGCCAGCATAAGAAAAGCTCATCCAGTGAGCGATGAACATTCAAACATAAAACCACCGCTCACCATAGCCACTCCTGGTTTGGATGTATACATGTGAAAGCCTCCGTCAATCCCACTCCTTGGGCCATACCCCCTGACATGTTTTGCGTAGAGAGTGAGAGCAGAATAACAGAATTTATACATAATGTGTGAAAAATTAAGGAGTGACACGTGCGCATGGGTGGGATGAAACATGTCAGGTAGCGTGGCAGGAGGAGTGGCATTGACTGAGGCTTTCATATGCATAAATCCACACTAGGAACGGCTATGGTGAGCAACGATTTTATGTACAAATACATTTCAACATTCAGAATAACTGGCTCTTCTCATGAACATCTGTGTTTAGTTATTTAAACTATAAAGTTGCGCTCGTGATATAAATTAAAAAATAAACGTGTAAAAAGAATAAATCAAAAAATATATTGAATAAAGGGATCTGTGAAAGAATCAAGTCCATCCACTATTGAGTGCACCTCCCATCACCGAAATTAACATGATCCTGAGTGCAATCCTCCACCATATAGAGTGCCTGCTTACCCGAACACATTGACCTCCTATTATGGAATCCACCTCTTTGTAGGTACTCAATGTTAGAAGCTCCCCATGCAAGAATAATAAAAGCTTGCCATGACATAAAGTCCTTTATAAATTTATTATATATTTCAAAGACTGCACTTACATCAAAATCCTAGGAAACTGTGTTTAGTGCATGAAGTGACTTGGTGTCCAGCTGATTAGCTATTTCTCTATGTACACAATAAAGAGAGCGTGTTCTCACATGGCCTAAACTGTCTTCTCTCAGAGTTGTTGCTTTGTTTTGGTTTCTCCCAGTGCAGGTTTTGGCTTCCCCTACTTTGACCTTTGGTATGGTCCCTTTTTCAGTGGTGCAGACACACATGCACACAGAGCTGGGCACCTGCTAACACGTATAGCAGGGCTAGTTCCTAGCACAAATGGTCGCAAGTCAGATGGTGGCTGGGGCCATTGTGAGGGCACCAGTTTACGGAGAGTGGGTTGGGGTCCCGTCTTCCCTCAAACACTGCACTTGACGGCATTTGAGAATGAACACTATTCTTCAACACACAATGAGAAGCCTGAACTAGGCCTCTACCTCACGATACTATGAGTACAAGTCTACTGCCTGGGGACCACGGGACTGTCTCCGGGAGATGCATAGCAGATCATTGAAGATTTGGTTAAGGAAAGACCAGGAAGGAATCCCGAACATCAGGTGACTCCTGAGTTTCCTGATTGACCTGAAATCTCTGTACAAAATGACATTCATAATTCTAATTGTAAAGAAGCAAATAATAATATACGCAGAGCTTAACTTAATAGTAACCTTTTTCATTTTTCTTTGTAACATTTTCATATAAATTAGTAAGGTTAGCACACTGCCAGTTATAAGGTTCAGAACACCAGGCAGTTCACAGATATCCTCATTGGTTTCTTTGGAATAAAGACAGAAAGTATGCACTAAGTTCCCAACTGTAGCAGGGAGGTACAGCATAGAAACTCATCATCAGCTTTTTCCCCCCAATAAATTGTGAGACTCTGACTCTACATGGTCCAACACCAGCCATATGGTGACAAGGGCTGTTTTCAGGAAATGCAGCCCCTGACATCACCTTTCTGGCCACTGTTACCTAGAACTTAGGAGACTTTTTTTCCCAAAAATTAGGTAAGGAAAGTGTCAGTACAGGAGAACAGGAGAGTGAGGCCAATTTTTTGTGACTCCTGAAATGTACAGATGACTTGACATCTCCGTGGGAAAGTTGTTCCCTCTGTGACTACAATAGGATTTTGTTAGGGGAAGACTTTAGAATTAAAAATTACGTGCTAGAACTTAGGAGACTTTTTTTCCCCAAAAATTAGGTAAGGAAAGTGTCACTACAGGAGAACAGGAGAGTGAGGCCAATTTTTTGTGACTCCTGAAATGTACAGATGACTTGACATCTCCGTGGTAAAGTTGTTCCCTCTGTGACTACAATAGGATTTTGTTAGGGGAAGACTTTAGAATTAAAAATTACGTGCTAGTGCACTTTAAATTATTGCATTTGATCTTCGGTAGTAATTCAGCGGTTCAGCAAAAGCTATGCATATGTCATGCTTAAAAATCTTGGTGCCTTAAAGCAGGGGTCCCCTGACCCCCGGGCCGTGGACCGGTGGTGGTCCGTGATCTGTTTTAGGGGCCAGGCTGCATGGCAGGGGGTTGGCGGCAGCTCAATCTCTATTGGCAGCCACCTGTATTGTTGCCTGGGCTCAGCGTCTTTTCTGGTCAGCAGTGGGGGACCTGTATGTATTTGTTGTGCCCTGGGGCATTAGAAGGAGGAGAGCAGCCACCACTTATTGAAAGGGGGTGGAGTTTTACTCGCTCGCCCTCCGCTCACCCCCTGCTGTGTGGCAAATTAATATAATAGCCCTGCATTGTAGCTGCACTGCAGGGGCTGAGTGGCAGGCGAGCGAGTGAAGCTCCGTTCCCTGTCAATAAGTGGCGGCTACTCTCCTATTTCTGATGCCCCGGGGCACAATAAACACATACAGGACTTGGAAAATCCCACCTTCCCCCTGGTGCATGATGAGGAGAGATAAATGGATGCAGGAGCCTGGTCACATGAATTGCTCGGTGAGCTTTGTGCAGTGATCCACTAACTGATAGCGTTTACATAGAAGTCTCTGTGCAGTCAAACCTCTCTGCTAATGATCTGTAAATACAGATCATTAGAAAAGAGGTTTGACTGCACAGAGAATCCTGCTAACACTCTAAAACCCTATCCGTGGCAACAATACCACCCAGCCCCCATTACCACCAACCACAACCCCCCCCCCCCCATCCTGGTCCCTGGAAAAATTGTCCACATGATACCAGTCCCTGGCACCAAAACGAGACTTATTATCAATCTGCCCAGGTTGAAATGCTGTTCATCACTGCCTGCCTTCCATTAACAGCCCTGATATACCTAAAAGGGTAACTGAACCAGAAAACAAAAATGTAATATATTGTAGCTTAGTGTTTATTAAATATGATGGCTTCATTTGCTTTTTCTTTTTTTTCCCTAAATTTAAATTTATTTATTTTTACTGGGTGACCTGCCAGTAACACACCACCTGTCTTAGAGTGGTTACATTCACTCATCTACTGTATCTCTGGAGTAGGAACGTAACTACCCTGAACAGCAGCATTGTCAATAAGTGTAAAGGGTGATGTTAGATTACATAGTGACTAACAATTTAAAGCCTAACATAGTTAACACTTATTAGGCCCCTTTCAGATGGGGGGACTCTGCCAAGCGGAACTGCCTGCTCAGCAGGGGATCTCTCCGCTGATCCCAGCTGAGCTATGCAGAGCGGACATGGACACAGCCCGCTGTTCTTTATGGGGCGATCAGATGGAAGTTGACCAACTGTCCATTTCCATCTCATGGGCTGTGCACACGATAGGATGTTCTGACAACAAATGTTGGATGTGAGCTTTTTGTCGTAAAATCCGACCGTGTGTATGCTGCATAGAACTTTTGTTGTCGGAATTTCCGCCAACAAATGTTTGAGCGCAGGCTTTCAAATTTTCCGACAACAAGACTTGCTGTCGGAAATTCCGAGCGTGTGTACACAATTCCGACGCAGAAAAGTTCACGCATGTTTGGAATCAAGCTGAAGAACCGCACTGGCTATTGGACTTCATTTTTTTTTTTTTTCTATTTTTTTTTTTTTTTTTGCCACTTCAGTTAACTTGATTCAGAGACAGTTTTCAGATTGATAGTCATATATGTCTCTTACTAAGTCACATCATTGTGGCCTTTCAAACTTTTCCTTTGCTTTGTGCATTCCATATGTAAGTGATTACAATAGTACAAAGATATAACATGAAAGAAAAATAAAGAGAGAAAAGAAAAAAAAAAAAAAATGTAATAACGTCTATTTTTTTTTTACGTACCGGCCAGCCGGCTGCACTATCTCTTACTGTTACTATACGTGGCTGTACATTGTTACTTTTCGCCCTAGTAAGCCTCCCTCCCCCCACCCCCCAATAGTTCACCCTAATTATTCCGAGGCACACTTTATATTGGGCTATTATTCATTGTTTTCTCTTGGCTTCAAAATTTTATGCTATGTCTAATACAACTTCTCTGCCTTGGTAGAGAGACAGTTGTTCTCGGCGCTAGGTTAGCACTGGTAAGGAACATGGCATTGTTTGGATCCACGGGTTCCATAGCTTCACAAACATATTGTAATTACCTAGCCTTGTATGGAATGTCCTTTCGCTCCATACTGTTGAGTTGACAGTTCCAACCCAGGCTTCCGGGGTTGGGGGTGTTCTTGATTGCCAGGTTTGTGCTATTAATTTTCTGGCTTGAAACAGGCATCTTGCTATAGCTACGGCTGTGCTTCTATCCCTCATCCCGTTGTTAACGTCGCCCAGCACACAGGTCTTAGGGTCAAGCTCTAAATTAACTCTGAACGTATTATTTATTTTCTTTAGGATCTCCGTCCAGTACCTAACAAGTTTTGGGCACCTCCAGACCATATGGATTAGGTCGCCTGTTCCTCTGCATCTGGGGCACTCATCATTAATTCTGTGACCAAACATAAACAGCTTTTTTGGTGTGTAGTAGGATCTGTGCAGCAACAGCAGGTGGGAGGCTTTTTGTGAGGGAGAAACCGACACCTCTGATCCAAATTCAAGAATCCTCTTCCACTGTTCGTCCGTTATCTCCCCCACATCGGCCGCCCACCTGTCCCTTCCCCCCGAGAGGCCAACCTTCATATTTCTTCTCTTTGTTAGTTGTGTATATATCTCTGTAATTAACCACTTGCCGACCGCCTCACGCCTATATACGTGAGCAGAGCGGCACGGGCAGGCAAAATCACGTACCTGAAACGCGATTGCCTTCCCGCGGGTGGGGGGTCCGATCGGACCCCCCCCCGGTGCCAGCTGCGGTCGGCATTTGGTTGGGAGCGATGACAGACGAGGGGGAGGCCATCCGATCGTGGCCCCCCCCTCGCGATCGCTCCCAGCCAATGACAAACATCCCCTGCCTCTGTATAGTACACAGAGGCAGAGGATGTGATGTCATCTCTCCTCGGTCTGGCAGTTTCCGTTCCAGCGCCGAGGAGAGATGACATGTAAGTGCACAAACACTCACACACAACACAGTAGAACATGCCAGGCATATATTACACCCCCGATCCCCCCCCGATCGCCCCCCGATCCCCCCCCAATCACCCCCGCCCCCTGTCACAAACTGACACCAAGCAGGTTTTTTTTTTTTTTTTTTTTTTTTCCCTGATTACTGCATAGTGTCAGTTTGTGACAATTAGCAGTGGTGGGACAGTTTGTATTACCCCCCTGTAGGTCTAGGGTACCCCCCTTATCCCCCCTAATAAAGTTTTAACCCCTTGATCACCCCCCCTCACCAGTGTCGCTAAGCGATCATTTTTCTGATCGCTGTATTAGTGTCGCTGGTGACGGTAGTTAGGGACGTAAATATTGAGGTTCGCCGTCAGTGTTTTATAGCGACAGGGACCCCCATATACTACCTAATAAATGTTTTAACCCCTTGATGGCCCCCTAGTTAACCCTTTCACCACTGATCACCGTATAACTGTTAGGCTCGGTTCACACTGGGGCGACTTGTCAGGCGACCTAGTCGCCTGACAAGTCGCCTCCCGTTCTGTGCTATGGAACCGTTCTAATCGGAGCGACGCAAGTCGCTCCGACTTAGAAAAAGGTTCCTGTATTACTTTGGGGGCGACTTGGGGCGACTTGCATAGACTTCTATGCAGAAGTCGTCTCGCAAGTCGCCCCGGCAGTCGTTTGCAGGTCGCCTCGCTGAGGCGACCTGCAAGTCGTGCCGCCCATGTGTGAACCGGGCTTTACGGGTGACACTGGTTAGTTCATTATTTTTTATAGTGTCAGGGCACCCGCCGTTTATTACCGAATAAAGGTTTAGCCCCCTGTAGGTCTAGGGTACCCCCCTTACCCCCCTAATAAAGTTTTAACCCCTTGATCACCCCCTGTCGCCAGTGTCGCTAAGCGATCATTTTTCTGATCGCTGTACTAGTGTCGCTGGTGACGCTAGTTAGGGACGTAAATATTTAGGTACGCCGTCAGTGTTTTATAGCGACAGGGACCCCCATATACTATCTGATAAATGTTTTAACCCCTTGATGGCCCCCTAGTTAACCCTTTCACCACTGATCACCGTATAACCGTTACGGGTGACGCTGGTTAGTTCGTTTATTTTTTATAGTGTCAGGGCACCCGCCGTTTATTACCGAATAAAGGTTTAGCCCCCTGATCGCCCGGCGGTGATATGCGTCGCCCTAGGCAGCGTCAGATTAGCGCCAGTACCGCGAACACCCACGCACGCACCGTACACGCACCGTACACCTCCCTTAGTGGTATAGTATCTGAACGCATCAATATCTGATCCGATCAGATCTATACTAGCGTCCCCAGCAGTTTAGGGTTCCCAAAAACGCAGTGTTAGCGGGATCAGCCCAGATACCTGCTAGCACCTGCGTTTTGCCCCTCCGCCCGGCCCAGCCCAGTCCAGCCCACCCAAGTGCAGTATCGATCGATCACTGACACTTTTCTTTGTAGCGTTTTGGTGAACTGGCAAGCACCAGCGGCGTAGTACACCCCGGTCGTAGTCAAACCAGCACTGCAGTAACACTTGGTGAATGTTTTGAACGCTACCATGCACTAGTTGAGTATTAGCGTAGGGTACAGCATTGCACAGACTAGGCACACTTTCACAGGGTCTCCCAAGATGCCATCGCATTTTGAGAGACTCGAACCTGGAACCGGTTACAGTTATAAAAGTTACAGTTACAAAAAAAAAGTGTAAAAAAAAAAAAAAACACAAACAAAAATTAAAAAAAATAGTTGTCGTTTTATTGTTCTCTCTCTCTCTATTCTCTCTCTATTGTTCTGCTCTTTTTTACTGTATTCTATTCTGAAATGTTTTATTGTTATTGTTATTGTTATTATGTTTTATCATGTTTGTTTTTCAGGTATGTAATTATTTATACTTTACCGTTTACTGTGCTTTATTGTTAACCATTTTTTTGTCTTCAGGTACGCCATTCACGACTTTGAGTGGTTATACCAGAATGATGCCTGCAGGTTTAGGTATCATCTTGGTATCATTCTTTTTAGCCAGCGGTCGGCTTTCATGTAAAAGCAATCCTAGCGGCTAATTAGCCTCTAGACTGCTTTTACAAGCAGTGGGAGGGAATGCCCCCCCCCCCCACCGTCTTCCGTGTTTTTCTCTGGCTCTCCTGTCTCAACAGGGAACCTGAGAATGCAGCCGGTGATTCAGCCAGCTGACCATAGAGCTGATCAGAGACCAGAGTGGCTCCAAACATCTCTATGGCCTAAGAAACCGGAAGCTACGAGCATTTTATGACTTAGATTTCGCCGGATGTAAATAGCGCCATTGGGAAATTGGGGAAGCATTTTATCACACTGATCTTGGTGTGGTCAGATGCTTTGAGGGCAGAGGAGAGATAAAGGGTCCAATAGACCCCAATTTTTTCAAAAAAGAGTACCTGTCACTACCTATTGCTATCATAGGGGATATTTACATTCCCTGAGATAACAATAAAAATGATTTAAAAAAAAAAAAAAATGAAAGGAACAGTTTAAAAATAAGATAAAAAAGCAAAAAAAAATAAAGAAAAAAAATAAATAAAAAAAAGCACCCCTGTCGCCCCCTGCTCTCGCGCTAAGGCAAACGCAAGCGGCGGTCTGGCGTCAAACGTAAACAGCAATTGCACCATGCATGTGAGGTATCACCGCGAAGGTCAGATCGAGGGCAGTAATTTTAGCAGTAGACCTCCTCTGTAAATCTAAAGTGGTAACCTGTAAAGGCTTTTAAAGGCTTTTAAAAATGTAGTAATTTTGTTGCCACTGCACGTTTGTGCGCAATTTTAAAGCATGTCATGTTTGGTATCCATGTACTCGGCCTAAGATCATCTTTTTTATTTCATCAAACATTTGGGCAATATAGTGTGTTTTAGTGCATTAAAATTTAAAAAAGTGTGTTTTTTCCCCAAAAAATGCGTTTGAAAATCGCTGCGCAAATACTGTGTGAAAAAAAAAAATGAAACACCCACCATTTTAATCTGTAGGGCAATTGCTTTAAAATAATATATAATGTTTGGGGGTTCAAAGTAATTTTCTTGCAAAAAAAAATAATTTTTTCATGTAAACAATAAGTGTCAGAAAGGGCTTTGTCTTCAAGTGGTTAGAAGAGTGGGTGATGTGTGACATAAGCTTCTAAATGTTGTGCATAAAATGCCAGGACAGTTCAAACCCCCCCCAAATGACCCCATTTTGGAAAGTAGACACCCCAAGCTATTTGCTGAGAGGCATGTCGAGTCCATGGAATATTTTATATTGTGACACAAGTTGCGGGAAAGAGACAATTTTTTTTTTTTTTTTTTTGCACAAAGTTGTCACTAAATGATATATTGCTCAAACATGCCATGGGAATATGTGAAATTACACCCCAAAATAAATTCTGTTGCTTCTCCTGAGTACGGGGATACCACATGTGTGGGACTTTTTGGGAGCCTAGCCGCGCATGGGACCCCGAAAACCAAGCACCGCCCTCAGGCTTTCTAAGGCCGTAAATTTTTGATTTCACTCCTTACTACCTATCACAGTTTCGGAGGCCATGGAATGCCCAGGTGGCACAAACCCCCCCCCCAAATTACCCCATTTTGGAAAGTAGACACCCCAAGCTATTTGCTGAGAGGTATAGTGAGTATTTTGCAGACCTCACTTTTTGTCACAAAGTTTTGAAAATTGAAAAAAGAAAAAAAAAATTTTTTTTTCTGGTCTTTCTTCATTTTCAAAAACAAATGACAGCTGCAAAATACTCACCATGCCTCTCAGCAAATAGCTTGGGGTGTCTACTTTCCAAAATGGGGTCATTTGGGGGGGTTTTGTGCCATCTTGGCATTTTATGGCCTTCAAAACTGTGATAGGTAGTGAGGAGTAAAATCAAAAATGTATGCCCTTAGAAATCCTGAAGGTGGTGCTGGGTTTTCGGGGCCCCGTACGCGGCTAGGCTCCCAAAAAGTGCCACACATGTGGTATCCCCGTACTCAGGAGAAGCAGCTGAATGTATTTTGGGGTGCAATTCCACATATGCCCATGGCCTGTGTGAGCAATATATCATTTAGTGACAACTTTTTGTAATTTTTTTTTTTTTCTTTTTTTTGTCATTATTCAATCACTTGGGACAAAAAAAATAAATATTCAATGGGCTCAACATGCCTCTCAGCAATTTCCTTGGGGTGTCTACTTTCCAAAATGGGGTCATTTGGGGGGGTTTTGTACTGCCCTGCCATTTTAGCACCTCAAGAAATGACATAGGCAGTCAGAAACTAAAAGCTGTGTAAATTCCAGAAAATGTACCCTAGTTTGTAGACGCTATAACTTTTGCGCAAACCAATAAATATACGCTTATTAACATTTTTTTTACCAAAGACATGTGGCCGAATACATTTTGGCCTAAATGTATGACTAAAATTTAGTTTATTGGATTTTTTTTATAACAAAAAGTAGAAAATATCATTTTTTTTCAAAATTTTCAGTCTTTTTCCGTTTATAGCGCAAAAAATAAAAACGGCAGAGGTGATCAAATATCATCAAAAGAAAGCTCTATTTGTGGGAAGAAAAGGACGCAAATTTCGTTTGGGTAGAGCATTGCATGACCGCGCAATTAGCAGTTAAAGCGACGTAGTGCCGAATTGTAAAAAGTGCTCTGGTCAGGAAGGGGGTAAATCCTTCCGGGGCTGAAGTGGTTAAGACCTTGGTGGTCTCTGACTTAATTATTGTTTGTAGTAGTGGAATCCTGAACCATGTTGGGGGTTGTCCGCTGAACTGTTTATTCAAGGCATGCCTGATCTGTAGGTAGCTATAGAATGCCTGGTTTGGTATCCCATACTCATGTCTCAGATCCTCAAAAGATTTCAGATTATCCCCTTCATATAATTGTATCAGCCGGCTTATTCCACATCTTTCCCACATTTTATTCCTATCGACTGTTAGTAATTCGTGCAATTGTTTGTTGTTCCATATTGGCGAATATTCTGAGATTCCTTTGTACCCCATTATTTTCCTAGCTGTCTGCCAAGCCCTAGTGATCATTTTGAATGTCGGGATTTCTCCTTGCAGTGAGTCTGCCTCCAGTGCTCCTGCTAGTGAGCTGTGTGGGTTCCCCTGTAGAATAGTTTTAAAGTTGCTGCTTCCCCCTCCCTCTATGGCACATCCACCCAGTTGTTGCAACTGAGCTGCCAGGAAATAGGTAAATGGTTGGGGAACCCCCAGTCCCCCCTCCATGTCGGGACGCTGCAGTTTCTGTAGGCCAATCCTGGCCTGCCCTTTTTTCCATATTAGATCCCTGAAAAGGGACTGGATTTTTTGAAACCACTTCTCCCCGATCCAAAAGGGGGAGTTGTGGAGTAGGTATAACAACTGCGGCATCCAAACCATTTTTATCAAGTTGGCTCGACCCGCCACAGACAAGGGGAGTCTGCTCCAGGTATCACATTTTCTCTTGAATTTTGATAAGAGAGGGACCAAATTGTCCTCAATAAATGCACCAGGGTCCTTGGACAGCACAACACCAAGATATTTCATTTTCCCTGTAATCTTCAATTGAGGCAGACACATCGAAGTAGGGTTAGCTAATAGGTCAACTGGTAGTAGCGATGACTTCCCCCAGTTGATAGCCAATCCCGAGAACTTTCCAAAGTCTTCCACTAGCTGCGTCACTTTCTTCAATGAGGAGATCGTATCCCCAAGGAAGAATATAATATCATCTGCGAAAAGTGCTATTCTCTCTTCCCTCCCTTTTCTTTGAAATCCCTGTATTTCAGGTGATGATCTCACTGCTCCCGCCAGTGGCTCCATGGCCAAGACAAACAGCAAAGGAGATAAGGGGCACCCCTGTCTTGTCCCTCTTTCAAGGGGAAAACTTTCCGAGTATTCGCCGTTTATCTTGAGCCTTGCCCTTGGGTTTTTGTATAGAATTTTTAGCCAGCTAATAAATACAGGGCCGAATCCAAACTTCTCCAGCACCCTCCAGAGATATTCCCATTCCAGGCTATCGAAGGCCTTGGCGGCGTCCAAGGACAATATAGCTCTGGATCCCGCGTTATCTGTTGGTACCTGAAGATTCAGATAGGCCCTCCTGACATTTATGCTGGTGGACCGGCCGGGGATAAACCCCGATTAGTCTGGGTGCACAAGTTTCGCGATATGTTTATTTAATCTGGATGCCAGCACCCTTGCGATAATCTTGACATCTGTGCACAGCAGGGATATGGGTCTATACGAAGAGACTCACTACTATATCGGCCTCTGACATCGATAGGGGCAACCTTCCGTCCTTGATCGTCTGCTCCAGCACTTTTAGAAGCTCCGGAAGTAGGACCTCCCCGTATTTCCTATAGATTTCTAGCGGCAGCCCGTCCGGGCCCGGAGATTTCTGGCCTGACAACTCCGCAACTGCCTTTTGCAGCTCCTCTAGAGCCAGAGGGGAGTCCATCTCTCTCCTATCCCTCTCCGAGATTACGGGCAGGTCTACCCTTTTTAAGAATCCGTCCATCTCGCGCCGGTTCGAACCCCGGCGCGACCTGTACAGATCTCTATAGAATGTAGAAAAAGTTTGTAAGACTTCGGCGGGATCAGATGTAATCTTTCCAACCGGTGTCTTAATTGAGGAGATGGCTGGTGAGGATAGATTAGACTTAATTAAGAGAGCAAGCATCCGGCCTACTTTCTCCCCCTCACCAAAGTAATTTTGTTTCTGGAAGAGTCTTTTATTCTCTGCTCTTCTGTTGATTACTTCTTTATACTCTTGCTGCTTATTGAGCCAAATCTCCTGTTTTTCAGGGGTTGGATCTAGCACATATTGTGCTTCTGCTTCCATAGCTTCCCTACTGGCCCTCGCCTCCCAATCCCTAGATGTTTTCTTTACTATAGTAACCTGCTGGTGTAGCAGTCCCCTAAGGTATGCTTTTAGGGTGTCCCACACTACCCCTACTGGTGCTGTACCTGAGTTAAATGTTACAAACTCTTTTAGTTTGGAGACTACTTCTGCTGGACTGTTTATCAGGTCCAACCATAGTGGGTTTATTGTCCACCTTTTCTGACTAGATCTAATACTTAAATTTAAGGTTAAGGTCAGGGGTGAGTGATCCGATATTCCCCTTGGTCTGTACTCTATGTTTCCTGTTAATCGCAGGGCTTCGCTATTGCCCACTGCTATTGGACTTCATTTTACTCGGCTCGTCTTACGTGTTGTGCGTCACCACGTTCTTGACGTTCGGAATTTCCGACATTTGTGTGACCGTGTGTATGCAAGACAAGTTTGAGCCAACATCCTTTGGAAAAAAATCCATGGTTTTGTTGTCAGAAAATCCTATCGTGTGTACATAGCTTTACTGTCATCCAGTCGGATAGTGAATATATCCCCATCCGTCTGTTTTTAGCGGCCTGGATCAGATGCTGGCGGGTGTCAGTGGACACATGTCTGCTGACATCTGCCACTCCACAGAGAACAATGGGTGGTCCAATCAGGTTCATCTGAAAAACGGGTCTGCTGGTGTAAAAAGGGCCTTAACCCCTTCAATACTGGGCACTTCCCCCACCCCCTTCCTACCCAGGCCAATTTTCAGCTTTTAGCACTGTCCCACGTTGAATGACAATTGCGCGGTCATGCAATACTGTACCTAAACAAAATGTTTATCATTTTGTTTACACAGCTTTCTTTTGGTGGTATTTAATCACCACTGGATTTTTTACTTTTCGCTAAATAAACGAAAAAAGACTAAAAATTTAGAAAAAAAAAAGAGTTTTTCTTTGTTTCTGTTTTAATATTTTGTATTTGTATTAAGGATACAGCTGCTTTAGAGTGGAACCTAATCTGAGCACCACAAACTGAAAACTCTATTTAATTTATTTTTAATGTTCATGGCTAAACTTATCCATCCACGTTTCCATGCTTTATTTTTTTGAGAAGAAAATGTTGAAAAACACCCCCTAGCATTCCTAGCCATGGCCATCTTGAGTAAGAGCAGATGATTGATATGGCATTTACTTCCTGGAATCCATCTGCTCTTAACTCAGGCATGCAGGCTGAAGGGTGTGCATAGCTGAGAAAACCCCTCCCCTCCTCCAGATGAAAGAAATAAAAATGCCCATGAAGACTCCTGGGAAGTATGGCATCATTTTGGCCTAGGCCAGAAACCAGGAGGCAACTGAAGAAATGAAAAAAAAAATGGTCTAAAAGAAGTAAATATAAAATGTCTTTCTATTTAATTACTAAGATTAGCAGCTTAAGGATTAACAATAGTTAATGTTGATTGAGAGAGTTCAGTTGCCTTTTAGGAACTGTTTTTCCTTTTCCTCAAAGCAAAAGGAAACTTTCCTATCTTTATATGCATTTAGAAAAAAAATCCAAGCTGAGAGAAATTGGCATGGCAGTTTTGGGTCACAGCATCATTATGCAGATAAGCAGATATGGGATCTATCCTTGAAATCAAACTGAAGTTGATACCAGGCAGAAATTGCATACATTGACTAATCTACAGCCCCGTTTTGCAGCTGCTGCTGGAATAGGGAAATATATTTATGCTGTGAATTAAAGCGGTATTAAACCCCAAACCAATAATGTAATATATTGCAGCTTACCAATCATTGGATGTGGTGGCTGCATTAGGTTTCTTTCTTTGTCTTTCTGGCTTATATCCCTCTGTTTTCAACTTGTGATATGGCCTTCACACACCTCTGGTATTCATGAGACACCACTCTGTGTTTCCTAATCCTGTGTGCCCCTGTCTCTGTGTTTTATTCAAAAAACGCTGTTCAATACCTGATTTCTGCACGCCCCTTCAACCCTCACGTGACCGGCCGCCTCTCTCCTCCTCTCCCCTCTCTCTTTCTGACAGCTAGAGCGGGAGGGGCCAAGAATCTCTCGCTGAAGTCAGTCGGGATGAGAGGAGGAGAGAGGCGGCCAGTCACGTGAGCGCCGAGGATTAAACATTAAAAGTAATTTCTTCAGCAGGAGGGGAGGGAGTGGGCACTGTCATGAGCTAACAGGCAACAGGGGGGAGAGAGAGGAGGACAGAGGAGGACAGGAGAGCTGCAGATGATGGAGGCATGTAAACTGACCACGGTGTCAGGGTTCAGCAGCCATTATAAACTGTGGTCAGTGTACAGAGAGGAGGGCAGAACCAGGCAGAATCAGCCAGGTATTTCAGGTGATATAAGAGCCAAATTACACAGCACAAGCACTGTGCTGCATAACATGCAAAGGGAACAGGATCTTTTTTTTTTTTTTTTTTTATGGTAACAAACACTTTAAGTGGTTTGTCTCATCCATGTAAACTGATGCATTCTGTTGGGGAGCTTGTGTTTCTTAAAAACAAACTTGCTGGCTGGATCACCAGGAGAAAATAGGAAAAGGAAAGCCTATAAAAGGAAACGAATGCAGCCATCACATCTAAAAATGTGTATGCTGCAATATAATAAGCACATGACATATGGACCTATGCGTTGTGGTAACACCATAACATACAGACTGGGGTGCATTGCAGTGACATTTATTTTACAGTTATGAGCAATGCACCTGCTTAAAAACATCAATTTAGATTATTAGTGCAATAAAGCATGCTGCCAGTCTGGTCAAAATGAATGAACTGTCTTAGTGCAGCATCCCTTAAGTTGTGACAACAAAGTGCAATAACGCATGTGCATTAATGCAGAGCATTGTCTAAATGAGCCCTTGGTTTTCTTGTAGCAAGGTGGGAGGCTTAATAATTAAGCTTGGGTCATTAGTAGGTGAAGGTCCAATGCTAGGTTCACACCTATGCGAATTAGATGCAGGTTTTCCCGCATTCAATTCGCATAGCAGGAGAATGTGACCAGCTCTCTATGGAGCCGGTTCACTTATCTCTGGGGCGGCTGTGGAGCACCGCACTGTGCGTCTTTGCCTCCATTTCAGGGCCAAATTCAGGCAAAGATTCTGCCCTGATTCGCCCCTAAAATGGAGAACAGGGACGGACAGTGTTGCTGTGCAATCCGCGGCCGGTTTAGGTGTGAACTGAGCTTTAAGAATAAATTTTAATACATTTTGGGTCCCTTAGCAGGAGATAAAGCTTGACTGTCAGTGTTCTGGTTCTTTGGGTTCCAGTCGGCAAGCCAGCTAATAAAACAATGCAGTTCTATCCAGCTGTTTACCCTTTCTCACCACTGGAGGCTTCCCCTTCAATGTTCAGAGCTATTTATTCTTTAATATACAGGCACTTATACAGCTTAAGATAAAAAAAAGGCACATACACTGAGATTGCCATTTGATTGGAGTTTTTTGTCCTGATTGTTCTTCTTTAATTTACTAGTCTTTTAGTGTCTGCTTTTTATCTTGTTAAATGTTCTTGTTATAGTCTACAGTAATCTAATGAGAAATTCATTGATGTCTGACTTATGAGACAGCCGAAAAGGGTTTGAACATTTTGGGATTCTCATTTATTTAGAGCAGATCTCATTATTTTGCATTAAGTAGACGCTGCTGGAGACAATTACGGTTTGAGTTTTCATCGCTACACTGCAAATTACTTCTAAAAATATGTAAACACATTGGAATTACAGCATGTTATAGGAAACTGGAATTGAGAAAATAACAGCTGTCTGACCTTCTTTGGAAAATGCTAGTTGCCTGGATTTCTCAGTCTCTAAACCAGTGGTTCTCAACTCCAGTCCTCAGGACCCACCAACAGGCCAGGTTTGCAAGATAGCTGAAATACATCACAGGTGATATCACTTGCTGCTCAGTGATTGCAGTAGTCTAGTCTGCAACTCCCCAAGGTAATACTTAAAATCTGGCCTGTTGGTGGGTCCCGAGGACTGGAGTTGAGAACCACCAATATGCAGCAAGAGCAGTTAAAACATCTGGTCTTCAGCTTTTGAACAGGACTGTGCAGACAGTTGTAGAATGCAAACTCCAAACAAATGTCCAAAGGAATTTGTAATCAGCAACCTCGGGTTCTTTTCCAGAATGTAGCACTCATTGGATCCCAATGAGAGATGACAAAGTTCAGCAGAGTATTTGAAAATTATACAATAATCAGAAGCCTTCAATGGAATCCAGTTGTTCTGTCAGATCCTAGCAAGCACTGGACACTCCACCCATCCAGTATATACACTATATTTTCAAAAGTATTTGGGACACCCGCCTTTGCACGCACATGAACTTTAATGGCTTCCCAGTCTTAGTCTGTAAGGTTCAATATTGAGTTGGCCCACCCTTTGCAGCTATAACAGCTTCCACTCTTCTAGGAAGACTGTCCACAAAGTTTAGGAGTGTGTCTATGGGAATGTTTGACCATTCTTCCTGAAGCGCATTTGTGAAGTCAGGCACTGATGTTGGACGAGAAGACCTGGTTCACAGTCTCCTCTCTAATTCATGCCAATTCATCCCATCCCAGTTCATCTTTCTCAACCTTTTCAACACAGACAAACCTTTTAAATAACTTTCCAGTCTCAGGGAAAATCTGCTAAAAATGACTGCATCTACAACTCATGAAACATTAATGTGATAGTGGGAATAATGCTCCTTACACTTGTGGTCACTGGAAAGAATTACCCTGTAGCAGATAGCTAAAAAGATCAAAGGTGTCAGTGTAAACTTATCTGAGAGACAGAAATTGCTCATTGCTCAGGGAGCCCCGAGCAACCTCTGGGGGAACCCTAAGGAATCCTGGTTGAGAAACCCTGTCCTAGATCATTCCTTCCATAATATTATCTCTTAGCAGTTAAGCGTACCTTCATATACAGGTTAATACCAGTAACTAACTTTCTGATTAGTTGACCAAACACTTTTTATCTTGTTGTTATACAAAATGAAAAAACCCTACCTACAGTTATTGAAAACAATTAAGGCCAGCTTTAGTGTTTACAACCCTTGTTTTTTATGGCAGTAAACAATTAACAGTAAGGCCAGCCATAGACAGTTCAAATCTCTGCCGGTTTAGAAGGAACCAGCCATGATTGATCAACTTGGGTACAAACAGCCTGCAAGATTTTTCATGCATGGTGACGTGGAGTGTACTAAAAGTGCAAAAAAAAAAATTAAATAATGAAAAATGCAATGGATAAAAATAGGTGCGTTTCAAGTGACCAAACAAGTCTACATCAACTTCTGGTGTAGTGTAAAGTTGCACACGCAAAAATATATATATATATAATTATATATATAAAACACCTGGTAAAGTATAACACCAAGACCAAGTCAATGAATGAACAATAATAATATAACACAAAAATAACTAAAGTTGCAACATGAGTGAGAAATCAATAATATTAACACCACGTGATGAATGTGTAAACCGGTATCGTGATACCGGCTCTGAAAGCCTCAAAAAACTAGGCTACAAAGATAAAAAAAACTGAAACAGAAAAAAAAACAGTAGGGATTTAAATGTAAAACAGTAAAAGTGCAACATGAAAGTCCACATATGATGTGAAAGATGGAAAGGAAATTCCAAAAGTGAGGGTGTCTCCACTCCACAGTGCTGCAATCCAAATGTCCACCACACCTCAGTGACGTGATTCTACTCCCTTGTGAATTTCAAACTCACCAGCTGTTAAGGCCTCCCACTCTCGTGTTTGGCCGGCAAAAGCCTCAACCCACTCTTATGGGGGTTAACAAGCGAACAATGATATCCACCTCTATGTAATCCGGGCACTCTCCTTGGGATGGTATTTCACATAAGAGATAAGAAGAAATGTTCCAATAGTGTGATAACGTTTAAAAAGGATTTATTCAAAACTAAAACCAACACTAATACACTCACATCGTAGATAAAATCAATGGGCAGATCAATTCATAACAGCCAGATAACATCACAGCAAAACATGCAGCAAACACTGACTCAGCAACACACGGCCACGGCGGACCCAGGGAGCATGAACACCGATGATCGTCTCACCAACCCGCAGCAGACAGTCCTCCATGCTCCTCCACTGACCCTTGCTCCGTGCCCGTCACTCCTTCCTCTAACACACGTGTAGGATTGCCGTGTAGCCACGCCCCGACATGTTTCGTCACTGAGACTTAATCATGGGGTTAATAGGGGCTAGCGCCACTATTTCATCTCTATTCTAGGGGTAGATTCAGATTTTTTATTCACAGTTTTTAAAGTGGCAGCCTTTCATTTTATTTCTCACCATTTAGAGCGCAGTGGTGGTAGGACGGGTCTGGGCGGTTTATACTTGTTCACCTACAGTTTTCAAGATTTTTCATGCAATTATCGCTAGTGGCTAGTATAGCCGCTAGCAATAATCACTGTCTTCTCCTGGAAGCGACGATTCCCCCCTCTCTCGCAAAGAGAATACAATGGCTCAGCAAAAGGGATTCCCCTGTCAACACTGTCTGTGGTTGGAGGAAAGAAATGTTCTCCTTGCATGGGCTTCTTTACCCTTTTAAATAGAATTAGCAGACAAAGAGTCTGACCATTTTATTCTGCCACAAGCTTCCTGTTAATGTGTAAATGAATTTGCTCTCCGCTTTCAGTTTTTTGTTCAACTCTGTGGTTGAGTGAAAAAAACTGACCCATGTATGGCCAGCTTTAGTTGCTGGGGGCCCAGAAGTCAAAGGGATCAGTACGTGTGTTCTTGTAGCATTTATGTTAAAGGGGACATGTTATGATGCATACCTAAAGGAGGCACTAATGATAGCAGTATCCATTAGTTTCAGGGTTTACTACAAAAAAAAAAACTTTCTGCAAAAATAGGATTAGAGTGGGCCACCACAGACTGGGACTCCAGTTCCATGCATTTATTCGAATGATAGATTCCCTTTAACATGCTTTATTTAATTTGCACCTGCAGCTTAATTCTCAGCAGCATGGCCTTCTGTTTTGAGACCCATGAGCTCAGTGACAGATTGCATGTTACACAATTTGCTTTAGTGCAAAATGAAATGGTAGGGAAATCCATAGCAATGATCGTATTTTCTTTTTTTTTTCTTATTAGATCAGTTAAGAGATCATATTTGTTATTGCTGTGAGCACTTTGCAAGTAACTTTGAAATATAAGCTAAGGTATGTGTACTTAATTACGTGTTGTACTGAACATCAAATATTCCAGTACATGTTTGGGTTTTTTTGTAGTTTTTCCTCTCTGATCAAATAACTCTTTAGCAGAACACAAATAACTTAAATATCAGAAAAGAGGTGGGGGCATCGCTGAGGATTCAAAATAAAATAAAACTGTGGGCTTAACTATTACAGAAAAGCAGAATAAATGTATACCCCAGTGTTATATCTAAAGGACTGTTCCTATTTAGGCTACGCATGTACATACGTAAGTACATCGCTACAGGTTTGTGGTAGCATATAATGGTGGCATGATGGCAAATGAGCACTACACCCCTTAGTATCCTCCACTGAATGAATCACAATGCAATTATAGCTTCCTGGGCATTTAGTTCTCATATCATTCTGATGTTTTTACAAGTTATTTTTTTTTTTAGCTAAAAGCACAAGAGTGCATCTATATAGTGTAATATGTATGACACATAATTGTTAACATTCCCTGCAGCATTTTGGATGTCAGTGTTAATCGCTATATAATTGCTTGGGTAGAAATAATTGCTAAATTATCAAACAGAAAAAACTACTACAGTGTCAGACATTTTTTGCTGTTTAAGCAAAAAGATAAACTTTTCTTGTGTTTTTTTTTACATGTCCTGTATGTTAAAATCTTTAGAATTTATTCTTTAAAGCTAAGCTCTGATTGGAAAGAGCCAGAATAGTTAGAATAAGGTTACCATTCATCCTTGTTTCCTAAAGACAGTCCCTGCGAAGTAGGTATCCCCAGGTTTGTCTTTTGGAAACCAGGAGCCAGGCACCATGAAGTAAACATCACAGTGTGCGCAGGCCCCAATTCATGTAACACTGTGAAAGCATTAATCCAAAATAGAGCCACTAGAGCAGGCTCCGCGTACGCACAAATGAATGTTGTCGCTAACAGTTATAAACCTTTGCCCACTGTATTAGAAAATATGATTTCATATCGGTCTATTCCTATTAGTGTTGGTGACTGATCTAATACCCACCAAATCTTCCAAATGTGGAAACCAATAATAAAACATTGCATGTAGCTTTTTGTCTTTTTTCAATTAGTGCAGTAGATCCAGAGCTAGCGTGGTGGACAAAGCCCTTATTCTTTCCACCATGGTCTGACCATGCTGTGCGGAATGAGCCAAATTATTCATTTTCACTGATTGATAACATTGGCCTTGGGTGCCAGGAGCTTCAAAGAGACCAGCACCATCACAGTACAAACCATGGAAGGGGGTATGTCAGCAAGAGAGAGTGTGCCAAAGCGTCTCTGTGATAAACATTTGCAGGCACGCTCACCGCAGATGGGAACAGAATGAAGGTATCTCTGTCCGAATTTCACATCAGCCATTGACAGTAAAGAGTTATGCAGTGGAAGTGGGTGTTAGTGCTCTCCTCCTTTTCTCCAATGATCATTCATTGACCAATCATATGCAGAGGATTGTTAAGAAAACTGATACACTAACACGTGTGAATAATGTCAGTCATCAATAGAAATGCTCACAAATTAGGCCTATGGTAGAGGAGAAGCAGGCAGGCAAGTAAAGAATTGACTACCTGCACAATTGTTCAGAGTTATTTTGAGGAAGCAAGGACAGGTATTTCTAAATAAATCCATAAACTGTAATTTGATTTTTCAAAGCTAAAGTGACTTAATTTGCGCACAGATGTGAATGCAATATCATGTGTTGTGTTGGGCAAAAATAGTTCAAGTATGCTTTTAGTGCATTAAGACCCATTCAAAATGTGGGTTAACAAGTATGCTAATGAACACGCAAAGTTGTAAATAAATAAAAGTCAGCTGACACAAGTATGAATAGATGTTATAGAAATTATAGTGTAGTACTTCCTATCTGCTGTGGCAACACCATTAACTGGGCTTTGATTTGAGGGAATAGGTTGTGTTTCTGTACTGTACCTTTTTTCTTTTTTACACATCATGGGACACAGAGTCAGGCTAATATTCATTACCTGCTGGGTTATACTTCATCATTAGGTGAATGGACACTGGTAGACCAATGGTCTTCAGATAGGAAGTGATCCCCTATATAACCCCTCCCATACAGGAAGCATTTCAGTTTTTTACCAGTGTCTGCAAGGTAGATGGCATGGTTTGTTTGAGCTCTCTGAGCTCCAGGTCTCTAGTCCCACAAACTGTTCCAAAAATTAATCAAGGGATTGACCGATTGGATCCATTTGACACAGGCTTTTATGCTTAGATAAATGGTACCTGTGCCTGGCAGAGAAGACTTAAGATCCTGCAAGGTTTTGCCCGTAACGTTGCCTCCGGGCACTGGACCCTGCAGAGTGGAAATCCTGGACACTACAGTGCTAAGGCATTTCCTGCAGGGTGCTGTACAGGTCCAAGGGAGTGGACCCTAAACATGAAAGGGTACCCAGTCCTTGAAGGTCCTAGTGACAGGAACCCGCCATGAAGGGTGAAGATTGGGCCCATAGTTTCTAAGTGACCCTGAGCCTGTACGGGTAAGTGAAACCCGTTTATTTTATTATTGTGGGGTGTCCCAGTGATTGTTACAATCAGTCAAGCTAGCTAAAGGCTGGACACCTGTGTGCGGTGACCATATGGCGGAGTTCTGGGCTTGCTGTGGGTGTTTGCAAAGTGTACCTTTTTTGCTTGTGCCTGGCTGTTTTTTACCTGTATGATGGCGCACCATGGTGCGCCATTTTGCCTAGGTTCGCCATGGCGCACGTGCGTTTGCAAGAGCACTGCTGGGCTCAGCAGTTTGTTTGGTGGCCATGGCGCACCCGGCTTCACCCGCACATGCGCAGCAGCCTTTATCTGGGCGCATGAAAATTTGCATCTTACGCGAATACCGTCACGCTCATTCGCCGGGACTGCGCACATGTGTGCGCACACACGCATAGAACGTTCCGGTGCACACCCAGCTTATTTAAGCTGCACAGGCCAAGCATGTGGTGCTTCGAGAAGACAGCTGGGGGACACAGAGCAGACTCTGAACAAACACTTACAGTGGTTCATTTTTCCTTACCCGGGTCACGTGAGTCACCAGGTGTTGCTTGGCAGGCTAAGGGTGCTAACAGGATTGTTGCATAGGGGCTTGGTGAGCCCTATTAAAGGGTCTCCCTTCTGAGGTGTTTTAATTACACCCAAGTACTCTTTGTTTGCAGGTATTGAATGTCTTCCAAAAAAAGGAGCGGGACTAACACCACAGGGAAGGGCAGACCTATGTCATCAGTAGTTCCTGATGAACCTAGTTGTATCCCTAGTGTTGTATCCCCTGAAAGACCAGAGGCTCCCGGGCAATCTGAGCCGCTGTGCCTATCTGGTATTGTGCCTACAGTCAACGCTGCTGTTTCACCCTTTATCACTAAGGATGAACTGTCCTCAGCCCTAGGGGAGAGCACAGGATTGCCAGCATGATTGCCTCCATCTCGCAGGGTGGCAGGAAGCGTGACAGATCCCCTCCCTGGAGTCTCCTCATCTGGAGCAGGAGTGGGTTGAGGATGGGAAAGAGCTTAGAGCTCATGATTCGGTTAAGTCTGCTTCCGAGCAATCTGGACAAGAAGATATCCACTCAATGTCTGCCTATCAGTCGCAGAGGTTTTTGATCCTCATTTTGGACCTAAGATCCCTGAACAAGTATCTTTTGATGCAGTCCTTTCGGATGAAATCTGTCCGCTCAGTAGTAACCTCACTCCAGAGGGGAGACTTTTTAGCCTCCATTGATATAAAGGACGCGTACCTACATATACCTATCTTTTAGCCTCATCAGAGGTTCCTACGTTTTACAGTAGAGGAACGTCATTTTCAGTTTGTGGCTCCACCCTTGGGACTTGCTACAGCTCCCCAGGTGTTTCACAAAGGTCCTAGCACCAGTACTGGGTCGCTTAAGGGCCCAAGGGATCCTGGTGCTCGGGTATCTGGTAGACATGTGCATTCGTTTTCGTCCGAATGCATTTTCGTCCGAATTTCGGGTATTTTTGTTATCGTTTTAATAAACGATAACGAACGTGCAGAATCCGAAAACGGAAAGATCCGACATAAACAAATGCTTTAAATTTAATTTTCAAATGAAATTCGAAACGAAATATTTTAGTGTGTACATGTCTAGTATCTGGACGACCTCCTACTCAGAGATCACTCAGTACAGGCTCTAGCATAATATACACAGCGAGGTATTTGAAAAGCTTAGGCTGGATCATAAATACCGAAAATTCAGCCTTGAGACCAGCTCAAAGTCTAAGATATTTAGGTCTGATTCTAAACACGGTCCAAGCAAGAGTATTCTTGCCACCCATTAGGATCTGTGCCCTGAAAGATCAGGTGTGTCAGATAAGGGGCACAAGATAACCCTCCATTCGGCTCTGCATGAGCCTTCTAGGGAGGATGGTATCCTCCTTCGAGGCAGTGCCCTATGCCCAGTTCCATTCCAGGCCTTTACAATAGGACATCTTGTTGGCTTGGAACAGAGGAAGAAAAGCCCTGGATTTTCCAATGTGCTTATCTCCTCAGGCATGCTTAAACTTAAACTGGTGGTTGCAGGACCTGAACCTGCGAAAGGGAAAATCCTTTCTCCCGATAACTTGGAGAGTACTGACTACCGATGCCAGTCTCTCAGGCTGGGGAGCGACCCTAAAGGGGCTCACAGCTCAGGGAAAGTGGTCAGGGACAGAGCAGACCCTGCTCATCAACATCCTAGAATTACGGGCAGTACCTCCACCCTCTGGACGGTGGAGCTTCAGGACTGCCCCATCAGGGTTCAGTCCAACAATGCCATGGCAGTGACCTATATAAACCACCAAGACGGTACCAGGAGTCGCTCAGCTCTGAAGGAGGTGAACTACATACTAGCCTGGGCAGAGGAACATGTGCCAATTATATCGGCAGTCCATATCCTGGGAATAGAGAACTGGAAGGCAGATTATCTCAGCTAGAAATGTAAATAGAAAAGACAACCGCGCTGGATATAAACACAGATGTAGAATTTGAATGAACAAAATCCTTCAAATCAAGAGCAAAACCGTGAAGAAAAAAATAATAAATCAATATTGACAATAAAGCAGCCGCTAAAAGTGGGATACACACACTAAATAAACAAAATCAAAAAGGAGCAGCGCTGTGAAAATAATTACCTAAAAGGTTGACCTATAGGTAAACAGATATTAAAGTGAAAAATGCCTAAATAAGTGTTAATATGAAATAATCAAATATGTGGATAAGTAATTGATCGCATGAAGATTAGTCCCGAAACCAGTAAACAAAAAGACAGTCCAAATATGAGTCCCAACAGATGAATGGGATGATGAGGGGAGATAGGATACCAATCCCGGTTGGCAAATAAAGTACAGTTGGATAAATGAGACCTTCACCGCACCAATGTGACAGACTGATAAAATTGCACGCTTACCAGAAGGCAAGCTAATATAAGCTTGCGACCTTAACCCGGTCGGGGCCTTTTGTAGATGAAACGGCAACGCACCCCTTCAGCTTGTGGATAGGTACACTGTCAGTCAGATCCCAGGGAACATTCATATGAGGAGGTGTTTCCTCCAGCTATACTCGGTTCTCACAGGGGGTATACGAAGGAAAGAAAGGGCAACATAGTGTAATCCTGCTTAAGGTTTATTAAAAGGTAGATTTAAAATCACACTTACATTTAGTAGGTCAGATAAGAACAGAAATTAGCTGGCCAGCTAAAAAGCGAACACCCGTCCGAGACGGAATCTGCAGCACGTCAGCACGCCCGACGTACGTTTCGTCACACTCTGACGTCGTCTGGGGCACGGAGACGTCAGTGCCCCAGACGACGCCAGCGTGTGACGAAACGTACGTCGGGCGTGCTGACGTGCTGCAGATTCCGTCTCGGACAGGTGTTCGCTTTTTAGCTGGCCGGCTAATTTCTGTTCTTATCTGACCTACTAAATGTAAGTGTGATTTTAAATCTACCTTTTAATAAACCTTAAGCAGGATTACACTATGTTGCCCTTTCTTTCCTTCGTATACCCCCTGTGAGAACCGAGTATAGCTGGAGGAAACACCTCCTCATATGAATGTTCCCTGGGATCTGACTGACAGTGTACCTATCCACAAGCTGAAGGGGTGCGTTGCCGTTTCATCTACAAAAGGCCCCGACCGGGTTAAGGTCGCAAGCTTATATTAGCTTGCCTTCTGGTAAGCGTGCAATTTTATCAGTCTGTCACATTGGTGCAGTGAAGGTCTCATTTATCCAACTGTACTTTATTTGCCAACCGGGATTGGTATCCTATCTCCCCTCATCATCCCATTCATCTGTTGGGACTCATATTTGGACTGTCTTTTTGTTTACTGGTTTTGGGACTAATCTTCATGCGATCAATTCCTTATCCACATATTTGATTATTTCATATTAACACTTATTTAGGCATTTTTCACTTTAATATCTGTTTACCTATAGGTCAACCTTTTAGGTAATTATTTTCACAGCGCTGCTCCTTTTTGATTTTTTTTTTAGATTATCTCAGCTACCAGCAGATCTGCCCGGGAAATGGTTCCTACACCCAGAGGTGTTCCAGGAGATTTGGAAAATGTTGGGGATGGGCAGAGATCCACCTACTGGCATCCAGGTTCAACAACAAGCTACAGCAGTTTGTGTCTTGAACAAAAGATCCTCTGGCAATTGTAGCAAATGCTCTGATAGTTCCATGGAGCCAGTACTCCCTGGTTTATGTTTTCTCTCTGATCCCTCTCCTTCCATATTTGTTGCGCTAGATTTGGAGAGAGGGGATTCCAGTCATTCTGGTGGCACCAGCCTGGCCCAGAAGGCCCTGGTTCCCAGACATTGTGAAACTGACAATAGACTGCCATGGACGCTTCCACATCACCCCGATCTACTGTCTCAAGGTCCTATATTCCACCCCAATTTACAGTCTCTAAATTTGACAGCATGGCTATTGAAGCCAGCGTGTTAAAGGACCAGTGGTGTTTACTCTAGGGAATGCTAAAGAAGCTGTCACTAGGACGATTTATCATAAAGTCTGGAAGACTTACATTGCTTGTGTGTGAAGCCAGAAAATGGCATCCTCATAAATATGTGATTGGGAGAATTCTCTCTTTTCTACAGTCAGCTGTGGAAATCAAATTGGCTTTGAGTGCAATCAGAGTTCAAGTTTCGGCCCTATCAGTATTCTTCCAAATGCCTTTAGCCTCCTATTCACTGATCCAAACCTTTCTGCAAGGGGCAACTCGCTTGCTTCCCCCCATCAGGTCACCTATGTGGCCTTGGAACTTGAACTTGGTGATGTCTGTTTTACAGAAACAACCATTTGAACCTATTATGGAAATTCCATTAGACTTTCTGTCATGCAAGCTTGCCTTCCTGATGGCTATCACCTCAGTTAGAAGGGTGTCGGGGTTGGCGGCCCTTTCATGCAGGGAACCGTACTTGATCTTTCACCATGACAGAGTCGTGTTACGACCTGTTCCATTCTTTTTGCCAAAAGTGGTGTCAGCCTTTCATTTAAATCAGGACATTATTTAGCTTCTTTTTTCTCTCAGCCTCATTCGGTGGAAGAGAGACGACTGCATTCTTTGGACGTTGTCCGGGAAGTCAAGGTTTATTTGTATAGATCTGCCGAGATCCGAGGATCAGACTCTTTTTTTGTTTTACCAAAAGGACCCAAGAAGGGGCAGGCAGCTTCCAAAGCTTCCATTGCCAATTGGGTCCGTCAATTGATCATTCGGGCCTACGGTCTGAAACATAAAGCTCCTCCCTTTAGGGTGAGAGCTCATTCTACGAGGGGTGTAGGAACCTCCTGGGCTTTTCACCATCAAGTATCTGTGGCTCAAATTTGTAAGGCTGCTACCTGGTCTTCAGTGCATACGTTCACAAAATGTTATCAAGTGGATGTTCGAGCAGCCGAGGATTCGGCTTGTGGCCGCAGTGTACTGCGGGCTGCGTATCAGTTCTGATGGCTATTGTTTGGCAGGGTGTCTCCCTCCACTTAAGGCTATTGCTCTGGGACATCCCAGCAGGTAATGAATATTAGCCTGACCCTGTGTCCCATGATGTATGAAAAAGAAAATAGGATTTTTACGTCATGCTTACCTCTAAAATTCTTTTCTTTGAGTACATCATGGGACATAGAGATCCCTCCCCTCTTTTTTGAAGATTCAGTGCTTGCTACAAAACTGAAGTGCTTCCTGTATGGGAGGGGGTTATATAGGGGATCACTTCCTGTCTGAAGGCCTTTGGTCTACCAGTGTCCATTCGCCTAATTACGAAGTATAATCCAGCAGGTAATGAATATTAGCCTGACTCTGTGTCCCATGATGTACTCAAAGAAAAGGACTCTACAGGTAAGTATGACCTAAAAATCCTATTTTTAGCGCTATTTTACAGCTATAATGAGCTGTAAAGAGTAGAACGGAGCAGTTCAGAAATAATGAAGTGTCTTGACATACTTCATCTATACTGTAACCCTCTGGAGTAACAATTCAAATTATAAGTCGTGGTGTTTTCAGACATCTGCCTTATAGGCATAGGGAAAAACAAGAGTCATCGCAAAGTGTAGTATCTATTCCAGTCTGCAATTACAGAAATGTGATCTGTGATCATTCATGTATACATTTACTGCTTTGTAACATAAACTTCTGTACTTTCACAAACACCAGTGGAACACATTTTATCTAAAATTATCTTACTTTATCTTAAAAAACGCTAAGGGTTTTAAAAGTAGCAGGCCTAAGTGGGCAATTTGGCAGCTCTGGCTAATTACAGAAGCCAGGTCTGCATCTTCCATTAAGCACAGTAGGCAAATGGCTGTAGGCAGGCAAAGAAAAGAAGAGGCTTTTCCCTTTATAGTAGTCAACCAAGCTTTTTTTTCCCACTATCAATAGAAATACAGTCACTTCATATAAGAATTTTTTAATATATTGTCACATTACTCTAAGCAATGTCTACAATAATGTGTGGAAATCATCTGTGTAAAAGAGGATATCCTAGCAGAGAGGGGTTGTTGTTGGGTAACAGAAGTTGTGCGCCTACAAGCTCCAGCTATGAAAAATCCAGCCCTTCCAAGAAGGAATGGTGTCTGGATTTTTCTACGCTTTGATTGCCTGCTTTGCTTCAAAACCTCCTTGGTTTAATAGAATAGGACAGCAGCCTACATATTTCCTGAACTTACTGCGGGAATTCCAATTCAGTTATTGTCTATTAGACATAGCGGAGTTCGGGGTGCTATATATAACAGATCTGCTTTTGTTTCCTAGTACGGCGCTGCAATGTTCTCGATAGTGTATGCACTTTGCAGACATCTTTCAAATCAAAAACACTTGCTATAAACAATATGGTGGCTTTATGAAAAGAGCAAAAATGCATTCTTATGATACACACAACAGCAGATAAAAATATTCATTTCTTATGAGTGCATTCCAGATGTAAGATACATTTATGTTGTGCTTCAGTTAGAATACTGAACTCTCCAGAAATGAAGTTTTGTTGCTGAAAAGCTAAAAGCTATTCTTACAGAGTACAAATCAGTATCATCATCATATGCAATAATGCCTGACTCTACAACAAGCTAGTCGGACCATTTTAGAGAAACCACTGCTTTCACCGAAGGGACAGGCAATGTTACTCAAGCTGTGGCTGATTGTTAAAGAGTTTGAACAACATTTGTGTTAATGCACATAGAATGTATTTAGCTTATTTAAAATGAAAGTTGTGCTTCAGCCATACTTTGGCTTTGTGAATTTATAAAGGTCTGAGATGAATACAGATATCTTTATAATTTACAACAGGGGTGTACTATTCCTTATAATAAAATAGTATAACCATGCAGGTTATCAGGAGAAGGGTCTAAAAGCATCAAAAAGCCCTTCAACTGAATCAGTGCATAGCACAGTAAAAAGTATTCACAAGTCTCATTCTAACACAGATTCCAAAAATAGGAGGATTATTCTTCTTCAAGGACAGTGAAATTCAGTTCATGTCCTTATGTTCCATCAGCCAGATGTACATCCAGAACTGTTGGTGTATAGTGCAAATATAGAGTAGTATTATAGAGCCATTTATTCCAAACTGCATACAGCTTTTTCAGGCCATCATCATTGCAGTGTATGCACACCATGGCTTCTAAAGAGTAGGACTTGGCACCCTACAAGACAGTATACCTATACAGGTTATGATGAGAAAGGACTAAAAACAGTGTTTTGATCGAATTGAAGAATACTAAACTCTGCAATGAGAATAAACCTTTCATTTTTGAGATTTGTCATGGAGTCAGACACGAATATCTTCTGTTTTAAGAGGGCTTTTTAATTCTATTAGTAGTTTTTAGTAAATGAAACACACTGCTGGCCAACAAGAATGGGCAAGCCCTGCAGGACTGTGGGGTTGATTTACTAAAACTGGAGAGTGCAAAATCTGGTGCAGCTGTGCATAGTAGTCAATCAGCTTCTAAATTCAGCTTGTTCAGTTAAAGGCTAAGTTCACCTTTTTGTTCATTTCTTCTAAACTCCAGCTCCCCTATGTGCCAATATAGCATTAATGTACTTATTTTGCAAAAATAAAACTGCTTTTCATTCATTCTTCACAGGCTTACCTCGCCCTCTTCATAGCTGTTTAAACACACTGCTCGATTACTTCTGCCTTACTTCTTAGACAGACTTTAGGTCATGACACAGGAAAGAGTTTACCAGCTGAGGGTAGATGATGCAGGGTGTGTGCTATTGAGATCAGCTTGTCAACTCATCTCTGTGTTATAACCAAAAGTCTGTCCAGGAAGTAAGGCAGAAGTAATTGAGCAGTGTGTTTAAATAGTTATGAAGACAGTGAGGTAAGTCTGTGTAGAATTAATGGAAAGCTGTTTTATTTTTGCAAAATAAGTACAATAATTCTAACCTGGAAGCTGATCGGTTTCTATGCAGAGCTGCATCAGATTTTGCACTCTCCAGTTTTAGCAAACCGACCCCAGTATGTTTTCTTTTTTTTTTTTTTGGTAGAACTTCACTTAAAGCATATTTTTTTGTTTTAGAATCAAGAATAGAACCTATTCTCTCCTTTTGTCAGCGTCCCTATTTGAGGTAGATTTTACTTCCTGTGACCAAAGTTTTCAGGATGTATAGAGAAATCTCCTCAACAGTGGAAAAAAAAGACATGCTAATTTTAGAGTCCCACTTGAGTATAATCTAAAACAACATTGTTAGCATTCAAATGAGTTGGAATTAAAAGTTTGCAATTCTCTTTCTTGACACTTCCAATCAACAAGATAAGCTGTATAAAATGTTGACAGTGCTTACATATCAATGTGTAATTCGTTCTCTTTATAAAGCTGAGATAGGAAATAAACTCATCAAGTACTGTTTGCTTTCATTTGTGGTTCCCCGATTCTTTTACTTTGGAAAAACGATTGGACGTTAATCCTCTCACAGATAAATATCTCAGCATATGCCTGAGTACAGGAAATAACTTTACTCAATCTTCTTTATAAGGATTATTTTTTATTTTTTGCTGAGTATCTGATAATAGTTTTTCTCTGCAGCCTGCTAAAAGAAATTTGCATTTCTGTTTTCCAGTACTGGGTACCAGTGTATTTACTATTCACCAGAAAATACGGCAAAGGCAAAAGAAATTTTAAGCAACATCAATCACCTGCAACCTCTTATATCAAGCCATACAGACCTCCTCCTTAATTCAGCAAGACAGCACACTGCGGACAGCCTGAAGAATTCTTTAAACATTCTAAAGGAAACGGTGAGATCCCAATCTGGTCTCTTGGATGAAAATAGACCTTTCCCTAATGCCTCCCCTTTACTTTTAATGTGCAGGTTGACATTCATTACATTAAAGAATGTTGAGTACTCACTTTGAAAAATAGACTTCAAAATGCCAAAGCTAAGGAAGACCAAACACCTAATTCCTTTGCACAAAAAAGTAATTTAACATTTTCTGTATCTTTATTTTCTGCCTCTAAAAGTGTTTCTCAAAGCAAGATTGCAGGCTTTCAGAGCCAGTGGATTCTGTTATTAAATTGAGTTATTTTATTTCTGCTCAGCAGCATTTGATTTCTGCAAGCCCTTTTCTTTCTAATGCTAATAATTGTACGAGAGACGCAAGTAGGAGGTATTGTTCTTTTAAGCCAGTATATTCATTTTTTTGTTCTTCTATGTTAAAGTGATTTCTTACATTTAGAAGCAATTATTCTGCAAACACAGCACTAAAACATGAGTAAACAATTACATCGTGATATGGCACTAGTGGGCTTTTTAAATGACCACTGATGATTGCTTTTGCTAAGATGAGAATGAGTCAGTCATGACAGTGTTGGAATGCATTAAAGCTTGTTTCTATTCAGCATGAAACTATGTGGAAGCAGTTTTGCCTGCTGAAAGATTTGTAATTCTGTGCAGCCAGTTTTGTGACTCAAGCATTCTTGCAAGACCATGTAGCTAGGTTCTCAATTGCAGGATTAGTGCAGCCAGGTCAAAACACTCTTCCAGTCTGCTGTTTGCACAATGTAAGAGCAGCAGCACACTGATTAAGTCCTCCTCCAGCCCTCCTTCTATGAATATATTCACTGTCCACACAAGCGCACTGCAACAGAGCCCGGCAAACTCCTAGCTTTGGATTTCTTTTACCAGTCTGCTGGTGTACAGGGGACTATATATATATACACACAGTATATGTTTACACATCCCCATTTACATAGCTTAAAGTGGTTCTAAAGCCAAAACTTTTTTTTACCTTTTATTCCTTGCATTGAGATAAAAAATGCTTTACAACTTCCCCCATCTCCCTAAATAATTACCTGAGTCCTCAATTGATCCAGCGCTGTGCACGGCTGCAGTCTTCTCTCCCCTCTCTTCTTCTTCACACATAGACTCAGGCAGCAGCAGGGGGAAATGGCTCCTGCTGCTGTCAGTCAAATGCTGTGGGGTGGAGCCAAGCCCCAAGAGCAGCTCAATAGAGACACATAGCTTCGGGAGCAAGCAAGCGGCTTGCTATGGGGGAACAGGCAGAAGAGGAAGTGCGAAGATCGACGGCAGGGGGACCTGAAAAGAAGAGGTTCAGGGCTGCTCTGAGCAAAACCATTGCACAGAGCAGGTAAGCATAACGTGTTTGTTAATTTCATTTTACAAAAAATAGACTTTAGTATTACTTTAAAAAAAAAAACATTAAAAAAAAGCATAAGAATGTAAAAAAGAAGCATCTAACCTTTTAACGTGCTCTTTTCTGAAAACTCCAGGACTAATACATCCTCCTTCTTTTTCCCTTCCATGTAATGTTTATGAGGGAGTTTGGTGGATGTATTGTGTAATAATGCACTTTGAAAAAACTGCCCTTGAGTTTGTCCTCGATCTTCATTCAATTGCTATCTTCATTCTATTGCTATTCAAAGCAATAGAAGCTGTCTATAGTGTCATGTGTATGAGGGTATGCATACAGACAGTTTGGACCATGTGCGGCAAATCCTAGCATTTTCGGGCACCTGGGAGGCATGGGTGAAAGTGTCTAGCCAACTGCCAGCAGCCTCTTGAAATGCGTAGTGGCTGGATGCAGCTGGACCCTGTATTGAGTGCTACTCGCATTTATGACCATATGCGTTCAGGGACGTATGCCTTGAATGCAGGATTCCGCATGCCCCTGAACACATGCAGTCAAACCGCACATGCGCATTTTGCCTAAACCTGCTCAAAAAAATTAACTTAAAAATGAAAAAAAAAATGTTCACATTTACATAACTGAGCAGAAAAACAGGAACTTTTAAAACACCACTATACCTGTAGCTGCCGCCATGTGCGCACATTTGGATTTTTTTTCTCAATCAGCAACATTTTTGAAGCTTGGGCCACAAAATAAGGCAGATTCTTGTCTGGAGCATTTACTTCTGATCCTACATTAGCTACGCTGTTAAACAGTGTGGTGTAGTGGAGAAGATGGACACATACATTTATAGTTAGTGTCTTGTGCTGGATTTGCATTTTGGCTGCTTTCCCACTGAAAGGAAAGTAGGCAAAGGTGTTACAAGATTTAGTTACGGTATTTTAGCAGCTATTCATTAAACTAGATACAAAGTTATATTTAGTTACTACAACAGCTATTCCAGAAACCAGAAAGTTGGTTTATTTTTCATCTGAAACTGACAACAATGCATTAAAGTATTTGAACCTATTTTAATGATATAGGGACTGGGATCTAATGTACTAGCTAACCATTTCTTACCTGGCTGCACAAAATTAAGTTTCTACAGAGCTCCCTCTCCTTCCAGCTACCCAATAATTAAAGTGATTCTAAACGAAAAATATAATAAAATAAAAATAAACTTGTCATACTAACCTGCTCTGTGCAACTGTTTTGCACAAAGCAGCCCCGATCCTCCTCTTCTTGGGTTCTCCACCAGCATCCCATGCTCTTTCCCCCCTTTGAGTGCCCCCATAGCATTGCTGAGCCACGCTGTGTGTGTCTTTTTTTTTTTTTTAACGCAGAGAATGCATTAAAGTGGTTCAAAGCCTAAACATTTTAATGCATTCCCCCTCTAGCAGGGAAAACTTTCTAGTTCTAACTAATCTGCATTCTGATGTCCCTGATGTTACACAATGAAATGCCACATAAGGGTTCTTGATTGATTATTAGTGTTCAATTAGTGGCCACTTCTAAAACTTCTCTTTTCCACTCTTTGTAAACACAGTTAAACAATTAGCGCAATACATTTGTAAAGATTCGTTAAAATGCCACACTTGCATATAAGACAAAAATAGAAGGATGCAGTATGCATAAATAATGTAGTACACCTAATTACCATGATAAAGTGCATATGAAAAACATGGCGAGCAAGGTGATTTCAAGGTGAACTTCAATTTATTAATTGCTGTGTGTAGGAAACATTGTTATTTGTCAATATGAGGGGGAAAAAAAAAGTTATATTACCTGTAATGGTTCCCCTCTCTGGGGCCTTTTTTTTTTTTACAAATACCCACATCTCTATATATATTTCCAAAACATTAATAATACAATGAATTGGGACTTTAATGGTGTTTAAATCTTAAATTTAAAGTCAAAAGAGTATTTCACATTTTTTTTTTTTTACCAAAAAGTCCCAATTAATTGTTTAAAATTGTTTTTGAAAAAATACAGACACTTGAAGGGGTAGTTAACGTCTATTCACAACTTGTACCTATAGGTAACCTTAGCTGCAGGTATAGTGAATATCCCTAAATGTGTGATGTCTAGGAGATATTCACATTGGCTCTAGCCAACAACATCCCTACACATGCTCAGTGATGCTCCTCATTCAGGGCACACTGAGTGTGCCCTGAACGCAGATCGCCGTGCCACGATGATGACTCCTGTGCCCATGCGCAAAAGTGATGTCATTGCGGCCCAGCCATTTAAACAGCCAGGGAGCAAGAATCTGTAAGGAAGACCTGGTGAAGATGGAATGCAGCACTGGAGGGCTTAGTTTTAAAGATAAGTCTGCCATAATGTGCTAGTATGCTGTGCATACTAGCACGTTATGGTATAACGCTGCAGGGGCCTCTTAAAAAAAAAAGTGGTAGCATTTGCCACTGCTTTAAATGTACTTGTACATTTACTTTCTACTTTACTTTTCCTTTATACTGCCATTTTAACCACTTCAGCCCCGGAAGAATTTACCCCCTTCCTGACCAAAGCACTTTTTGCGATACGGCACTGCGTCACTTTAACTGACAATTGCACGGTCGTGCGACCTTGCACCCAAACAAAATTGACGTCCTTTTTTTCCCACAAATATAGCTTTCTTTTGGTGGTATTTGATCACCTCTGCAGTTTTTATTCTAAACAAAAAAAGAGCGACAATTTTGAAAAAAAAGCAAAATTTTTTACTTTTTGCTATAACAAATATCCCCAAAAAATATATAAAAAAACACATTTCTTTCTCAGTTTAGGCCGATATTTATTCTTCTACATATTTTTGGTAAAAAAAATCGCAATAAGCGCATATTGATCGGTTTGCACAAAAGTTATAGTGTCTACAAAATAAGGGATACATTTATGGCATTTTTATTATTAATTTTTTTATCAGTAATGGTGGCGATCTGCGATTTTTATGATGACTGCGACATTGCGGCGGACACTTTTGACACTATTTTGGGTCCAGGGACATTTTTACAGCAATCAGTGCTATAAAAATGCACTGATTACTGTGTAAATGACACTGACAGGGAAGGCGTTAAACACTAGGGGGGCGATCAAGGAGTTAGGTGTGTCCTAGGGATTGATTCTAACTGTGGGGGGGATGGGCTCACTACAACATGACAGAGATCACTGCTCCCGATGACAGGGAGCAGTAGATCCCTGTCATGTTGCTAGGCAGAACAGGGAAATGCCTTGTTTATATAGGCATCTGCCTGTTCTGCCTCTCTGTGCCACGATCGTGGACCCCCGGCAGATATTGAGTTCACGGAGTACACGGCGGGTGTGCGTCCCCCCTAAGCCGTGTCTTAAAGTGGACGTACAGGTATGCTAACTTGCGCAGTCGTGCCATTGTGCCAACATACATCATCGTGCGCTGGTAAGCAAGCAGTTAAATTAAGCAATGTATTTGTCAAATGCTGCTTTATGAAGTAACATACCTCCTTAGATTCAGTCTGTCCAGACAGTATGGCCACCTGTCGACTTGGCACTATCCACGGGTAGCTTAACCCTTCAATTAGAAACAGAAGTTGAATCTAATGCAATTTTACTTTAGCTAATTGCAGTACAGAGGATGTTATTCTAGTCTTTTGAAGCGTAAGAAGACTGTGACATTCCTAAGCCCTGACTCTGTGAATAACTAACATTGACTGCGGGAACATGAAAGAAGTGGATAGGGTCTAGCTAGAGCTAAGCCAACTAGCTCTAAACAGGAGGAGACAGGACAAAGGACTATACCAATATCCCATTAGTAAAGTTGTAGTAGTCAGAAACCGCCACTAGATGTCATTATATTGCAAAGCAATAACAATCTAATGCAGTTCAATACAACACAGAAGCATTACATGAAAGTGGGCAGAAAAGTAATCTTTTTAAAAGGGTTGTAAATAATCTTTTTTTTATAAATAACAAACATATCTTACCTCCACTGTGCAGTTTGTTTTGCACAGTGTGGCCCCGAACCTCATCCTCTGGGGTCCCCCAGGCAGTGCAAGTGCCCACTGTGTAAGTGTTTGTTGAAAACAAAGCCTCTAAATACCTTTTTTCAGATCTCTTCAGGCTGGTCACGTGACTCCCAGCCACTCCCCTCCCCATCTAAGAGCTACAGCGGGAGGGGGCTGAGCGGCCAGCACATCAGTCACGTGACCTCCCTACTGACATTAGAGGGAGATCTTGGTCTCTCCCGCTGTAGCCCGTAGATTGGGGTAGGAGAGGGGGTGGGAGTCATTTGTCCGGCCAGAAGAGATCTGAAGAAAAGGTATTTAGAGGCATTGTTTTCAACAAACACTTACACAGTGTGGTATGGCTGGATAAAAGTGTGGGGCTGGCAGTGAATTGTTCTTTAAGTAACAAACACTTTAAAAAAAGAAAACCCCTTTACTTTTTAATGTATTATTTGTCATTTTATTCATGATGGAAATGCCTCCTTAAAGTGGCAGTGTTAATCTGTAGGCTGAAGGTTTAAATTTTTTCATTGAAGCCTCCAGCCTGCGTACCATAGCTGACTAGGTAATTGCAGGATGGGGAACAACTCTTGTTCCTGATCATTAGTGGGGACCCGAGCTGTCAGTAACAGTCCCATTTGAGAGCCAGCAGCCACAGTATGCTGTGCACTAGTCATATAGAAATGAATAGAAGCTCAACTTGAAATGCATTTTTATACAGTGAAATGAATATGAACAGGTCCTTACCCCTTCATGATCAAGGGTGCTGTGCACAATTAATAAGTAACAATGCTAGGAAGTTGTTTTTAGACAATTGTAATTACAAAACTGCCTTATCAAGTGAGTACTGTCAAATGACATTCGCTACATGGTTACTGATAATAACCAGGACATGGGAAGTGTACAGTATAGATGAAGGTGCAGACTTGTATGAAGATTTATGTTCATACCCTTGTCATTCCACTGAGGAGGACTGATCTATGACAAATAGAGAAAATGCAGTTTTTACTCCCAACAGTTACCAGATTATCTTGTTCACCGTTTTTTCCATGAAATCTGATATGTTGTTTTAGGCAAAAGCTCCACTTTTTCACAAATGTATTGCCTCCAGTGTTCAAAAAATATCTGGATGGACAAGTACTGCAACCTTATAGTGGTCTAGTATGAGAATAACAGATGCTAGTCAAATCAAACAGTTATAATGTGTGAACACTGACACTTTCTAGCTGTTATAAGGGCCGTTTAAACCACACATGCGATCCAGGTACAGTGCGATTTCAGCCTATTTATTTTTTAAAGGGGCTGAAATTGCGCCAGACCGCACTAAAAGTAACCGGATCGCATTGTAATACTGTACCATGTGATCAGGTGCAGGCAGTGCCGGGACAGGGTAATTCAGTGCCCGGGGCGAAGATGCCATAATGCGCCCCCCTCCCGAGCAGGGGCGGAGCTAGTTGAAGCATGTGCAGTGCACCAAAACATATGTAATGGTTGCGGAGTGCACCAGTTACCTGTTAGCTGAGTAGTTGCAGCCTCAGCAGCACAGAGACATAGGAGAGAGACACCGATCACTTTACAGTAGGACTGGAGAGGAGGGGACCCGAGGGAAAGGGCACAGGAGAGGATGGGTCACAACACAGAGGAGGAGACACCTTCACATTGTCCAGAGCAGGGAGAAAAAAAAACAGGAGGTTAAGGGGCGGAGCTGGTGATGTCACACAGACATCGGAACACTGAAAGTAGGATTGATAGAAATAAGTGGAGAGGGGAAGGAGAAGCCGCTGTCCAGGCAGAGGAGCAGAAAAGCTGTATGTATCTGGAATCATAGGAAAGCATTTATATGCATTCCCAACCTCATGTGACCTGCCCACTCCACTCTACTGTCGCTCAGGAACTTGTACAGTGCACTGTGCAGGTAAGGGGCAGGTGTAGAGTTACGATCTAGAATACACGCAGGAGCAAAACCGATCTCTGCCTACACTCGGCCGCATATTCTGTGCTGGGCAAGGTTACACCCGGCAGACAGCGCCCTCTTCCTCCAACTAAACCATCCCGCCCCCCCAATACTGGCCCTGGGTGCAGGCAAAAACACTGCATTTGTGCCTTGCATTTGGGGTGTCGTCAAGCGCTGCAGATTGCAAGTCTGCAACACAGTACCTATTATTATAATGTTTTATATCTCTTTTATACAACCATCATATACATTCTAGACCCATAATAGTCATGACCATCATCTACGTATCTTTTCTGCAGCCTACCTACACTTATTTTGCCTTCTAGTTTTCCTTTAAAAGTTTTTGCACCAGCCTATCCTCTGCGATTCTCTCCCATTCTCTCCACATGCTTCATTCATCTCAATATATTAATTTTTATGTAAGTAAAAATGTCTGGTTATGCATGCACTTTTGCTATTTCTTTTTTATTCTGTTCTCTATAGTCTTTTCTCATTCACTGCTTCATAGATTTTCCTGAAGACTTTCCTGAGCTTGATGTATTTCCTCATCCACTTTTGTTACAAACCACATTTCAGATCTATGTGTTACAGTTTAATTGTAGCTTTTATAAAATTTGATTTTTAAAAGTACTTTGGACACGACATTGAATTGCATTTCAAAGTTCCTATGTTCCCACTTTAATTTTACTGGTTGCGTTCTTCTTTTCTGTAGTAATATATTATACATATTTGAATGCAGTAATTTCAAACCTTAGCCAAACTTTTCATTTTTTGCAGTGAAGTTTTTTTGTAAGCTTATTTGTTTTCAGTTTTTTTTTAGCTTATTTTTTTTTATTTCTTTATTTGTGTTTGCTGTAGACAATTTCCTGTACTGTAGAACATTTCCTGTACTGGGAATCTCCAAAAAAGGGGTACATCTAAACAAAATTCTGACCATCCAGAACTCCACTAAAAAGAGCTTTTATATTGCTATTAGAATTCTCCTCACTGATTTTTTTGCCTCATCTTTTTTTACTTTTAATTAAATGAAACCTTGCCTCAAGATGTGTTGTGTTTTAACAGTGACCTGAGTATCATGCTAGGGTTTTAAATCATCACAAACACATTTTATTCACATTTAATATTCACATTTACCTAGTGTTTGACCTTAAACCAGATTACACATCTTTAAGTTCACTTCCCTTTAAAGAAGAACATGAATATTAACATAAAGTGAACTGTGAAATCCTTTGAAAAATTAAGTGCTGCAGCACTTAATTATAAATGTATCTGTACTTACAGTTTCATGTTAGCTCCCCTGAAAAGTCCCACAAATACCTGTTGATTCTGCAGTGAAGTTCACCTAATGCAGCTTCCATTCATGATGTGGCAATGATGCTGCGCTGCCGCTCCTAAGTTCAGAGCAGAGTTGTCACTCTGATGCAATGGAAGTGGCTATCAGCATTGTCACTGCTATTTCACAAGCCTGTAGCTTGTAAGTCAACACCTGGCCACACCTAGTCCTACTGACTGCTTCTGGATTGACAGCACTACCTCAATTCCTGAAACTATCCCACTGTAAGCTGCATTGTCTGGGAGGGGGAGTGATTGAGACACAAAAGAAAAAGGATTCAGCTCAGTCATGGTGGGTAAAGGATGTTTTTTGATTAGTATTCAGGTGTGTGCATCACATAGTAAATTGATTTGGAACTATCACACAGGAACCTAACTGTACTTTAAAGTACTGCTCAACCCGGGGCATATAACGGGGACATCGGCAGACATACTTTCCTACCCTACACTCATGTATTTGTATTATGCAGTTATTTAAAGTGGTTGTAAATCCTCACAGTCTTCTCGTGTCTACAACCCTTCAAAAGTGCAGATTTGTGATAAAATCCTTATGCATCTGTGAGGAGTACAGAGGAGGGGGTGGAGAACTGCAGTCACAGCTCTTATACGCTGTGTTAGAGCTGATTGGAGAAAAGGGACACACCCCTGCTTCCTCATAGGCAGAGAAACAAAGGAATATGTAAAGCTGTATTCTGAATAGACAAGCTGTGTGCTTATCTCCCTCCACATCACAAATTTGATCTCATGTGTCCGGAAAAGTAATATAGAATAAAGCACCATAGAGAAATGACACTTATGCTGCGTACACACGAGCAGACTTTTCGACTGGACTGGTCCGACGGTCTATCCGACGGACTTTCGGAGGAATTCCGACGAACTTTACAAACAAACGGGCTTGGCTACACACGATCACACCAAAGTCCAACGGATTTGTACGTGATGACGTACGACCGTACTAAAATAAGGAAGTTGATAGCCAGTAGCCAATAGCTGCCCTAGCGTCTGTTTTCCTCCATTGGACTAGCATACAGACGAGCGGACTTTTCGATAGGAACTGGGTCCGGTGGAGTTCCGACGTAAAGATTTAAAACATGTTCCAAATCTAAAGTCCGTCAGATTTTCGACCGAAAAAGTCCGCTGCAGGTCCGATGAAGCCCACACACGGTCGAATTGTCCGCCGGACTCGGTCCATCAGACCAGTCCTGTCAAAAAGTCCACTTGTGTGTACGCGGCATTAGAGCTTTGGAGAGAGACAAGTAAATGCTACAGATACAGTATCTTGAAAAAGTATTCATACCCCTTGAAATTTTACACATTTTGTCATGTTACAAACAAAAATTTAAATTTATTTTATTGGGATTTTATGTAATAAACCAACACAAAGTGGCACATAATTGTGAAGTGGAAGGAAAATGATTAATAGTTTTCCATTTTTTACAAATAAATATGTGAAAAGTGTGGAGTGTATTTGTTTTCAGCCCCCCTGAGTCAATACTTTGTAGAAATACCTTTCACTGCAATTACAGCTGCAAGTCTTTTGGGGTATGTTTCTACCAGCTTTGCACATCTAGAGAGTGACATTTTTGCCCATTCTTCTTTGCAAAATAGCTCAACCTCTGTCAGATTGGATGAAGCGCGTCTGTGAAAATACATTTTCAAGTCTTGCCACAGATTCTCAATTGAATTTAGGTCTGGACTTTGACTGGGCCATTCTAACACATGACTATGCTTTGATCTAAACCATTCCATTGTAGCTCTGGCTGTATTTTTAGGGTCGTTGTCCTGCTGGAAGGTGAACCTCCGCCCCAGTCTCAAGTCTTTTGCAGACTCTAATGCCGTGTACACACGAGCGGACTTCTAGTCCGCCAGAACTCCAGAGGACTTTTCAACGGAGTTCCGAAGGAGTTGCGACGGAGTTCCAACGAAACAGACTTGCCTACACACGATCACACCAAAGTCTGATCGTTTCGAAAGTAATGATGTAAGACCGGACTAGAATAAGGAAGTTCATAGCCAGTAGCCAATAGCTGCTCTTGCGTCCTTTTTTGTCCGTTGGACTAGCATACAGACGAACTGATTTTTCGATCGGACTCGAGTCCGTCGGAAAGATTTGAAACATGTTCTATTTCTAGGTCCGTCGGAATTTTCGACAGAAAAGGTCCGATGAAGCCCACACACGATCGCAATGTCCGACGGACCTTTTCTGCCGGACAGTCTACTAGTGTGTACACGGCATTAGAGGTTTTCTTCTAAGGTTGCCCTCCATCTTCCCATCAACTCTGACAAGCTTCCCTGTCCCTGCTGAAGAAAAGCATTCTCACAACATGATGCTGCCACCAATATATTTCATGTTGAGGATGGTGTGTTCAGGGTGATGTGCAGTGTTAGTTTTCTGCCACTCATAGCGTTTTGCTTTTAGGCCAAAAAGTAAAATTTTGGTCTCATCTGACCAGAGCACTTTCTTCCACATGTTTGCTGTGTCCTCCACAAACTGCAACTTCTTATGGCTTTCTTTCAACAATGGCTTTATTCTTGCCACTCTTGCATAAAGGCTAGATTTGTGGAGTGCGCAACTAATGCTGCGTACACACAATCGCACATTCCGACAACAAAATCCATGTTTTTTTTCTGACGGATGTTGGCTCAAACTTGTCTTGCATACACACGGTGATGTACAACATGTACGGCGAGCCGAGAAAAATGACGTTCAATAGCCAGTGCGGCTCTTCTGCTTGATTCCGAGCATGTGTGGAAATTTGTACGTCGGAATTGTGTACACACGATCGGAACTTCCGACAACGAATTTTGTTGTCGGAAAATTTGAGATCCAGATCTCATATTTTGTTTGTCAGAAATTCCGACAACAAATGTCCGATGGAGCCTACACACTGTCGGAATTTCCGACAACAAGCTCCCATGGAACATTTGTTGTCGGAAATTCTGACCGTGTGTACGCGGCATAAGAGTTGTCCTGTGGACAGATTCTCCCAACTGAGCTGTGGATCTCTGCAGCTCCTCCAGAATTACCTATAGGCCTCTTGGCTGCTTCTCTGATTAATTCTCTCCTTGCCCAGCCTGTCAGTTTAGGTGGATGGCCATGTCTTGGTAACTTTGCAGTTGTGCCATACTCTTTATTTTCAGATGAATGAACAGTGCTTCGTGAGATGTTGAAAGCATGAGATATTTTTTTGGAACCTACCCCTGCTTTAAGCTTCTCTACAACTTCATCCCTGACCTGTCTGGTATGTTCCTTTGCCTTCACGATGCCCTTTGTTCACTAAGGTTCTCTAACACACTTCTGAGGGCTTTACAGAACAGCTGTATTAATACTGAGATTAAATTACACACAGGTGGACTCTATTTACTAATTTAGTGACTTCTGAAGGCAATTGGTTCAACTAGATTTTAGTTAGGGGTATCAAAATAAAGGGGGCTGAATACAAATGGTTGCCGAGAGCAGTGTGAATGTGAGCTGACTAGCGTCACAGTGACGTGAAAAAGTTAAACACCACGCTTATCTAGTATGAAATTTCAAACATAATCATCACTGTATAAACAAACTTTTCAGTTAACAGTCCCACTTTGTTGTGAAATAAAGTGCTTGTGCGTATATCAATTATTGGTGCTCCAATATTCAGTGTTCAGACAGAGGTGCCCCAGATGGATGTACACTCACCCTTACAAGTTGACCACCTATCGCTAGAGTGGTCACTTGCACTTTGTGGGGATATATAATCCCTAGATGGTGAATTCCAAGTCAGCTAATAATTAGGATGGTCCTCCATGGATGGGGAGAAAGAATGACAGAAGGCATAGTGTAAAACCACAATTTTTAAAAAAACACAAATTGTATACAAATGGGATGCACTCACCTGTTTGGTGCCTGTTCTTGGCAACCAGTGTGATCATGTGTATTATTAAAAAGGGCCGGATTACTCTTTTAATAATACACATGCTGATCACGCCAGGTGTTTCCAAACAAACCACCCGCCCCCCACCCCCCGTCACTCCCTCTTCCACACACCAGCCCCACACTTACCACATCTAGGTCACGGGCAGCTTCAGATCCTTCCTGCGTTTCTGTCGCCTCCTCCTTGGCGGCTTCACGGCGGCTTTCCCTGCAGCTCCTCTGCGGCTTCCTCCTCCGCGGCCAATGCGGTCACTTCTCCTCTCGGCCAATCGGGTCTCAGGACCCGCTTCCTGATTGGCCAGGAGGAGAATCAGGAAGACAATAGTGAGTTTTAGTTCGCTATTGTCACACAACTGGGTGGGTTCAGGGCGCAGTGCTTTGTCCCCCAAACCCACCTTTTTTGAAGCCAATTAGATTCTCTGGCTCTAATCGTGTGCTTCGAAAAAAAAACCCTTTTGGAATCCATGCACCTTTTTTTTTTTAGCCCAAAGCTATGCATAAATGCTGCTGAGACTGAATTACAGAAAGCTAATGGGTCATATTAGACAACCTAAGTGAGACGTGCATACAATCTATATCTTATTTGATCTCTAACAAATTGTAGTATCCTACTCTTAAGTAGTGGATTGGTTGTTGGAATATAGATGTATTTAGAACAATGGGCAATAAATGTAAATAAAAAAATCTCCAGCCCCCGCAGCACACCTCTTGAACCCTATAATTTACGATTCCTTCTTGAGATCCAACAAAAAGCTGCTGCAATTGGCACCTGGAGCTCATGTTTAGAACTTTGAAGGAGTGCCAAGAGTCATTTATGTGGGCTAGTGACTATGATACATCAGACTGAATTTACTCTACCAGTGAATTAGACTTTGCACAGAAACAAAGACTAGGCAAACCTTATTGTAAACTCTGTTAAATTCCTGTCTGGGCGTGACAGTGAGTGATGAAGACATTTTTTGGAAATATTGTGAACAATGGCGTGTTTCTCTTAAAAAGTGGCGATGGTTACTGTTTGTGTGCAAAGGGTTACCTGTGTAGTTAACTTTCTTCAGTGATGGCCACTACCAATCTCCTGGTGTTTGGATTGTAGTCCCAAAGCAGAAAAGGCTCTGCACAGGATGGGATCTGAGAGTTAGGGATGAGCCGAACACCCCCTGTTTCGGTTCGCACCAGAACTTGCGAACGGACCAAAAATTTGCACGAATGTTAGAACCCCATTGAAGTCTATGGGACTCAAACATTCGAAATCCAAAGTGCTAATTTTAAAGGCTAATTTGCATGGTATTGTCCTAAAAAGGGTTTGGGGACCCGGGTCCTGCCCCAGGGGACATGTATCAATGCAAAAAAAGTTTTAAAAATGGCGCAATGATTTTAATGATGCTTAAAGTGAAAAAAAAAAGTGAATTATTCCTTTAAATATCGTACCTGGGGGGTGTCTATAGTATGCCTGTAAAGTGGAGCGTGTTTCCAGTGCTTAGAACAGTCACTACAACAAAATTACATTTTTAAAGGAATAAAAGTCATTTAAAACTGCTTACGGCTTTAATGTAATGTCGGGTCCCGGTAATAGGGATGAAAATCAGTGAGACAAATGGCATGGGTACCCCCCAGTCCATTACTAGGCCCTTTGGGTCTTGTATGGATATTAAGGGGAACCCCACATCCAAATTAAAAAAAGGAAAGGCGTGGGGCCCCCAGGCCCTATATACTCTGAACAGCAGTATACAGGCGGTGCAAACAAGACAGGGACTGTAGGTTTGTTGTTAGGTAGAATCTGTTTGTAATTTTGAACTGGTACATTTTTAACGTGTTTAACTCCAGCCAAAAAAAAACTATTTTAAGCTTTTTGGAAAACATAGGGCAGGGTTATCATCCCTGTGACATTTGTTTGCTGTCTGTGCTCCTCTTCAGAAGGTTTCACCTCACTTTCTGTCCCAATGACAAATGTTTTTAGAAAATTTTGGGTTTTTAGTGAAACAAGGATTGGTGATAAAGCATCAGTGGAAAGGAGAAACGTTTTCCCCATATTAACTCTCACAGGAGAGAATTTCCCTTCCTAGGGGTAGATTTCATCTCACTTCCTGTTGTCTCCTTCCGTTTGCAAGTAGGAGTTGTTTGTAAGTTGGATGTTTGAAAGTAGGGGCCTGCCCTATATACTCTGCAGAAATTGTGGCCTTTGGTGTTGGTGTTGCCACAACACTGTAAGCCCTTACAGGGCCCTGCTGTGAAGTATTAGATCAAGAATTGTAATTACATGCTCCTGTTGAACAGGGGCAGAAAAATTGGGCCTTTGGTGATGGTGGTGCTGATGCCACAACACTGTAAGTCCTCACAGTTACTCATGGTGGGCGCTGGAACGGACCCAGCTGTGAAATATTAGATCAAGAATTGTAATTACATGCACCTGTTGAACAGGGGCAGAAACAATTGGGCCTTTGGTGGTGGTGGTGCTGGTGCCACAATACTGCAAGTCCTCACAGTTACTCTTGGTGGGCGCTGGAACGGGCCCTGCTGTGAAATATCAGATCAAGAATTGTAATTACATGTCCCTGTTGAACAGGGACAGAAAAATTGGGCCTTAGGCACTGGTGTTGGTGCCACAACACTGCAACCCTTCACAGATACTCTAGTTGGAGCGCAGGAACGAGCCCTGCTGCAAAGAATTGAATAAAAAATTGTAATTACGCACCCGAGGGGCTGAAAAATTGGGCCTTAGGCACTAGTGCTGATGCCACAACACTGCAACCTCTCACAGATACTCTAGCTGGAGCACAGGAACGAGCCCTGCTGCAAAGAATTGCATCAAAAATTGTAATTACACTCCCCTGTGAAACAGGGGCTGAAAAATTGGGCCTTAGGCACTGGTGCTGGTGCCACAACACTGCAACCCCTCACAGATACTCTAGTTGGAGCACAGGAACGAGCCCTGCTGCAAAGACTTGCATCAAAAATTGTAATTACACGCCCCTGTTAAACGAGGGCTGAAAAATTGGGCCTTAGCCACTGGTGGCGGTGCCCAGAAACAAAAATATTCTTACAAGCTATCAGCATGATCATTGAGGAGGAAGAGGATAGTCACTCAGCATAACAGGATAGTCACTCAGCATCAGCATAGGCAGTCTTGAAGGGATCTGACATTTCAAAAAAATTTATTCGGTTACATCTGCATCAGGTGCTTGATATCTGGTAGTGATCCAAGACTGATTCATTTTTATGAAGGTCAGTCGATCGACCGAGTCGGTGGACAGGCGCACCCTGTCATCGGTTACAAAGCCTCCAGCAGCACTGAATGTGCGTTCCGAAAGAACGCTGGATGCAGGACAGGCCAGTAGCTCAATTGCATACTATGCGAGCTCTGGCCAGTGATCCATCCTCAAGACCCAGTAACCCAGAGGATTTTCGGTGGGAAAGGTGTCCAAGTCAGATCTTGCCCCTAGGTATTCCTGCACCATGTAAAACAGACACTGGCGATGGTTGCTAGACCAGATCATACCTTGGGGATGCGGACTAAATAATTGTCTCAACGCATCAGTCAGACGGCCACCTTCTATACCGCTTTTTCTTTGACTGACCGAAGCCTCAGCAACACGTTGTCCAGGAACAGGAGTTTGTAACCTCCCAGTCTCTGGGAACGCGTTGCGCAGACCTTTCTGCAAGGCCTCCCGAAGATGTTTTATCTTCTGCTCCCTCTGCGACGGCATGATAAGGTCCGCAACCTTACCCTTGTAACGTGGATCAAGGATGGTTGCCAGCCAGTAATGACCCCCCTCCTTGATGCCACGAATATGAGGATCCTTCCGCAGGCTTTGCAGGATCAGGGAGGCCATGCAGCATAGGTTTGCTGAGGCATTCGGTCCGGAGTCCTCTGGGTCATTAAGGACGACATGATCCGCAGCCCCCTCCTCCCAGCCACGTACAAGTCCATGGGTTTCTTGGGACTGTAAATGATCCCTTAAAGACTGCTGCTGATGCTGAGTGCCAGGCTCCACCTCCATGCTGACACAATCCTCCTCCTCCTCCTCGTCCTCTTCCTGTGTGATCGGCGGGCACGCAGGAACACTGTCTGGATAAAGGGGGCCTTGAGAGCTAAGGAAGTCCTCCTCTTCCTGCCTCTGTTCTGCCTCAAGTGCCCTGTCAATTATTCCACGCAGCTTGTGCTACAACAGGTGGACAAAGGGGACAGTGTCACTGATGCATGCACTGTTACTGCTCACCATCCTCGTGGCCTTCTTAAAATGGTGACAGGACAGTGCATGCATCTCTGATCATGGCCCACTGGCGTAGGGGAAAAAAAACAAGCTCCCCTGACCCTGTCCTGGTGCCATAGTCGCACAGGTACTCATTGATGGCCCTCTGCTGCATGTGCAACCACTGCAGCATGGTCAACGTTGAGTTCCACCTGGTGGGCATGTCACAGATTAGGCGGTTCTTGGGCAGGTTAAATTCCTTTTGGAGGTCTGCCAGCCGAGTACTGGCATTATATTACCGGCGGAAATGCACACAGACTTTCCTGGCCTGCCTCAGGACATCCTGTATGCCCGGGTACCTGCCCAAGAACCGCTGCACCACCAAGTTAAGGACGTGAGTCAAGTGTCCCACTAAGTGTGAAGCAGTGTTCCACTAAGATATGTGCAGAAATGTACCATGTTTGGAATGTGGTCAACTGGGACATAGGATCTTTTCTTGTCCCAGGTTGTGGAATATGGCTGCAGATATTGCTACTTTGTCTGCGAGCCCAGATTCTTGTTCAAAAGTGTTTGCAGTCACCTCTGGCAATAGTGAGGAAGTACCTGTTGTGCCTGCAAGGGGTTCTAAGGAGTCAGAAAGGCTGCTGCAGTTTCATCCCATGGCCATCAGGGAGAGTTGGCCAGTGTAAGTGCGACTAAGGATAAACAACGTAATCAAGTGAACATGGCAACCCCTGTTACAGTGAGGGGTAACACTGTTGCTAGTAAATGCATGGAAGAGACTAACTATGTGACTGTACACACTGGAGTGGAAGTGACCCCAAAAGGGAGATCCACTGTGTGTGCGTGGAAAAGGACTTGCCCTGCTGCAGTTCCCTGTCCAGTGGGGAGGCAAGTGTTAAACTTGAATGTGACATTGGGATGTTTAAAACTGCTAATATTGTGTTTGCTAAAGCTGATGGTCCAGTTGCTCATTGGCTAGTGCAGCTCACTAGAGATAAAAACATTTGTTGTGACTGCGGTTAAAGATGTGCTATTTTCCTTAGCAATTGTGACAAAGGTCATAGAGGTGTACCTAGAAACCCCCAGGGAGCTCTGCGTTTTGGAGCTGGAGGTTGCCCGGGACAACTATGGAGCCGCTCTAAATAATAGGGTACCTAAACCCAGTGATAACAAAATGTTAAATACTAAAACTGTTATGTTTGAAAATACTCATGGTGGAAATGAGTTAATGCAGTCTGGCAATGACAGGTGTGAAGATGTTCAAGCGTTTAATGAAGCACCGCTAGAGCAAGGTGGTGAGAGTGTGGTATTGCAGCCTGCTATGGTTAAAAATGTATTGCCACAGTCTGGTTTGAATCAAAGTGACATGTGCAATGTGTCTGTTGCTGAGCCACTCTGTCCCTCTGGGTCTCCTTATGCAGTTAAAACGGTACTGTGTGGTACCTCTAATTGGAGCGCAGAGATAACAGACTGGGACAGATGGGCAAAAAGCCTGTTGGCTTTGTTGGAAAAGGCCTCCATTGGTAAGAGTGGAGCAGACATGATTTCTGCAGTGCCAGATGAAGGACCTGCAGAGAATCTTATATGCAAGGGTGCACTTGCTACTACAGATGATGTCGCTCACAAGATGGAGGCACCAAGTAAGGGCAATTGCACAGAAGAGGTCATGTCTGTGATCCACAAAGAGCCTAATGATGTGGTAACGAGTGATGTCCTGCCAAACAAGCTGGTGTTGGTGGAAGTGCCTGATGGCACAAGTGCAAATGAAGTGATTGGGTTCACAAACCAGAATATGGAATTATGTAGCGATGGTCAGTTGTTGGGACAGTTGCTGGAAGAGAGTCATGGGCCAGTAGAGTTGGTGGATAGTGAAGTTGCCATGGGAGACAAAAACTCTGCTGTGTGTGATTCCTCTTCAGACACTACCCTGCCAAACACTGGTGAAATTAATTTTGACCATAATGAAAAGGGTAGTGCCCTTGTGGTTTTTGATGGTTTTGTTGCTGTGGGTGACAAAAAAGTAATGGTAGACCTGATGGTGATATGGTTGCAGCTAACCCTGATAATTGTAATGAGATGGGGAATGACATGGCAGACACAGCAGAGGTTAACAATGTAGTAGTAGTAGGCACCTTCAGGTTCAGAGGAGTAATCAGGAGTAAGGTACTTTCACAATTTAGGAAGCACCAGAAAGAATACTGGAATAAAGAGTTGAAATCTTTAAAGGTGTCACACGACCTAAAAACCTCAGAATGGCAAGACAGTCGGGAAGTCCTTCAGCGAGAGACTAGAATGATGCTGCAGTTATATGAAGATGTTAGTGATGAAACTGACAAAATAAAGCATGCAGTGTACGTGAGGAAACAAGTGACGCTAAGTTTAGACAGTAAGAGGGTGCCCGTACATAGAGCGCAGAGGGGGACCAGTGTCACCCCAATAAAAGAGCCCCCACTTATCACTAAAACAGTGTTTAAAAATGTGGTTCCTTCTAAATCAAGTAAAGAGAAAAAGGGTGGTTTAGTGTAAATTGAGGGAGCACTTCATAACTTTAATGGTATCAGACACTTAAAGCTTAGATATCTGCCTCATGTTAAAGGTACCAAGATTAGTAAACTCCCTACTGGCAAGGTGGCTAGTGTAGACCCAAGGGAAATAGAAAGACAGTGCTTTTGGAAGCGCACTCGTAAAAAGGCATGTGTACGTCTTTGTAGGGCCCAAGTAAGAGTAGCAGGGGGCACAGGGGAAGTGACCTCACGAGAGAGTGACCTCCCTTTGAAAGGTTGAGGGGCTCCAGGTGATTTGCGCATTTGGGAGGAAACTGGTATTTTGTTTTCCTAATTTCTTAGAAAAGTCCACTTTGGGACCTGGAGGCCTGGGATTTCTTAGAGATCCAGGTGTGATGAAATCCCCAGTCCTGGGTCCTGATTTTGAGAATCACCAACACACTGGTCAGGTGTGTGCTGGGCTATTTGTAGACACCTGACCATGTTCCTAGGCTCCACCCTCTCGAGGAGTCCAGGCTTGCAAGAGAGAAGCCAGAGAGTGCATGTGTGCACTTGGAGAAGCCAAAGACCCAAGCCTGAGGGTCAGGGCAGCGAGGGGCTGTTGTCTATATGGGCTGACAAAGGGAATGGTCTGTGGGAAACAGACAAAGGCCTGAAGTTGAAGGCCTGATCAGCATGGCTGTATGTACAGTATAAGCCAGGAGTCTACCATTGTTTGGTGTGGATATTTAATCTTTGTGTGAAGATTGAAAACCCCTGCATGGGTAATCCTAGACATTTTCTTTTTCGTTAATAAAAGTGGGCCAACAAGCCCTGAAATGGAACTATTTTGTGTGGACTGTTCTCGCTAGCGGGCTCTACACTTGAGCTAAACAACTCCCAACTTTACAATGTATAAACATACATAATATAACAAAAATGTGAATTCAACATTAAATTAAACAAAATATCCCTGCATGTAAATAGACTCCCAAATATTGCATACATTAAAAAGATGTGCTACTCAAAAGAGAAAAAAAAATAATTTTTAAATAATCAACCGCTCTGCTGCCTCTTAATCAGCAGACATCTAACAGCTAAGCACAGCTTGTTAACCTTTTCCCTGGAGGATTATCCAGGTGCTATTCAAGGTGTTTAATAACATGTCAGTGCTATGCACCTGTAAGGCTCTGTGACACAGGCAAATTGTTTTTTTGGCAAGCTTAGAAAGGAAATGTAACTAAAAGAAGAGTTGAAGAAAGGCTTAACATCTAGAGGTGGACACTGTGCAAAAAAGCACATGTTCAAAATGTGACTTCTGTCACAATCATATTAAAAAAATAGGTTTGAAAACGAATAAATGTTGGAAAAAAAAAAAAGGTGCTGTTTGCAGTTGGTTTAAGCTTAGAAATGCAGGTGCTGTTTCCCTTCTCCCTTTTAAACCACGCTCGCATTTGACAATGTCTGCCTTTTCTGAGTGACTAGACATGCTCCTAGGCTTTTAGTACCCTAGAAACACCAAGGTGAAGCTTTTAGATGTCCAGCACTGAGGACTGCTGATGTTTCATCTTAAAATTTAGCTGCAGCTGATCCACTGGACATTTTTAACCATAAAAAAAATAAAGGAATCTTTCAAAAGAAGGAATGAGAGGAGGATTTTCATACACATCTTTGATACATCCTTTCATATGGAGTCTTAAGTCTAAGCTGGAGCTACACCATGGCAGGCAGAGCAGGTGTCTTTAACTTGCGTAATGCTTCAAGCACATTATTTATTTACATTGTTTTTGATTTTGACATTTATTGGGACTAACTTAAAAGAACAGCAACTGCTTGGAAAGTTATTCCCTTAGAAACTAGGCAAGCACGATTTGGATTCAGAAGAAAAGAAGTCTATGTAGACAGATGGCCTGTGAAGCCCCATACCTCTACAATGCTATGAGAGCTAGTGGATCTGTACAGCTTGGAAAGAGTTCAAGGCCTGACACAATTCAAAGCAGGTTGCAGTGAATCACTGTTGCCTTTCAATAACCAAGGGAAATGTCAATATGCAAAAATTTATGTTTAAGCTTGCTGTCCATTAAAAATACATTATAGTTAAATAAAAGGGCATTGAATACAGAACAAGTGCTATATATGCAGAATTTCCTAACTTTCTTAATGTTGTGTTTATGCCCTTTGTATTCTGTCCTATAACCTTCATGTCAGGATTTTATGGATGGTATTAAAGTGATTTGTAATGGAAACAGTTTTTTTATTTTTAAAATAACAGACATGTTATACTTGCCTGCTTTGTGCAATGGTCTTGTACAGAGCAGCCCTGATCCTCTTCTTCTGGGGTCCCCCACTGGTGGCGGCACTTGTGTGGAATTGATCCCAAGTCGGGCTCTGTGTGTCCATTGATGCACACAGTGTGACTCGGCCCCGCCCCCCGCTCCCTCCTCACTGGCTGTAATTGATAGCAACAGGAGGCAATGATTCCCGCTGCTTCCTCCATGTCCAGTGAGGAGGGAGAGAGCAGATATATATATATATATAGTTATAAACAATATATAAATATATACATATATATATATAGAACGGTGAGGAATTAGCCCAGAACTACACGGGAGAATTTTGCCAATGAGCACAAGGCAACTGGGACCATAGTCGCCAAGAAAATAATTGATGACATGCTACACAATGAAGAACTTAAAACCTGCAGCGCCCGCAAGGTTCCCCTGCTCAAGAAAGCACATGTACAGGGCCGCCTGAACTGGGTGAAAGTGTTGTGGTCAAATGAGACCAAAATCAAGCTCTTTGACATCAACTCAACTGGAGAAGGAGGAATGCTGCCTATGACCTCAAGAACACCATCACCAATGTGAAACATGGAGGTGGAAACATTATGGGGGTGTTTTTCTGCTAAGGGGAAGGGACAACTTCACCGCATCAAAGGGACAACAGACGGGGGGCCATTTACTGTCAAAACTTGGGTGAGAACATCCTTCTCTCAGCCAGGGCATTGAACATGGATCGTGGATGGGTATTCCAGCATGACAATGACCCAAAACACACAGCCAAGGCAACAAAGGAGTGGCTCAAGAAGAAGCACATTAGGGTCCTGGAGTGGCCTAGCCAGAGCTTAATCCCATACAAAATATTGGGAGGGAACTGAAGGTTCGAGTTACCAAACGTCAGCCTCAAAACCTTAATGACTTGGAGAGGAGAAGTGGGACAAAATCCCTCCTGAGATGTGTGCAAACCTGGTAGCCAACTATAAGAAATGTCTGTAAATGCCAACAAGGGTTTTGCCACCAAGTACTAAGTCATGTTTTGCAAAGGGGTCAAATATTTATTTCACTCACTAAAATGCAAATCAATTTATAACTATTTTGAAATGGGTTTTTCTGTATTTTATTGTTGTTATTCTGTCTCTCACTGTTAAAATAAACCTACCATTAAAATTATAGACAAAATCAGCAGGGGATCAAATTACTTTTTTCCCTCACTATATATAAAGTATACTCTGTGTGTTTATATATATATATATATATATATATATTTATATATATATATATATATATATATATATATATATATATATACAGTGGGGACGGAAAGTATTCAGACCCCCTTAAATTTTTCACTCTTTGTTATATTGCAGCCATTTGCTAAAATCATTTAAGTTCATTTTTTTCCTCATTAATGTACACACAGCACCCCATATTGACAGAAAAACACAAAACTGTTGACATTTTTGCAGATTTATTAAAAAAGAAAAACTGAAATATCACATGGTCCTAAGTATTCAGATCCTTTGCCGTGACACTCATATATTTAACTCAGGTGCTGTTCATTTCTTCTGATCATCCTTTAGATGGTTCTACACCTTCATTTGAGTCCAGCTGTGTTTGATTATACTGATTGGACTTGATTAGGAAAGCCACACACCTGTCTATATAAGACCTTACAACTCACAGTGCATGTCAGAGCAAATGAGAATCATGAGGTCAAAAGGAACTGCCTGAAGAGCTCAGAGACAGAATTGTGGCAAAGCACAGATCTGGCCAAGGTTACAAAAAAATTTCTGCTGCATTAAGGTTCCTAAGAGCACAGTGGCCTCCATAATCCTTAAATGGAAGATGTTTGGGACGACCAGAACCCTTCCTAGAGCTGGCCGTCTGGCCAAACTGAGCTATCGGGGGAGAAGAGCCTTGGTGAGAGAGGTAAAGAAGAACCCAAAGATCATTGTGGCTGAGCTCCAAAGATGCAGTCGGGAGATGGGAGAAAGTTGTAGAAAGTCAACCATCATTGCAGCCCTCCACCAGTCGGGGCTTTATGGCAGAGTGGCCCGACGGAAGCCTCTCCTCAGTGCAAGCCACATGAAAGCCTGCATGGAGTTTGCTAAAAAAACACCTGAAGGACTCCAAGATGGTGAGAAATAAGATTCTCTAGTCTGATGAGACCAAGATAGAACTTTTTGGCCTTAATTCTAAGCAGTTTGTGTGGAGAAAACCAGGCATTGCTCATCACCTGTCCAATACAGTCTCAACAGTGAAGCATGGTGATGGCAGCATCATGCTTTGGAGGTGTTTTTCAGCTGCAGGGACAGGACGACTGGTTGCAATCGAGGGAAAGATGAATGCGGCCAAGTACAGGGAAATCCTGGACGAAAACCTTCTCCAAAGGGCTCTTAGACTGGGCCGAAGGTTTACCTTTCAACAAGACAATGATCCTAAGCACACAGCTAAAATAATGAAGGAGTGGCTTCACAACAACTCTGTGACTGTTCTTGAATGGCCCAGCTAGAGCCCTGACTTAAACCCAATTGAGCATCTCTGGAGAGACCTGAAAATGGCTGTCCTCCAACGTTTACCATCCAACCTGACAGGACTGGAGAGGATCTGCAAGGAGGAATGGCACAGGATCCCCAAATCCAGGTGTGAAAAACTTGTTGCATCTTTCCCAAAAAGACTCATGGCTGTATTAAATCAAAAGGATGCTTCTACTAAATACTGAGCAAAGGGTCTGAATACTTAGGACAATGCGATGTTTCAGTTTTTCTTTTTTAATAAATATGCAAAAATGTCAACAATTCTGTGTTTTTCTGTCAATATGGGGTGCTGTGTGTACATTAATGAGGAAAAAAATTAACCCAAATGATTTTAGCAAATGGCTGCAATATAACAAAGAGTGAAAATTTTTAGGGGGTCTGAATACTTTCGGTCCCCACTGTATATATGTACACACACACACACACTATAGTGTCAAAAGTATTGTGAAACCTGCCTTTATACGCACACAAACTTTAATGGCATCCCAGTCTTAGTCTGTAGGGTTCAAAATTGGCCCACCCTTTGCAGCTATACCAGCTTCAACTCTTCTGGGAACGCTGTAGACAAGGTTTAGGAGTGTGCCTATGGGAATGTTTGACCATTCTTCCAGAATCGCATTTGTGAGGTCAGGCACTGATGTGGACGAGAAGGCCTGGTTCGCAGTCTCTACTCTAATTAATTTCAAAGGCATTCTGTCTGGTTGAGGTCAGGCCAGTCAAGTTTCTCCACCCCAAACTCACTCATCTATGTCTTTATGGACCTTGCTTTGTGCACTGGTCCACATCATTTGGTGGAGTGGGGATTATGGTGTGGAGTTGTTTTTCAGGGGTTCTGCTTGGCTCCTTAGTTCCAGTGAAGGAAACTCTTGATGGTGTCAGCATACCAAGACATTTTGGACAATTTCATGCTCCCAACTTTGTGGGAACAGTTTGGGGATGGCCCCTTCCTATTCCAACATGACTGCATACAAGTGCACAAAGCAAGGTCCATAAAGACATGAATGATTGAGTTTGGGGTGGAGGAACTTGACTGGCCTGACCTCAACCCGATAGAACACCTTGGGGATGAATTGGTTTGTGACTTCACAAATGTCCTTCTGGAAGTATGGTCAAACATTCCCATAGACACACTCCTAAACTTTGTGGACAGCCTTCCCAGAAGAGTTAAAGCTGTTATAGCTGTAAAGCATGGGCTAACGCAATATTGAACCCTGCGGACCAAGACTGAGATGCCATTAAAGTTCATGTGCATGTAAAGCCAAACGTCCCAAGACTTTTGACAAAATAGTGTATATCACTATCACATTACATTATCATTTTTGTAGTATTTTGTATAATAAGTGACTTCACAGGATTATTGCACGTTTTGGCTCATAAAAATACTGTTCTATTGGCTGATGTTAAAAGATTTTCTAATGTGTCTATTTAGGAGAGTAGGAAAAGGCATGATTTGAGGTGGTGAAAAAATTGTGATTCATGAGAAATACAGGCTTTCAACAGCTGTTCGTTTTATGCGCAACGGAATTAAACTACATCAATGCTATATTTATTTTTGTGAATTGAGCATTTTCATGTGAAAATTATCATAAGCTAACAAATGCATATTAAATAATTACAGCTTTGAGAATTTATTGTACTGTTAAAAACGCACTACACTTTATTAAATTCAGATTTAAAAAAGCTTTCATTTAAATTTATAATATATATACACATTTGTATACAAACAAGTAGCAGAATCAGGATTATGTTTTTTTTTTTTTTTTAAGATTCCAGTAGAGTATAGTGATTTAAAGTGGATGTAAACTCGAATTTGTTTTTTTTAAATTAAGGCTGGCACCTTGTACAGTGTAGGATTTCATGTCATCTGTGTCCAGTCTTGCTACAAAGAATTAATCCAGCTCTGAGTAGTCCTCTTATCTTTTTTCAGTGAGATAAAAATGGTCAGATAGAGAAATAGATGTCCGTTTCCCCCCCTTGCTGTGAGTGACAGGTAATTCCCTTATCTCATGCACGAGCGAGCGAGAGAGAGGCATTCTGTGTACTTTCCCAGCGTCATCATCCCCCTCTCTCAGCCTCTCACAGCATCTCACAAATATTACCACTGCTCTCCACTACAGCCTGTGTTGCATGTAGTTCACCATAGATTCACAGGTTGCCACTGGAGTCCTCTTCCACTCCTCCATGATGACATCACGGAGCTGGTGGATGTTAAAGACCTTGCGCTCCTCCACCTTCCGTTTTTAAGATGCCCCACAGATGCTCAATAGGGTTTAGGTCTGAAGACATGCTTGGCCAGTCCATCACCTTTACCCTCAGCTTCTTTAGCAAGGCAGTGGTTGTCTTGGAGGTGTGTTTGGGGTCGTTATCATATTGGAATACTGCCCTGCAGCCCAGTCTCCAAGGGGAGGGGATCATGCTCTGCTTTAGTATGTCACAGTACATTTTGGCATTCATGATTCCCCCAATGAACTGTAGCTCTCCAGTGCTGACAGCACTCATGCAGCCCCAGACCATGACACTCCCACCACCATGCTTGATTGTAGGTAAAACACGCTTGTCTTTGTACTCCTCACCTGGTTACCACCACACACGCTTGACACCATCTGAACCAAATAAGTTTAACTTGGTCTGATCAGACCACAGGACATGGTTCCAGTAATCCATGTCCTTAGTCTGCTTGTCTTCAGCAAACTGTGGGCTTTCTTGTGCATCATCTTTGGAAGAGGCTTTCTTCTGGAACGACAGCCAATGCAGACCAATTTGATATAGTGTGCGGCGTATGGTCTGAGCACTGACAGGCTGACCCCCCACCCCTTCAACCTCTGCAGCAATGCTGGCAGCACTCATACGTCTATTTCCCAAAGACAACTTTTGGATATGACGCTGAGCACATGCACTCAACTTCTTTGGTAGACCATGGCTAGGCCTGTTTTGAGTGGAACCTGTCCTGTTCAACTGCTGTATAGTCTTGGCCACTGTGCTGCAGCTCAGTTTCAGGGTCTTGGCAATCTTCTTATAGCCTAGGCCAGTGATGGCGAAACCTTGGCACCCTGGATGTTTTGGAACTACATTTCCCATGATGCTCAACTACACTGCAGAGTGCATGAGCATCATGGGAAATGTAGTTCCAAAACATCTGGGGTGCCAAAGTTCGCCATCACTGGCCTAGGCCATCTTTATGTAGAGCAACAATTCTTTTTTTTCAGATCCTCAGTGAGTTCTTTGCCCTGAAGTTCCATGTTGAACTTCCAGTGACCAGTATGAGAGAGTGAGAGCGATAACATCAAATTTAACACACCTGCTCCCCATTCACACCTGAGACCTTGTACCACTAACAAGTCACATGACACCGGGGAGGGAAAATGGCTAATTGGGCCCAATTTGGACATTTTCACTTAGGGGTGTACTCACTTTTGTTGCCAGCGGTTTAGACATTAATGGCTTTGTGTTGAGTTATTTTGAGGGGACAGCAAAAGTACACTGTTATACAAGCTGTACACTCACTACTTTACATTGTAGCAAAGTGTCATTTCTTCAGTGTTGTCACATGAAAAGATATAAAAAAATATTTACAAAAATGTGAGGGGTGTACTCTCTTTTGTGAGATTCTGTATATACCCTTGTATGGAGAGACCTTTAAACAGGCACTCATTTAATAGTGGAGTATCGTTACTTTTGTCATATCATAAGTCTGGCTCAGGTTTGCTACAGTTTCCTTCTACTCTCCTGCAATAGGCACTGACCCACTAGAAATTTGTGGCAATTTTGACCATGAATGGGGTTTGCATATTATTATGTTTTTCTCCCACTCCTTTACAAGTAGCCAGTAAGGAAAATTCAGTAATTGTGAAATCTTTTCACATAAAGAATTACTGATGTTTTTGCAACAGGTTTCCATTTTTTGTGTATCTTATTCTTCTAGGGGCTTTGTTTGAGTTATGTCTCTTGCAGTTCCTCTTTTAATTTCTGAGAGTTATTAGAGTGGACATTTTCACTCCAAATAACCAACCCCCTACTAAGCATGCTGTTCTACAATCTTCCACTTTCTTTTTCCTTCTTTAAGACCTCTGGGTTCTTCTAGGCCAGTGTTTCTCAACTCCAGTCCTCAAGGCACCCCAACAGGTCATGTTTTCAGAATTTCCCTCAGATGAAACAGCCGTGGTAATTACTAAGGCAGTGAAACTGATCAAATCACCTGTGCAAAATAATGGAAAGCCTGAAAACATGACCTGTTGGGGCGCCTTGAGGAATGTAGTTGAAAAACACTGTTCTAGGCAGTGGCGAGGTAGCCCTGGCCACATTGGTGTCCCCTGGGAAGACCATGTAACTACTGCCTTCCCAGGAGATCTCATTACAAAGCTGCAAGATCTTGCAATATTTTGTTAACTCTCAGGAAATCATGCAGTTAGGCTTTGCTTTTATCAAAGAAGATATGTCATGTGAGGAAAGCGGCAATTACATGGCAATGAATGAAAGAATTCATGGAGAATGGCAAGATATCCTTAATTAATTTAATGCTATGTATATGTCTTTTACTCACATTTGGTGCTACGTCATCAGTGGAGGATTAATGTACATGCACAAGATTTTGTGCGCACATCATCAGTGGGCCAGCAAAGGGAACCTGGAAGAGATGCTGGCCTACAGTGATGTGCTTTTGTAAAATGGAGGCATGGGATTGGGGAGCAGGAGGACAAGGCAATGGGTGAAATACATTGGTCAGCTATAACTGTATGAAAACTAAGAGATTTAGTGAATAACATTGGTTTTCTCCTTGCAATGGCACCTGAAATTCAGTGGGATATATTAGGCAGCAAGTAAACATGTTGTTCATGAAGTTGATGTGCTGAAAGCAGAAAAAATGGGCATCACAGTTTGTTGTGTATGGGGCTGTGTCACTGCAGACCAGTCAGGGTATCCATACTGACCAGTGTTCACAGTCAGAAGTGCCTGCAATGGACACGCAAGTATCAGAACTAGACCGTGGAGAAATGGAAAAAGGTGGCCTGGTCTGATGAATCATGTTTTCTTTTACATTACAGTATGTGGATTGCTGGGTACATATATGTTGCTTACCTGGGGAGAAGATGGCACCGCTATGCAGATAGGGAGAAGATAAGCTAGTGCTTTGGGCAATGTTCTGCTGAGAAACTTTGGGTCCTGCCATTCATAAAAATGTTAATTTGACACCTACTACCTACCTAAACATTGTTAGTCACTGATTATACCCCTTCATTAAAAAAAGTATTCCCTGATGGCAGTATCCTTTTTCGGCACACTGCAAAAATGGATACTATAGCTGATTTCCCTCTGAAAATGGTAGTTGTTTGGCTGTTCTGCTCACCCATCTGAAGTATGAAGATCAGAGTCAGGACAGCAGCCCTTAATATCATACCTGTCCTTGGTAAGTGAGCCAGAGCATTGTTATGTAGTAAGGATGACCACCAGTCTTTAGATGAAGATGTCTTCAATAGCAGTCTTTGTTTCTGCCATTGTAGGTTTCTTTAACATAAAGTATTCATCATCATTTAAAATGACTTATCAACCATCATATGAATGGTTACTGATCAACTTGCACACACGGCTATAATGCTCGCCGGTTGCAAGGGCCAAAGGTACTCCTTTACCAAAATGATAAACTGCATGAATAAACTTCTTTCTGCATTAAATCCGTGTCATTTTGATTCATTCTGTGCTTCAGTATAGTTAGTGATATCGCAGCCATATGTTGATTCATTCTACATTTGTGATAATATGATAATGCAATCAAATTTTGATGCATTATGAAAATGTAACAACCATATATTGATTTAGTCAATGATTTTATAATCATACTTTGGGAGAGGAAACAGAAGACTCTATATGTGGTTATGGTCAAATTAATATCCTGTGCTTTTAGGAATCTCTTTATGGAGATCATCTATACTAAGATGCCTTTGCATTGGAGTGTAAAGTTACTATATCTACAGAGGTGTACAATATCTACCATATGTAACAGCATCTTTGAAAAATGAGGCTATTTATCATTACAGTGATCAATAATGAAATACCTTTTATCATAGCCCAATTAAATCCGCCCTCTCCTTTATAATAGCACACTGCAATCAAATGCATATTTCTGTTCCTTTAGATAATTTTCAGACCGACGTTTTATTTCAAGCCATATGACAGTTTATACAATCCCATCTGGGTAGTAAAACTGTTAAGTGAAATGTTAATGGCTGTCTTTAAAGCAAAATGATTTTACATCTATTTTTCTTTCTTAAGTTATGAGCCCTGACTTCATCGTAAACAGTACACTGAAACATAGCCATTTCATTTGACCACAAATGAAGTTTTACGATGGGGACTCTTGCTTTTTCTGTGTGTGTGCAGGATTCAAACTAGTTAATAAAGCATTTGGCATGGAAATAAGTGTGACGGAACTGAGTAAATATTTGCTGAAGCCCACACTTGACATAAGATGCTATTTTCTTTTTCTTTTTTTTTTCACACTACAGACAGAGTTATTTGTCCATTCATTTAAGGACCAGCTGGTAAGCAATGCTCTTCTGGCACTGTACACTGCTCGGCCAGGCTGTGCAAATAAGAAGCTCACAGACCCGAAGATAAGCACTGATGAGAATGATCTTCAGGGTCAGGAGCCTGTGAATCCTATAACAAGACAAGATTCTATACCTCACCACTCTGAATATGATGAGGAAGAATGGGTAAGTACCCCACATTCATCTTCCTATATGGATAATGGGATAAGGACGTTAAGTCCAAGTTGTACTTATTGTTGGTGTGTTATAATCTGCTGTAATGATGCTTTGGAGGAATGTAAACAGCATTACATATTTGTGCTCTTTTGCTGAACAGAACCAATGAGGCAGTAGCGCTTTAGCAAAAATGTATTTGTGGTTTTGAGTGTAGGATATAGATGATGTGCTTGCTATACTAGTATGTCTATAACTTGCTACCCATAATATAACCTTAGTTTCTTGAGTGCAAACTCTAACTTAAAAGAGCTACCTGCACCACTTCAGACATCCTAACCCATTTAAGGACTTAGCGGGTATCTAAACTCGAGAACAAAAATGTAATATAGTGCAGCCTAACAATGATTAGATGTCATAGCTGCATTGGTTTCCTTTTTGCAGGTTTATTAACTTTATCTTCACCTGATGATCCTGCCAGGAACACATTTCCTGTCCTTGGGTGACAATGCTCACTTACTCACTGTACTGTATATATAAAGGAGCAGCATTGTCATCTTAGGACATCAGGACTACAAAACACCTCCCACTAACCTCATTTCCATAACATGGGGACAGACATACTGTAGTTTACAGAGACAAACTAAGCAGAGCTGATAGAAATACTTGGGAGAAGAATGCAAGATGCAAGGCGGCACTGGATTTCTGGCAGAATCAACTTGTATTTTTTTAACTTATGGAATTGATATGACTAAATGCTTTTAATGATATACTTGGCAAAACACAAAGGAGCAAATAAGAGATGTCCATTGTTAGGATTTACATATACTTATTATTTATATTATTTATTGAATATTGTTTCAATGCGCAGTCACATATTACACACATCCCCCCAAAACCCATTTACTTTACTGCTAAGCAATTATTTTTGTAAATCTCAAAGACCAAATTCAGAAAGTAGTGATTATTGATTTGTATTTTGAATGGTCTACGGTTATTAGTGGTGTACTCCAAGTCTCAGTATTGTGAACATCACTTTTTAACCTATTTATAAATGATATAGAGTTTAGGATTGAACGTACCACTTCTGTGTTTTCAAATGACACCAAGCTACAGGTAGGCAGTGGAATTACGTCCCCATAGGATGGCCCAAATTACAAGCCAACCTCAATGTATTTATTTATTGGGCAACTATGAGACAATCGTTTTTTGTTTTTTTTGTTGATAAATGTAAAGTTATGAACTTGGGAGCTATAAATATGCATGCATCATACATACTAGGGGGAGTACAAATGGGGGAGTCAATAGTGAAGAAGGATCTGGGCATTCTGGTAGATCATAAACGTAATAATAGCATGCAATGCCAAGCTGCAGCTTCTAAAGCTAGCAAGATTTTTGTGTTAAAAGAGGTATAGACTCCAGAGGGAGATGCATAATTTTGTCCCTGTACAAAGCATTAGTAAGTCCTCATGTGGAATATGCAGTTCAGTTTTGTGCATCAGTTCACAAACTGATAATGGACATGGAGGGGCTCAATTATGAAGAAAGATTATCTGAACTAAATGTATTCTCCCTTGAGAAGTGGTGATTAAGGGGTATATGATCACCGTGTGTGAATACATAAATGGTCCATATAGTGAACTGCCTTTACTAGAGTTACTCATTATGGACAAATCAGAGGATAAAGGGACACTCTTTTTTCTTCTGGAGAAAAAGAGGCTTAACCTTTACATACGGAAAGGCTTTTTCACAGTAAGAGCCTGGAAAATGTAGAATAGACTCCCTCATGAACTAGTCCTGGCCAGCTCAGTTAATTGTTTAAAAAAGAAGATGGATGCATTCCTAAATCCACAGAATATAACTGGATATTAACAGTTAAGTGTAATACCTCCAGAGAGTGATGATCCAGGAAATTAAAGCTAATGCCACGTACACACAAGCGGAATGTCCGACAGAAAAAGTCAGACGGGAGCTTTTCATCGTATATTCCGATCGCGTGTGTGCTCCATCTGACTTTTTCCGTCGAAAATTTGGGAAAAACGCTCGTCTGTATGCTGTTTCGACGTACCAAAAAAACGACACATGCTCTGTAGCAAGTACGAGATGGAAGCTATTGGCTACTGGCTAATGAACTTCCGTTTTCTAGTTCCGTCGTACGTGTTGTACGTCACCACGTTCTGGACGGTCAGAATTTGGTGTGACTGTGTGTATGCAAGACAGCTTGAGCGGAATTCCGTCGGAAAAACCTTCAGAGTTTATTCCGACGGGAAAACCGGTCGTGTCTACAGGGCATAAAAGTTGTTGTGGAGGAAAAGAAAGGGAGGAAGAGCCCCTGTTAAAAATCTCAGCACACATCAAATTTCTAGAAGGCGATGGTCAATGTCCCTGAGGTGGAAATGGGAAACCCATTGATCCCATGTTCGGTGAAATGTAATCATATTACCCTGTAGGGTATACATTTTTTTTCCATTGGTTGAACTAGATGGACTTCAGCCTAACTATGTAAAACCCTCACTGGCAATCGACTCCTGATCAGCACCAACCAACATGCCTACACACACACTTTTGGTCAGTACTTGAAGACAACTGGGGTGTCTACAATTCATGGCAAAATTTATTTGACCACTGTTGTTGGATGGCTAGTGTGGCTACTGGACAAACTGTTTTTTTTAGCTGATCCTTTGTTAGTATAGAGACAAAAACAAATACATACTGTATGCATGCTCAAAAGCTTAGAAACACATATGCTTATCTTTCTTTTTTTTTTTTTTCCAAAATATTTTATTGATTGTTTGCAGGGAAATACATAGTACAATTGAAAAAATTGTACGTCGTGCAACGACGTAATGTAAAAATTTGAAATATAACAAAGAATTTGCAAACAGAAATCATACGTAACAATCAAGGAGTAGGATTCACATGCAAATGTAGTAATGCGGGCGTAGCCGCTTTGATTGTATGGTTTAGATAACAGAGGTAACTGGTTACGATCATCAGAATATGCATATAAACGATACTATTTCCTTGTATGCGTGCCCATGGAGTGTTCAAGGTACAATCTAAAATCCTATATTAAGCTATTCAATTACAGAAAAAATTTATTTATTTTATAGATTTTCATAGCACGGTTAGGAGAGTAAGGATGTTGGAATAGAATGTTTTGGAATCATATCTTAAGTTAAGTATAGATGATAGTTTGTACCTAAGAGGTGATATGATAGGGGAGGGTCGTGGATAGGAAATAGGAAAGATGAACTATGAGGGGGGGGAGGGGGTGTAATGAAGGTTGGGAGGGGAGAAACAGGAAGTTGTTAGTGACCTGCCACAACCCAGTATAGTCCTTCAGACTATGTAATTTTTGTAATCTGCTGTTGTAGTATAGTGTATCCAACATGTCCAAGTTCTGGTGAACTTAGCTTGTGTGTCGTTTGACTGATGGATGAGATCTTCCATAACTTTCGTTTGATTAATGCGTTGGAACCATTCTTTTATGGTAGGCGGTTCTGAGGAGCGCCATTTGGGGGGTATACACATTCTTGCTGCGTTCACCAGATGCATGGTCAAGGAGCGCTGGTAAGATGGAATGCGTGTTGAAGAGTGATGCAATAAAAACATAGCGGGATCAAGCTCCAGCGAGTATGTGGTGATTTGTGTGATCATTGCCTGGACTTCCTTCCAGAAGGGTTGGATTTTGGTGCAGGACCACCAGATATGGAGAAATGAGCCTGTATCCGAGTCACATCTCCAGCAGGTCTGGGGGATTTGTGGTTTGAAACGGTGTAGCAGAAGTGGGGTCCTATACCATCTGGAAAATATTTTATAGGCGTTTTCTTGGACCTGCACGTTCATCGAACCCTTGTGGATCAGGGAGGCAATGTTTGACCACTCTTGGTCACTCAAGTTTCTGGATAGGTCATATTCCCACTGTCTGATGTTCCAGTGTTTGTTAGGGGTTTGGTCATTGAATAAGAGGTTGTATGTTTGTGAAATGAGATGTGAAAGAGGGTTGTCACTTAAGCATAGGTTTTCGAATGGGGTCGTGGGTCTAGACCAGTCTGGAGTAGGTTTGGGTTTGATAAGGAAGTTTCTAATTTGGACGTACGTCCAGAAGGGAAAGGTGTCTGCCTCGGAATGTGAGGCCAGCTCGGTTAGTGAGAGGAGGCGATTTCCGACATAAAAATGTTTGGCTCTAACAGTTTGATGGGGCCATTGGTCTATTAAAAAGGAGGGGTGCATTCCTGGAGAGAATTCAGGGTTCAATCGTAAAGGTGTCATCGGGCCTTTAATTGAGGAGATGTTGTTGGTACTACATGCAGTGCGAAATGAGAGTAGTGTAGGATGAATTAGTGGGTGGTGAGCATATTCAGGGGGTAGAAAGGAGGGGTCTATCCAGGGGAGGTGTTGGATGGGCACATTCGATAGTGACTGTTCAAGGTGAATCCAGTCTTTTTGTCCGGTGTGTACGTTCCAATCAATGATCCTGGCTAGGTGGCACGCTTGTTGGTATTTGCGTATGTCTGGTAGACCTATGCCTCCCAAGAGTTTGGGTGCTGTGAGTTTCGCGAAGCTAAGTCTTGGGCGTAGTTTGCCCCATAGAAAGGCTGTGCAAGCAGTTCGGAATGTAGAGAAGAATTTGGGTGGTAGTTTAATTGGGATAGTTTGTAAAAGATATAAGATTCTGGGTAAGATATTCATCTTTACTATAGCGGCTCTGCCGAACCAGGAGAACTGTCCCGAGGGCCATTTATTTAGGTCTGTTTGTATTGTTCGGAGGAGAGTGGCGTAGTTTAGGGTATACAAATCAGCTAGTGAGGAAGGTAATTGGATGCCTAAGTATGGGATCGCTTGTTTGTTCCAATTGAAAGGAAAGTTAGATTGGCATTGTTGACAGATTTCTGTGGGTAGGGAGATATTCAGGGCATTCGATTTTGAAAAATTGATTTGTAGATTTGAGAGTGTATTGAAAGTTTGGAAGTCTTTAAGTAAGTTTGGAATGGAGGTGAGAGGGTCTGTGAGGAACATGAGAATGTCGTCAGCAAATGCGGCTAATTTATAGGTACGGTGTTTGATTTGGATACCTTTAATGTCTGGGTTATCTCTAAGACGTCTAAGGAGAGGTTCCAGTGATAGAATAAAAATTAAAGGGGAAAGTGGGCAGCCCTGGCGGGTTCCATTCGACACGGAGAAGGCATTCGACAGGTGACCATTAACCTGGACTTTTGCAGTAGGACTAGAGTATAATGCTGAAATGTAATTTAACATAGTTTGTGGGAGTCCTATGGCTTTGAGGGTTTCTCTCATGTAGTCCCAGGCCACTCTGTCAAACGCCTTCTCCGCGTCCAGGGAAATCATAAATCCCCTATTCCCGGTGGACCCGAGCCAATGATGTATGTTAATTGCTTTTAGGGTATTATCCCTCGCTTCCCTACCGGGGACAAAGCCCACCTGGTCAAGACCAACAAGATGGGGGATCAGGGGTAGAAGTCTGTTCGCCAGGGTTTTGGCGTACCATTTAAGATCAACGTTGAGCAATGAGATGGGCCTGTAGTTTGTAACTAAGGATTGGTCTTTGCCCGTTTTAGGAATGACTGCTATGTGGGCCGTTAGAAGGTCTCGTGGGGGGTCGACCGGATGTGCGAAGGAATTGAAGGCTTTTAAAAAGGCAGGGGTAAGTATTTCCGAGTATGTATGATAGTAACCGGTAGTTAGGCCATCTGGCCCAGGGCTTTTACCCTTTTTCATTTGTTTGAGGGCATTGTCAACTTCCGTACGTGTAAGTGGGGCGTTTAGATCGCGTGCTATGGATTCCGATATGGGGGTTGGGCTATATCGTTTTAAGAAGTCAGATATTAGTTGGTATCGAGTGACGCCATCTGTGTGTGGAGGGGGGGTGGCTAAATTGTATAGTTTACTATAATATTGTACAAATTGATGTGCAATGTCGGGAGTTTTGTTAAGTTTGTGTCCTGATGCGTTGGTGATGTAGTGTATGGTATTATTGGATTTGGAAACTTGTAGTGCTCTGGCCAACATTTTGCTTGCTTTGTTACCAAATTCATAGTATTTCTTTTTGGAGAGTATGTATTTGCGTTGTATCTGTTTATCTAATAGGTCTAAGAGATCTGTCCTAGCCTGAATTAAATCTTTCAGGGCAGTAAGTGCTTGGGATTGTTTGTGTAATCCTTCAAGATGACGAATTTTTTCGATCAGTTCTGAGTGTGCCTTTCTTTTTTCTTTGTTCCTTTTGGCCGCTGCTGCTAGGAAGGTGCCCCTTATTACGCTTTTATGAGCTTCCCAATTGTTAATTGGGGAGGTGTCATCTGGGTTGTTTTCTAGGAAGAAGTGTTTTATAGTGGTTTCTACGTCAGCTGCGATAGAGGGGTCAGTGAGTAAGGAGGGATCTAACCTCCAAATTCTTGAGCGTGATGTGGTGTCAGGAAGTTGTATTGACATGGAGATAGGATTGTGGTCCGAAATAGTCATGGGTTCGATAGAGGCTTTATGTAGTAGAGGTAGATCAGTTTGGGTCAAGAATAGATAATCTATTCTAGAATATCTGAGGCGTGGCGCCGAGTAAAAGGTGTAATCCCTAGTGTCGGGATTTAGGGTGCGCCATGTATCATGAAGTAATAAATTTTTTAGTAGGGTTTTTATATTCTTCAAGGCTTTGTATGGTATAGTAGTAGTTCCTGTGGAAGTGTCTTGAATGGGGTTTAGGGGTACATTAAAATCTCCGCCTAGTATGAGAGTTCCTTTTTGGAATGATGTTAGCTTAGTGTTGACTGATCTGAAAAATGGTACCTGATTCTTGTTTGGAGCGTATATGTTCGCCAGTGTCATAGTTTTATTTTGAATCGTGCCTTTTAGGAAGAGGTATCTACCATCTGGGTCGATGAGAGAGTCAGTGATGTTGAAGGGACAGTGTTTTGCGATAAGGATCGATACCCCTTTTGTTTTATGTAAGGGGTTAGTAGCATGCATCGCTGTCGGGAAATGGGCGTTGAAAAGTTTAGGGGTGTTATCAGAGCGAAAATGCGTTTCCTGTAACATTATGATGCTGGCGTTAAGTCTGTGCATGGTGAGTAGGAGCTTAGACCTCTTTTCTGGGGTGTTTAGTCCCTTCACGTTGAGGGATACAATTTTGAATAAGGGTTTCTGTGTGTTGCTAGCTTTAGGAACCATGATGAATTTGTAGGTGCGGGTGTAGTGATGTGATTTGGGCTGTGGCAGGTTGTGGGGTAGGGTGTAAAGGGGGTGGCAAGTAGGGTCAGTGGATTGGGGGGAGAACTGCCTAGAGGGGAACGGAAGGGTTAGAGGAACCGGCACTATGTGGTAGTTCGATCACCTACTTCGGTGTTCGGTACCACAAAAATTATATATGCCAGAAAAATTTAGTGGTATTAGGTTTGTGTCGAAGTTTGTGAATCAGATAAATAAAGTGTAACCACTATGTGGGGGTTGGTACAGTACCTGAGAGAAAATTGAGTGTATGTGGTAAGGGTAGTAGATATGAATGACCAATAAGGTCCGTCTCACCAACAGCCTTCGAAAGGAGTGTTGGGGGTATTGATGTGGTAGTATGTTGAAGGAATTAGGTGTGAGCGGGGTGAAGTGGGAGGTTGTCAAGAGGTATCAGAGTTAGTATTGAGGTAATTGGCAACGGTTTGACTTTCCCGTTTGGCAAGGTTCACAGAATTTGTTTGTTTTGGGGAGGTGTGGTGTATAGATTAACTAATGGTCCGATTATCTGGGAAAGCCATTGAAGAGCGTCCCGAGATGTTTATACCTAAAGAGGACTCCGTGCTATGTCTGTCTATAATGATTATACATGTAGTTACATTCAGAGAAATGGTATAACAATAACATAGTAGCTGCTTTTCTTATGTTCTGTGAAGGTCTTATGATGCAAACTTTCTACAACAACTTGAACAATAAAGAAAGGGGTGTTAACCAGAACAAAATAATAACTGTTGTAACTAAGAGTTGTATACACTGTGGAGTACGTCAACGTTTGTGCTCCATGGTCTTGTTAGGGAGTATAGACGTATTCAACGTGTGTGCTTCGGGGGGTGACTATATTGGCAACTTTCGTTGCCATTGTGCGATATGGTAATGTATTCAGTGTACGATTGAATGTGGTAAGGCCGTCATGTTTGTCAGCCTTTGTGCTGTGAGTAGACGTGATCAGGGTGTGGGTGCGTCAGAGCCTATTTTTCACTGTGCCCGACCCTTCATTGGGGGAGTAGAGTTGCGGGCATTGTGTGGGTGTAATAGAGCGTGTACTTTGTACTTCTCGATAGCCTATAAAGGTATTCCTGGTGTGGCACGTAGGTGTGTGTTTGAAATCCTCCGTGATTTAATCCCCGCGTAGCTGGGGAAGCGTTGCGAGGTGAACATTAGGGCTATTTATGAGAGCAATGATGTCTGTGTCTATGTGGTGAATAGATGGTCAGGCCATCGCGTAATCACTTCTGTTTATTTCCTAATTACCTATGTGTGGTGATGTGGTGTGATTCCTGCAGGAGCAAAGTAATGTGATGCATGTATGGCACCAGAGTGCTGTGGAGGTACACATGCTGCTAGGAGCTTTAAGTAGTTTGTTTCTAAGTGTTAATACAATAGTAAAACCAACATCTGTGAGCATTGAGTTAGTTGTTTGGCTGTGTTAGGTGTCCTGGTTTGGGTGGGTAACAGTGTGCGTTGCAATGTATGATAAAGATTAAACATATAGTACAAATATTACCTATAGCATCGGTGTGTATCAAGGACGTATGAGAGTGATATCGGCGTTGGTCAGGGGAAGTCGTCTTCTGCGGTGTCTCGTTTAGGGAGGTTTAATGAGGTGTTGTGAAAGTTTCTAGTCGGAGGCGTAGGAAAGCCGATCATCCGTGCTGTTGTGGGGTAAACTTTGCAAGGCAGAATATATCTGGTCTGTCCCATGGTGTCGTTCAAAGATCTGTAGAGATGGAAGGCACGATGAGAAAGTCAAAGCGATCCTTGTGTCCGTTGATATTATCGTGGTTGCTGGGGAAGTCCATCAAAGAAGCCGAATGTCCATTGTCTTCTGCGGAGATTTTCAGAAGGGGATTTAGTAGAGAGAGATGAGTTTCGTCTGAAATGGAGGGCACATGCGGGTGAGTCCGGAGTAAGTAGGTAGCTGCGGTGTCTCCATGGTTGTTGATAAACTGAGTCGTCAGCGGTCACGCCGTGCTCTGCGGGGAAGGGGAGCCGACATGGGGCTGGATGGTGGATGCTGTGTTCCAGGAGGAGGGCCGGATCTGTTGATTGACGGTGAGCGTCTCCTGCGAAAGCTGGTGTTGTGCGCGTCCATCGGTTCTTCCATTGAAGGACCGCCAGTGGGGGATTGTGTGGTGAATTCAGCGTACCAGTTCGGGACTGGAGTATAGGGTATGTCCAGCGTACGGCAGAAGTTGTGTAGATCCTCTGGAACCCTTAGAAGGGCTGAGCGGCCCTGAGAGGAGGCGGAGAGGGCGAAGGGGAATTTCCAACGGTACCTGATTCCTCTTGTTCTCAAGACATCCAGCAGAGGGCGCAGGTCTTTGCGATTACGTAGCGTAATAGCTGAGAGGTCTTGATAGATGTGAACGGGGCCGCCATTATATTCCAGATTAGATTTTTCGCGGGCTTTGTGAAGGATCTCCTCTTTAATGGAGAAGTCGTTTACGAAGCAAATAATGTCCCGAGGGGGGTCAGAATCCCTGCCTTTGGGGCGGAGCGCTCTGTGGATACGATCCATGGTGATCGGTGTTTGTTCCGCTCGGTGTAATAAATGATTAAAGAGGCCTGTCACTACCTGGGAGACATCTTCTTGTTCTACGGATTCGGGTATCCCCCTTATCCTCAGGTTGTGTCTGCGACCGCGATTGTCAAGATCTTCAACGTGGCGTTGAAGATCTCTCAACTGCAGGGTGTGGATGTCGGTTTTGTATTGAACCTTCTTCACTGCTGTCTGTTGCTGTGCTGCGTTGTCCTCCATGCGCTGCATGCGGCCTGTGATGGCCTGTAATTCGTGTCGTAGATCAGTAATGGCGGAGAACAGCGCGTCTTTAATGTCTGCCGCCACCGCTTGTAGGTCCTGCAGGCTTGGTTGGCGTTGAGATAGCAGGGTAGGTGCCTGTGGGTTGATGCTGGTATCGGTGGGGGTAAGGATGATCTCAGCTTGGGATTGCGAGGAGGATGAGGTAGGCAGGGACGTCGCCATTGTTGGACGCTGTGTCCGGAAGATCTCCGGTATCGTGTGGCTCACACGGTTGGCGATTTCTCTCGGGGAACGGGATCTGCTGTGTGATGATCCACGAGATGAAGTTCCCATTATTGGGGGTTGGATGGAAGCTGTAAACCCCAGTAGTGGTAGATTTTAGGCTGTGGTGAGAGGGAGCCAAGTGATCAAGCAGCCATCTTCTCTCAAGGCAAGCCACGCCCCCCATGCTTATCTTTCTATGGGAAATGTAAAGCAAAGTTTTTATCAAAGTCACATTTCCAGCATCCTATGGCTGTCCAATGTCTGCAAACCAATAAGACAATAAGACATTTTCATTCTATAAATGGCTAATATGATCAGAAAGTCAAAAGCAAACTGAGTTTTGAACTGCAAAGATAACTGTTTAACTCCGATATAATTGGGAAAACTAATATTACCTCAGAGAAACATTGTTTTAAAGACCAGCATGAATAATACTGGACTAATTTTAGCGATGGTAATTGAAGATGGTGTGATTCATCAGAGCAAGTGAAGGTAAGCCACACAGGGAGATTTCCTCCCTCTGCAAGGCTTTAATAGCTCTTACGCTGTGCATTTGGTTGACACATGTTTTTAGTAGGAAAATGATTGCAGTTAATTGGACTTTTTCCGTCGAAAATTCGGGAAAAACGCTCCTGTGTGTGCTGTTACGACGTACCAAAAAAAACGACACATGCTCTGAAGCAAGTACGAGATGGAAGCTATTGGCTACTGGCTATTGAACTTCCGTTTTCTAGTTCCGTCGTACGTGTTGTATGTCACCACGTTCTGGACGGTCAGAATTTGGTGTGACTGTGTGTATGCAAGACAGCTTGAGCGGAATTCTGTCGGAAAAACCTTCAGAATTTATTCCGATGGGAAAACCGGTCGTGTGTACAGGGCATAAAAGTTGTTGTGGAGGAAAAGAAAGGGAGGAAGAGCCCCTGTTAAAAATCTCAGCACACATCAAATTTCTAGAAGGCGATGGTCAAAGTCCCTGAGGTGGAAATGGGAAACCCATCGATCCCAAACTCGGTGAAATGTAATCATATTACCCTGTAGGGTATACATTTTTTTTTCCATTGGTTGAACTAGATGGACTTCAGCCTAACTATGTAAAACCCTCACTGGCAATCGACTCCTGATCAGCACCAACCAACATGCCTACACACACACTTTTGGTCAGTACTTGAAGACAACTGGGGTGTCTACAATTCATGGCAACATTTTTTGACCACTGTTGTTGGATGGCTAGTGTGGCTACTGGACAAACTGTTTTTTTTTTAGCTGATCCTTTGTTAGTATAGAGACAAAAACAAATACATACTGTATGCATGCTCAAAAGCTTAGAAACACATATGCTTATCTTTCTATGGGAAATGTAAAGCAAAGTTTTTATTAAAGTCACATTTCCAGCATCCTATGGCTGTCCAATGTCTGCAAACAGCCATTCTATAAATGGCTAATATGATCAGAAAGTCAATAGCAAACTGAGTTTTGAACTGCAAAGATAACTGTTTAACTCCGATAAAATTGGGAAAACTAATATTACCTCAGAGAAACATTGTTTTAAAGACCAGCATGAATAATACTGGACTAATTTTAGCGATGGTAATTGAAGATGGTGTGATTCATCAGAGCAAGTGAAGGTAAGCCACACAGGGAGATTTCCTCCCTCTGCAAGGCTTTAATAGCTCTTACGCTGTGCATTTGGTTGACACATGTTTTTAGTAGGAAAATGATTGCAGTTAATTGGTCATTTTTTTTTATATCTCTGTATTTACAGAATCATCATTTTGTTTATGCTGGGTTTTTTTTTTCCTTTTTATTTTTTGCATATGACCTTTAGAAAATGTGTTTATAACAAAAAATCCTAAGATTAGTACATATATACTGTAGCATATTTTTGTATGGCATTTCTCATCACTACCCCCTTTTTATGGAACTGTCATCTGTAATGTACAAACCTGGATCAAATACATTTAATGGGTTACAGTAAGGAATTCTACAGAAAAACTATAAATTGACGATTTTTTTTTAACTGTTTTGATAGCACTACTTGGATTTGCTTTATTTTATTAATATCCTTCAATATTTCTGTGTTAGTAAGCTCTTAACAACCACATACAATATTCCAGGTGAGGCCCAACTAAAGTGGTGTACTGGAAAATCATTAACTTTGACCTTCAGGTAGTAATCCCATTACTGATGCATCCAAGAATTTTGCTAGCACTGCCAACTGTCTGGATGTACTGTTCTCTCATTTTGAAGTTCCTTGGAATAAAACCTCTCTTGTCTCCTGCTCTTTAGTAATTGTAGGCAGACTTGTACCTCCAGTGTTTTAAACTAGCATTTTTTTCCTTTGAAAATTCCTAATACCTGATTTCCTTTTTTTTGCAAACTAGCTTTACGTGTCACACATACTTCCATGAAGTATTAAATATCTTTATGCTATCAGCAAAAGGGCATGGCTTACTTGCAAGGCCTTTTGCATGTCGCTTACAGGTTGTTTAAAAAGATCAAGGGCTGAGCCCAATGGTATGTCACCAGTAACTTGCCTTTGTTTAGGGCAGTGTTCTATGCAGAGTATGTATAATTTCTGGCAGGTAATAACATCACTTTGGTATTGAACCTTCTCATCTGATTAGAGCTGATCATACGTGTTGAACTTGTACAAAAGTTTCAGTATATATGGAAGGAAATTAATACATAAAGATACCCAAGGACACCACTGCTGTGATCTGAAGAGTTGTAAATTCTCTGCGACAAGTCGTTGTTCTTTGGTGATTTAGCAGTAGCAACTTAGAGTTTATTGAAATAATATTACCTATGAGATGCTGATATGCATTTCAGGCAAATTAGTCGTTCCCTTGTGATAAAATATAATCAAACAATTATATCTATGTGTATGTCAACCTTAAAGAGGAGTTCCACCTATAAAATTAACTTTACATAAATCCATAGCATTCTCCTTGAGCAACATTTGGAAAAAAAAAAAATTTTTTTACTCACTCAGTAACCACTGTTGTTATGGTGTCGCTTCTATTCGGCTATTTCCGGGTCCGCGGTGATTGACATCATATCCCTCGGTGCCTGTGCTCCTGGGAGATGTGTGTCATCTTTCCCAGGAGTCAGTAGGCAGCGCCAAAGGCTAGAATCGTGTTGTTTAGAGACCGGAAATGACGCGGGGCAGGCACTTCCTCCTTCACCGACTGTTGTTATGGCAACAACAATAATGCTTTCCCTGTGCAAACGGCGCACGCACGAGAACGGGAGGTGCATGCTGGGTATCCAACATCACCATATCCAGGAAGAGAATGCCAGTGGCCTTCACATACCCACACTGCAGATGGAAGCGCTCTGCAGAGAAGAAATAAAAAGTAAGCACTGTTAAAAATGGGAATTGAGCGGTGATTTCATTAATAACATGGATTAAAATTGTTTAATAGAACAAATTACCTTTTTAAAAAAAAAAAATTCTGGGTAGAACTCCGCTTTAAAAAAGACTAATAAAAACTGAAGAAAACTTTTTGAAGCACCCAATTAGAGCCAGAGGCTCTAATAGGCTTCAAAATAGGGTGGGCTTAGGGCGCAGAGAGTGTGCCCTGATCCCACCCAATTGTGTGACGATAGCGAATTAATTTTCACTATTTCCACCCTAACCTTTCTCCCCGCCAATCAGGAAGCAGGACATCAGACCTGCTTTCTGATTGGCTAAAGTGCCAGGCCACCCTATTGGATGCCTGGCGCTTAGGAATAGGAGCGAGGAGACAGGAGCTGGAACGGAGGTCACCGCCGCTCTGAGAGGAGCTGCTGCAGTGCTGCGGTAAGTTCCCTCAGCTCTGTCAGAGCCGCGATCCACACATGGGGGGTGGGGGCTATGCTGCCCGAGCCGCAAACCCCGCGAGTGGAGGGGGATGGTGGGCACAGTGGCTGCATTTGATGGGCTTAGTGGCTGCATATGATGGGCACAGGTGGCTGCATATGATGGGCACAAGTGGCTGCATATGATGGGCACAAGTGGCTGCATTTGATGGGCAAGTGGCTGCATTTGATGGGCAAACGTGGCTGCATATGATGGGCACAACTGACTGCATATGATGGGCACACGTGCCTGGATATGATGGGCACAAGTGGCTGCATATGATGGGCACAGTGGCTGGATATGATGGGAACAAGTGGCTGCATATGATGGGAACAAGTGGCTGCATATGATGGGCACAAGTGGCTGCATATGATGGGCACAAGTGGCTGCATATGATGGGCACAGTGGCTGCGTTTGGGCACTATGGCTTCAATTGATGGGCACAGTGGCTGCATTTGATGGGCACAGTGAGGCTGCAATTGATGGGGGGGATTCAGTATTTTTCAGTTTGTTTGCGCCCCCCCAAAAATTTTGAGCCGCCACTGCCTGTCATGATAGATATATGGAAGCTGTAATTGTAAGCTTGTTTAAAACCTGCAAGTTCCTGGGTTGACATTCTACTCCCCTGGTTGGTTAGTCTATTTTGATGAGCCATCGATGCAGAACAAGTATACAAGTCAGGTGACCAGCATCACCAGAGGCATACGTATTCTATATCTGTACTTGCTAAGTAAGGAAGCCAAAAGATGTTAATGATAGTTCCAGCACTTGCAGCTAGGTTGGCATTAGCACCTCTAAGATGTGCCTATGTATGACAGATTTCCAGTATCTCTTTAATGAAGGATGGTGCAACTACACAGGCTCTCTTCTGTATTGACCTATTGTGTGTGCGCATGATGTGTAAGGACTAAGATGGCACCATGTAGAAGTAGATGCCTGTTTCATCGATGTGCTAGTACCTCTCTTATGATGCCTTGAATTTTATACTAGATTTTTTAATTTACAATGTATAAGGTTGGGCTTGCGGCTGAGCTGCTTTTTTACCTACCTACTGTGAAGATGAACTTCATTGAAACAGTTGCAAACTACACAGCAATGGGAAACTGTTGAGAAAGTTTGACAAAAAAAAGAATACACACTTTAATCAAACATATGGAACACAAAAAATATATGGAGTGCAAGTGTAAAGCCCCTTTCACACGGACGGATAGAATTGTGCTTTTAGCTACGTTTTCTACCGCAGCTAAATGCACACAATGCTTTCCTATGGCCCCATTCACACACTGCGTTTAGCTGCGTTTTCATTACATGCAGTATGGTGCGGATAGAAAAAATAGAATTGTCTGTGTCCAGGAGCGATTTAGCGCAGCTATCTGCAGATAACCGCAGGTTTCAGCTGCAGATAGCAGCGCCGAAATGGCTCGCTCATCGGGAAAGGAAAAATGACAAGCACGGGGATCCGACTTTGATCCCCGCCAGTGCCAGGCACTGTTTGGTATGAATCTTGAGGGCGAACTCCACGTCAAATTTTAAATAAAAAACCGGCATGGGTTCCCCTCCAAGGGCATACCAGGCTCTTCGGTCTGGTATGGATTTTAAGGGGAACCCCTAAGCCGAAAAACGGCATGGGGGTCCTCCTCAAAATCCATACCAGACCCTTATCCGAGCATGCAGCCCGGTCAGTCAGGAAAGGGGGTGGGGACGAGTGAGTGCCCCCCCCTCCTGAACCGTACCAGGCCGTATGCCCTCAACATGGGGGGGTTGATGCTTTGGGGCAAGGGGGGCGCCCCTTTTTTCACGACCTGTCCTGATCAGCTCTCAAAAGCTGTGTACTAAGATTATCAGATTATCGTACGATTGCTTGGAAAGCGGTATTTTCCGTATGATTTTCTGATCGTGTGTACTAGGCTTAAGACTTACAAGCTGTTTGTGTGAAATGGTTTCAACTGTTGTGCTAAAGTGTGGTTAAGATAAATCTGCAGCCATACCTTAGTCCATCACTTCAGTGACAGTCTGTCTACATTCAAAAAGCCAAGTGTTTTTAAGATTTCTTTTTCAGGTAGGATAGGAAATGTTGTTGCAATAGAACATTGCTTATTAACCGTTTCCAGACCAGTCGCCGCAGTTAGACTGCGGTAGGTTGGCTCCCATGCGTGAGCCGTCGTAGCTGTACGTCAGCTCTTTAAGACGCCTCCAGCAGTGCGCCCGATGCGTGTCCCTGGAGCAATGCGAATGCCCGGCGGGCGCGATGACCTCCGGGCACCCGCAATTGCTCATTACAGAACGAGAACAGGGATATGTGTGTGTGTAAACACACAAATCCTGGTTCTTTCAGGGGAGTAGAGACAGATTGTGTACACCGATCTCTCTCTTCCCCTAGGCAGTCCCATCCCCCCCTACAATTAGAACACACCTTAGAACACAGTTAACCCCTTGATCGCCCCCTTTTGTTAACCCCTTCCCTGCCAGTGTCATTTATACAGTAATCAGTGCATTTTATAGCACTAATCACTGTATAAATTTCACTGGTCCCAAAAATGTGTCAAAAGTGTGCAATTTGTCCGCCACAATATTGCAGTCCCGATCGCTGATCGCTACCTTTACTAGTAAAAAAAGAAATAATAAAAATGCCATAAATCTATCCTGTATTTTGTAGATGCTATAACTTTTGCGCAAACCAATCAATATACAATTTTTTTTTTTACCAAAAATATGTAGAAGAATACATATCGGCCTAAACTGAGGGAAAATTTTGTTTTTTAAAATTTGGGATATTTATTATAGCAAAAAGTAACAGCTATTGTGGGTTTTTTTCAAAATTGTCACTCCTCTTTTGTTTATAGCGTAAAAAATAAAAACCGCAGAGGTGATCAAACCAAAAAAGGCTTTATTTGTGGGAAAAAAAGGACGTCAATTTTGTTTGGGTACAGCGTCGCACGACCGCGCAATTGTCAGTTAAAGTGACACAGTGCCGTATTGCAAAAAATGGCCTGGTCATTTAGCAGCCAAATCTTCCCAGGGCTGAAGTGGTTAAATACATTCTAGTAGAAGTTCAACTGAAACAGCACCTGACCTCCCACCCAAAAAAATAACACTGTCATCTTATATTGTTTTCTGCCACTTGTATTCTTCAGTTACAGTTTGTTCCTAGCTGTTCCCTCTTTTCTATTTTATTGTTCAGCAAACCAGCTCAGTCAATGTGACTGACCCACTTGTGCTTCATTAAGCAGCGATAGCCCTAAACCTTGCCTGCTCCAGATCCCCAATGGCTAGCGCAGGAAACCAAAGCTCTAAATTATACACTACAAATAACCTAGAAATCAATTCTTCTCCAGACTCTAATGAGCTGCCATCTTTAACTTGTGTTTCCGAGTTATTTACAGTCCTGAACCTAGTGTAAAACCAAAGCACCTAAGCTGGATTCTGGGAAGGGGAATTCTAATGAGGCTTTAATTTTATATGAAATGCTTACAGCTGTCTTTTTTTCAATATGGCTGGTACACATTTAATTATAGGTGTACATTGAATGTAATATATACAGTTTTTCTATTATTATTCCTGTAATTGTATTCTGGTGTTTTTCTAAACCTAATACAGTATCATAAATGGACAGTGTTAAAGCACCCTTTTATTTTGAAGTACCAGTTTAGGATAGAAATACATGGTCTGTAATGTTTGTATTGTAGTCTGCCTTCCCAGACTAGTGGTGCTAAAGCTAGGATGTGATTAGAGGAACAAATCTCGATCTTAGGTCTTCTTGTTTACAAAAGCCCTTAACCCCCTTGTGGGCCACTAAGGTGGTAGACATTCTATTCAATATGGCTTCTTATTATCTAGCATTTTAGGTTAGGAAAAATTACATTTAAAAAGAGTTCACAGTCCTTTATAATTTTCAGAACTGTACAACCCTTCACAGGGATTCAGACAAGAATTTTAACTAGTAAACACTTGGAATTTTTTCTTATGGGTGACCAGTCCTCCACAGCCACTAAGCTATCAAAATAATTTTATATAACATCTGTTATTTTCAGCAGTGAAAGCCAGTAAATTGCCCAAATAAGTCACATGGCTAAAATGAAGGGCTTTACTTTGAAAGCAGCGAATGGAAAATTCACCAAACATTAAAACTCAAGTGACCTCATGGCAAATAACTCATCCATTTTAGCTTTACAGTTTTAGCATGTTTTTAAAAATAACAATGTATAGTGCTGTGCTGTCAGAAGTCAATAATAAACTAGTAAGGGTAAGTGACAATCCTAAAGTAAATGAATGAAGACTGGATCATCCCCTGATGAAGTCACATGGGTGTGACGCTACGCGTCGGGACTGATTGACAGGCACACTGGAAGTCATGTGGGAATACGAGCTCGCCGCTCATGGATTTTATGCTGTATTTTATCTTGGTAAATGTGTGTAAATTAGCCGTTTCTAATTTAATAAATTTTTTATAAAAACAATATTTTACTATCTGGGACCCTCTTCTTCTATATACCATATGGGGGAGCCTGAGAAAGACTCTCAGATCACCAGACCATCATAGAAGAGTCTACATCTATCATAGAGAGCCACCAACTGGGCCAATAGAGAGAAGGACTCCTAGAGGGAGTCGGAATCACTCATTTAAGAGAGCCATCAACTGGGCTAACCACAGGAGGATCACTAGGAGCCATTGGATTATTAGCATCATTCACTTATGCTGTTACCTTACAGCAATAAGGTGAGAGGCCGATCAGCACATAGGTGTCACTGCACTGTGAGAAGAGACACCCGTCACTTGCCCCCCTTTTCTGCACAGTGAAAGGACCTATCACCTAACATCATCTCCACCAGTTTTATTTAGGACTTGTTCATATATGTCCCCACCATTCATTATTTATGGACTTATGTGTTATGTACTTCAGTTTTGTCACGTTAGGAATTTATTCAGTCATGTTATTATTTGCATGTTCACTATCAGCACGCATTGATTACTTTTGTGTACCAAGACCGTTCTATATCATCTGTGCATTTTTAGTTTTTGTTGTGAAGGGTTCACATTACGCACATACTGACTGAAGGAACTACTCAATTATTCAATTATTCACACAGTTTTTATTGTTGTGCCAATCTTGATGCATTTCCTTTAGGATTGTCAAATGCCCTTATCCGTTTATTATTGACGTCTAACAGCATAGCACTACACACTGTTTTTTTTTTTCATATCCAACTGGCCATGGATTAGCCAATCAGTGTTTGCAGCAGTTATATTTTTTTTTCTTCACTCTTAGTGATAGCGCGGGAGTATCATTTTAGTTTTTAGCTTGTTTTTACCTAAGCTGGTCTACATCAGTAACTAAGACTCAAACTCCGTAGATGCAAAGGAAGCTGGCTCTGCTCTACTGCTGAGCTGTGCTGTCACTCATCATGATGTAATGGAGAGGTGCTCAAGGACATCCAGTTTGTTGGAGAATCAGGTAATGGAGAGAATAAAGTTGCAATAAAGTTAATTTGCCAACATTTAAGCTGGCCATAGATGAACTGAATCTTGGCCGCAGCAGCAGGGACTGGCTGAGATGCGTAATTGTACCCCAGTCGATCCATCAATCTATTTGGGTACAAACAGCATCTCAGATTTTTAGCATGCCATTATTTCCTGTGGCTATAACAGCTTGCAATAATTTATTGTGTTCTCCCGGCAGGGCGGTCGCCCCACACCCCCCAAATGGGAGAACACAATAGCTCCATGAGTAGGATTCCCCCATCAACTGACTGTTCATGGGGGAATCAAACAAAAAAATTGCATAATCTATGGCCTGCCTTAGTTATTTTGGAAGCTCCTCACTTCAGAGTGTATTGTTTTTTTGTTTGAACAGGATTTTTGAAATCGTAGTATTGCTTTTGTTACGTTTTCGTAGTTGTGAAAGTCTCATTTTCTCTCTTAACATTCTTCTTTATTACATTTAAAAATAGCTTTTAAGATGTCAATCTGACGGTGTGCATTATGTTTCTCTCGCTTGTTCATTGTGTAGGTATTGTGCCAGTGTGTGTGTTGTGATGCTTATGTTCTTTTCAGGATAGGGTGTGGGCCAACGTAGGAAAGAGCCTTAACTGCATTATTGCCATGACAGACAGGCTACTTGAAAAAGAGGACAGCACAAAAGAAGACAAAGTGGTTTCTTCAGATGAAGATCTCATCAAGTCGCACATAAATGGTAAGATATCCTAAAAACATCACAAGCTGCAGTGAATGGAACATGTCTGCTTATAAGGAGAAGGTGGGGATGAATACAATAGCTTTTCCTAGAGGCACTCATGCTATAGGCAGCATTCAAGAAGGACCAGTCTTTTGATAGAAAATGATGTATCACATTGTATCTCCTTGCATTTCACAAAGACTAGCAATGCTCAGATGCTTTAGAAATGGCAGCAGAAACCTTACCTTTTATTCTTGATCATATTTTAAAAGGTGTAATCACCTTTCATGATGTTTGCCAAAAACATCCCTGTATATTACAGTAGCCTCAGTACATTAAAGTGGTACTTCCACTTGTCTGCATCTCCCCCACCTTAAGCAATTGCTATTTTTGGGAGGGAGGGGGTACCCCCCCACACACACAGCCTTCTGGGACACATCACAGGTCTCAGAAGACTGTGGGACCATTCACAAAGCATAGGGGGCTTCACGCATGTGCAGTGGGAAGCCAGATGTGAAGCTGAAGTGATATGACTGTCAGTTTCCCTTACTTAAAATGCCGGCGCCTGGACTTGAAGACGATTGAAGAATTGGCTCGGGTGAGGACAGCGCTCGATGCCTGGACAAGTAAGTGTCCTTATATTAAAAGTCAGCAGCTATAGTACTTGTAGCTGATGAATTCACATTTTTTGGAGGGAGACTGGAGTTCCTCTTTAATATGCAGTGCTTCTTTATGTAAAATAAAGTTTACTTTTTAAGCTGCTTATTCCATTGCCTTATCATCTCTATCCTTTAGATAGCAGGAAGTACTGAGTGTTGAATGCCTGGCCCTAGAAACACACAAACAAGCACTCCACCTTGTTCCCTACCCATGCATGTGCGGTTCATTCTCTTTCACTCTCACAGAATGCTGAGCTGCTAGAGCGTGATTTGTTCATGTATTGTAAGTGCAAGTTTGTGGGGCCACACATTCAACGCTTGGCATGTCCGGTCCCTTGCAGGACAGAGAGGGGAGGGCAATGGAAAAAGCAGCTTAAATTGTAAGCACTTCTTTTCTAAAGAAAGCAGTGCATATAAATGTAGTGAGGATGCTGTAATGAATAGGGTTATTGTAGGCAAAAGTCATTAAGATGGACTAATTATTTAATCTTTATTCAGTTTATATGTTTACAACATATTGTTAACACGTGTTAATTAATAGGAGAAGTATAGCTAAAGCTTGTTTGGCTGTACTTCTCCTATGGATCACAGGAGTGCAGTTCGTTTTGCCCTCCTGTGACCCATTTTCAGCAGAGAGCGGGCTGAAGTCTGCTCTCTGCTGACATCCCAGAAGTCGGTCCAGGGACCACGTCATCACGACGATGGAAGTCGTAATCTGCCAGGTGCCCGGACTGCCACCCATCCCAGCCTCTCAGTGAGCCGCTGATAGCCTGATAGCCGGCCGCTCTGCCCCCCCCCCCACAGCCCAGAGGGGAGGGGGTAGAGCAGAGAGCTGTGACTGACAGTCAGCAGCTCTCTGCTCGGGGAGCTGTGAGAACTGAGCCATCGGCGTTTTATTAAAAAAGAAAAACTGAAATATCACATGGTCCTAAGTATTCAGACCCTTTGCTCAGTATTTAGTAGAAGCACCCTTTTGATCTAATACAGCCATGAGTCTTTTTGGGAAGGATGCAACAAGTTTTTCACACCTGGATTTGGGAATCCTCTGTCATTCCTCCTTGCAGATCCTCTCCAGTTCTGTCAGGTTGGATGGTAAACGTTGGTGGACAGACATTTTTAGGTCTCTCCAGAGATGCTCAATTGGGTTTAAGTCAGGGTTCTGGCTGGGCCATTCAAGAACAGTCACGGAGTTGTTGTGAAGCCACTCCTTCGTTATTTTAACTGTGTGCTTAGGGTCATTGTCTTGTTGGAAGGTAAACCTTCGGCCCAGTCTGAGGTCCTGAGCACTCTGGAGAAGGTTTTCGTCCAGAATATCCCTGTACTTGGCCGCATTCATCTTTCCCTCGATTGCAACCAGTCGTCCTATCTCTGTAGCTGAAAAACACCCCCACAGCATGATGCTGCCACCACCATGCTTCACTGTTGGGACTGTATTGGACAGGTGATGAGCAGTGCCTGGTTTTCTCCACACATACCGCTTAGAATTAAGGGCAAAAAGTTCTATCTTGGTCTCATCAGACCAAAAAATGTTATTTCTCACAATCTTGGAGTCCTTCAGGTGTTTTTTAGCAAACTCCATGCGGTCTTTCATGTGTCTTGCACTGAGGAGAGGCTTCTATCGGGCCACTCTGCCATAAAGCCCCAACTGCTGGAGGGCTACAGTGATGGTTGACTTTCTACAACTTTCTCCCATCTCCCAACTGCATCTCTGGAGTTCAGTCACAGTGATCTTTGGGTTTTTTTTTACCTCTCTCACCAAGGCTCTTCTTGGTGAAGCAGAAATTTTTTTGTAACCTTGGCCAGATCTGTGCCTTGCCACAATTCTGTCTCTGAGCTCTTCAGGCTGTTCCTTTGACCTCATGACTCTCATTTGCTCTGACATCCACTGTGAGCTGCTGTAAGGTCTTATATAGACAGGTGTGTGGCTTTCCTAATCAAGTCCAATCAGTATAATCAAGCACAGCTGGACTCAAATGAAGGTGTAGAACCATCTCAAGGATGATCAGAAGAAATGGACAGCACCTGGGTTAAATATATGAGTGTCACAGCAAAGGGTCTGAATACTTAGGACCATGTGATATTTCAGTTTTTCTTTTTTAATAAATCTGAAAAAATGTCAACAATTCTGTGTTTTTCTGTCAATATGGGGTGCTGTGTGTACATTAATGAGCGAAAAAAATGAACTTAAATGATTTTAGCAAATGGATGCAATATAGCAAAGAGTGAAACATTTAAGGGGGTCTGAATACTTTCCGTCCCCACTGTATTAGCTAGGTGTAGTTGCTAATGGACTAATCATCTAAATAATTCTTATAGCGTGGACCCCGGCAGTGACATGACACCCCTTTGATGCAGCTGGCTTGGCCTTGTCTTCCTAGTTTTATAATATCAAAAAATCAACAACAAAAGGAGTAAGTCACCTTGGCAGGCAGATAGAGCAGGGCTGTAGTGGGTGGTATACCACCTCTAGAAAACCTGCATGAGAATAGTGTTTAACCTTCAAAAACTACTTACACTGAAATGGAAGCTTTAGGTGGAGTGACAGTGCTTTTTATCAGAATGTAACACAGTGGTTCGTACTCATGAGCTTCTGATACTGTAACCATCTAACCACCATCTGAGCACTCTTGTTTATAATAAAAAATGTCTGCCATAGAGACAACAGTTTTATATAGTGGATCCACACAACCCTGTCCAGTACTGAAATTATTATTTTAATGTGCAAGTAAAGTATCTCTTAAATAAAACTGCTTGTGAAATATGTAACTGCAAAGAACAAAATAAACACTATTTATGTTGCCCACACCACCAAATGCTGCTCTGATGAACATGAAGCACTGCCCAAAGTTTCTTCAGAAGCAGGTATTTTTTGTAGTGTCAATCTCTGGATCCCTCGCTGCACTCAGTGGTTCCTCCTGCTGATCCCCACATACTTGCAGGGCACAGAAATGGCTTTTTGGAATGGTTGGCAGGAGGAACCACAGTGTTTACCAAGGGACACGTTTTTGAAGAGACTTTGGCTGTCAATATCTCTTCATCAAACCAACATTCAACGGCACTGGCAAAGAGAGAGATAAGTATTTGCTTTGTTCTTTGTACATCATTTATTTGGGTTTGTATTGCTTTCGGTGTACCCATTGAGGAGACTCACACTCACTTTATTTGATGAAGGCTGCTGTCACTTGGAAGAAGAGGGATAAAAACACTTTATTGTCCAATGCTAATGTCATCTCTTATGCTGCGTACAGACGATTGGAATTTCTGACAACACATGTTCGATAGGAGCTTGTTGTTGGAAATTCCGACCTTGTGTATGCTCCATTGGAAATTTTTTGTCGGAAGCTGGTTCTCAAATTTTCCGACAACAAAATCCATTGTCGGAAATTCTGAGCGTGTGTAGACAATTCCGACGCACAAAATTCCACGCATGCTCGAAATCAAGCAGAAGAGCCGCACTGGCTATTAAACTTAATTTTTCTCGACTTGTCGTATGCGTTGTACGTCACCGCGTTCTTGACGTTCGGAATTTCCGACAACATTTGTGCGACCGTGTGTATGCAAGACAAGTTTGAGCCAACTTCCGTCAGAAATAAATCCAGGATTTAGTTGTCGGAATGTCCGATCGTGTGTACGCGGCATAAGAGTTCTGGCTCCCATACATTGCAGGAATCCTTTTGTGTAGATGTTCCCTCATCTCCCCACATCCATTCTCAGAAAGCCTTGTATTCACAGAATACAAGACATCCTGTGAATTGACAGGGGGAGAAGAGGGGAAGATAAACTACAAGATCCTCGCTGTTCCATTCAGTAAATGGAATGTAAGGCTTGTGAATTGGCAAGGGGATGGTTATACATCACGATCTCTACACTATAGAGTCGGAATTCTAGGTTGCAGCACTGGAAGAAGCACAATGACACTAGTATCTGTTGTCATAGACAATATCACTTGGACCCTACAGACCAACAAGCCACCTAGGATTACCATTAATTAGAGCTAACTCATTTGTGCAGAGCAAAATTGGGGGAAAAAAATTTCTTGGAGGTTAGCTTTTTTGTAATTGTGTTTTTTTATTGAAGTTTACAAGTTTTAACAAAGTAAATTAATACAATGGCAGTAAGCCAATATGTAAATTGTACAACTGATAGTGTATCAGTATAGCAAGGTAGACAATTCAACGCTTAGGATTAATACAGACATTTTTGTAAAATTGCTCTGCAAAGAGAGGAAATACTCCAGTGGACCCTCTAAATAGACATGAATTGTTTAGATCACTTTCACCGAGTTTTCTTGCGGGTAATATCTGTAAGCTTGTGTGTTACATTCTGAAATATTGTCCTGTAATCAAAGGGAAAGAGATTGTATATGATGAAGAGTGGTAAATGGTAAGGAAAGGGAGAAATAAAAGTGTGAACTAAAAGAGCTCATAAAGTAAAACAATAAATTCTTTATTTTAAAAATATAGGTTAAATGTAAATGATCAGAATATTTAGTGGAGAAGAGTAGGAAGGCCATAGTGTGATGTATCCAGTAAGTGTGTCTGGGTTGGGGCAACTGCAATAGAGAACATGGAGTATACGAGTAGCCTGTTTTTTTAAGTTTTCAATATACCTGGCAATGGGAGCCTAAGGGCAATGTATTGAGTCTAAAATTGGTTATGACTGTCATTACCTGAGATAATACATCTAATACTTTTTCCCAGAAGGACCGGATCAGTAAGCATAACCAGAATATAAAAATTAGGGTGCCCACTGATTATCCATGCCTCCCGCACATCTTGGATACTGAGAAATTTTAGGAGACTTAGGCTGGCCATATATGGTCGAATTTCAAAAGAATTTTCTTTTGGAAATCAGAAAATTTGTGTGTTTTGTGATCCGATGGTGCCACCATTGATTTTGAAATTCAGCCAACCAAGCCTTCAATTTCACCTCATGTTGCTACAGAAAAGAATTTTTGTGGCTGGGAATCTTATTTTCTTTCCGGGAATTTTCTTTTCTTGCACGTGTGCATTTTTTTTCGATTACATTCTCCCATCATTAATTAGAAAATCGTTTGTTTTTCAAAAAATTTCCAACATGTCCCACTACTCAAATTCGATGGCGGCACGAAAATCGGCTGTTGCTGCAGCCCACTAATGGTGCGAAATACAAACGAAAATTCTTAGATAAGATTTTCGAAAGAAAATTATTTCGAAAATTTGACCCATGTATGGCCTGCCTTATACCAAACCAGTCTTGTGAAGTCTTGGGGGTGGCCTCCTAGATTCTATCCCACCAGGGAAAGGGATTATTCATTGGTATGTTAGTGAAATTTTATCATGGAGTAGTTTATATAGGGTCAAGATCATGTGAGGTTGGGAAGGACACTTATGCCCCGTACACACGGTCGGACTTTGTTCGGACATTCCGACAACAAAATCCATGGATTTTTCCGACGGATGTTGGCTCAAACTTGTCTTGCATACACACGGTCACACAAAGTTGTCGGAAAATCCGATCGTTCGGACGTAAAACACGTACGTCGGGACTATAAACGGGGCAGTAGCCAATAGCTTTCGTCTCTTAATTTATTCTGAGCATGTGTGGCACTTGCGTCAGATTTGTGTACACACGATCGGAATTTCCGACAACGGATTTTGTTGTCGGAAAATTTCATAGCAAGCTCTCAAACTTTGTGTGTCGGAAATTCCTATGGAAAGTGTGTGATGGAGCCCACACATTTCCGACAACAAGGTCCTATCACACATTTTCCGTCAGAAAATCCGACCGTGTGTACAGGGAAATACTGTTTTAAAGGATAAGTTCACCTTTTCAGGCAGAATTTCACTTTTCATAATAAATAGAAGCGTTTTCCAATGTAATTTTTAACCCAGCCACCCCAATGTGCTTTTTTTCTCATTTACCTTGTCCACAGGAGGTTTAAAATCTTGTCAATTTATTTGAGTTTTTAAAATGATTTTCAGATTCCCTCACTTCCTGTAGATTGTCTCCCAGCGTTCACTTCCTGTAGATTGTCTCCCAGCGTTCACTTCCTGTAGATTGTCTCTCAGCATTCACTTCCTGTACATTGTCTCTCAGCATTTACCAGTACTTCCTGTAGGCCATCTCCCAAAAGCATTCACTTGTTGCATCGCAGAAGAGGGTGTGATAGGGTGTGTTCACCACTCTGGACCACACATCCCTCATTACAATACCACCTTCCACCTACTTCCTATACAATTTGATTGTACAATCTCCTTTAGATCTACCATCAGCTATGTAATATTTGTTACAAATTGAATGGGTTGTTCAGGTGGGTCCTCCTATTCCATAGTTCTGATAAATCTAAAGAAAATTGTACAGAGATTGTACAATCAGATTGCATAGTGCATGGCCATCTCTATACAAGTACATAGGAGGGAGTGGACAGAGACACTCAGTTGTCAGGCCTCGTTCACATAGCGAAAACTCACATTCCCACATGCATTTGTTTTGGAGCATTTTAACTCATCGTGCATAGGGCATCCCATTCACTTATGGGCTACAAGTAACAATCGCCCCAGGGCAGATCAAGAACTTTTTTGGAGCGGAGCATGGTGCGTTACTGCAGTTTTTGGTGCGTTTGCTGCACTTGGGGTGCTTTTTAACATGTGATGACAACACAAACACAATGCATTTTCAGCGTTTCTGAAACACATGGCAAAGCGTGCATTTTCTGTGCAGTTTGCCATGCGTTTGGAAACACACATATGTGAATGGAGCCTCATTGCTCTTGTGTAAATGCATCAATTTCACTTTCAGGCCTCATTCAGACCTAGAGTAGTGGGAGCGCATGTTTTTTGACTTGTTATTCCAGTGACACACATAGAGCAACCCCTCTATTTCATCGAGCTGCACTAAACGTGGCAAAGTAGCTCATGGTGGCATGGTGCAAGTTTTTGGCATGGTGCAAGTTTCATGCTTTTTACTGCGTTTGTCACCTGTTTTTTCATGTGGCAAAATGTGTGTTTGCTTCTGTGTTTGATGTGCTGTTAATTCATGACACTGAAAGCGCATCTAGATCATTTTAAGTGTATAAATGTGGCCATACACTATACAATCTTTTTGTACAATATCTGTACAATCACCTTTAGAGTTACAAAAACTATATAATAGGAGGGCATGCAATCCATCCAATCACTCTGTACCCAAACAGGCAGTCCCTTGCACTACATCAGGGGTGTCCTATGGGCTGCATGCGGCCCCAGGGAGTTTAGCATGCAGCCTGAGCCTGTCTGAAGGGATACAGGGGAAGCTAGGCAAATGCATGTGTAGAGAAATGCCGGGGATGCTGTGAAAACTTAGTTAATGGGTTAAGGGGTGCTAATGAGGTCAGCTGGTAAACTCTTTCCTGTGCCTTACTGGTTTCTCTGTCTCAAATCTATACCAGGGAGTCTCTAAAGCTTTCTAAGAAATGTAACAAGGGCTAAGATAAAGCCTTGTTCTCAAAATCAAAGAAAGCTTGTATTTTTCTACAACCAAGGTACATTAATGGCATGCCTCCCAACTTTTTGAGATGGGAGCGAGGGACACCTATTAGCAAAAGTATGTAGGCATAGGACCAACCCCCTGTCACACCCCCTTAAAGGCGAATTATACAAATAAAAGAATAGTTAAACCCACACATGCTTTTTTTTTATCACTACTATTCCTTTATATTGGCTTTTGAAATTTACAAATGCAGCAATTTAGAATTTGAATAAAAGGTTTAGTACTGGGAAACACTTTTTGAAAGATAAAAATTGCATTTTTTATACAACTATATAGATCAGATCTAAATGGGGGACAGAGGGACATTGTTCCAAATCAGGGATAGTCCCCCAAACTCAGGGACAGTTGGGAGCTATGATTAATGGTATATTTGAACATAGGGGAGCTGGATTTTAGAAAAAAAAAAGGTGAACTTAGACTTTAAAAGATGTGGAATGTTCTAACGTAAGAGATGGGCATTTATTGCAAAAGTAATGTTTAATTTGTAGATAAAAATAAAATAGTTTTTTAGGCAGGTCTTTTCTTGTTCTCAAATCTTCAGAAATCCACAGTCTGCTAGGCATTGGATGGATTTTATGCCTGAGTTGAAAGGCTTTAGCCTACACCCCTGGTAGCAAGGGCTGAATAGTGTATTGGTTACAAAGGATCAAGCGAGGAAAGAGAGAACTTTCGTCTACATTGGTTCTACATAGCCAGAGTATCTGGAACCAATGTAGACCAAAATAGACGTTCTCAGTCTCCCAGGCTCACTATACAGGGAGCTGGGATAGATCAGGTAAGTTTACCCATGCTCAATCTCTCCAGCAACAAGTGGTGTGAGCCAAAGGGAAGGATAGATGTAACATTTCTTTTTTTTTTTTTAAGATGTTTATTTAAATGATAATGACTATAATAAATGTTAGCGGCTATGCAGGAGAAAGTAATGACACATTTCAAGCACCAGCACCATTTTCAGGGTTTCTTAACTTGGTATCACTTACTCTACGTAGCTACATCCCTCATTCACAGAATGGTATATATAAAGCAAATTATTTCAGGGAGATCCATACATGTTACATCAGTGGGGAGTATGGGATTCACAGCTTTTAATCTCATAATTCTTTTATCAATGTCTTCACTGCAATGAATCCAAATGCACCAAAAAACAACAAATAAGGAATGATAAGGGACTTTAGCAGAACAAAATAGATTTGTAGCACAAATAGTAATTTACTGCCACCTATTGGCGGTTTATGTAATATACAGGCTTATTTAAATGGAAATGTAAGTCATTTGGAGAAACAGATCAGCTTGATGTAAATATTCTTACCACTGTGTGCTGATTTAAAAAAAAAAAAAAGTATAACTTGTAATTTTCTGTGCACATGAAGACATTGTTTTGATACTCTCATCTTACTGCTAATTAAAAACAGTATACGTTTTACAGTAAAGATTGTAGCCGGTGTAAATGTGATCTAGATTACAGGGTTATAGCAGTGAATTAATCAGAGGAAGACTTCATTTTTCTTTGTTTTTGTTTTTTCTTTTTTCCTTTGTCCCTTTTCTCTTTTCCCTTTTATTCTTTTTCATATTTCTTTTGCTATCCTTTTCTTTTCTTTTCCATTTTTTCACAGTTAATTTTCTTTTTCTTTCATCGCCCTATTCCCTTTCCCTTTTACCTTTTTCTTTTCCACTCCTCTCCTTTTCCTTTTCCTTCATTCCCTCTTTTCCTTTCCTTTCCCTTTTCTGTTTCTCTTCCCTTTCCTTTTCATGTTTTCATTTCCCTTTCTTCTCTTGTAATAAGCAAATTCGAATTCAATGTAGTCAGATGTGTTGAGATTTATTCTGATGGTTACTATCTCACTGTGCACATAATTGCTGCACTTTGTATTGCCTTTGTACATAACCTTAAATGTTTCCTCGGTGAAAGAACTCTGAAAAAGAAGCAGATAATGTCCCAATTACAATTTTCTTTTTCAAAAATGATATTGGTTTTCGCCTCTGCCTTTTTTGTTCAAAGCCATCTCTTGGCAAATAATTTAAGCATTTTATGCGGAATGAACAATTTTGATTACATAAATTCTTCTATAATGTGCATATAATTTGTTCTCTGTGAATAGGGACACTTTAATAAACATATAAAAATATAAAATAATTAGATTTCTTTTTTCCAGAAGATTGCAATAAGCAGCAATTAATGGAAGCTTTTGAGGAATATGCCATATAAAGTTATTGTAAGTAACCCAATTTACATTGGGCAGTCATTTTTTTTTTTTTTTTTTGAGGGAATAAAGAAGTACAAATTAAGGCTGAATTCCAGAAAACATGTGTCAAAGGACTTTCATTTTTTCCAGCAAGCCCTGAGATCATAAATTCCTAGTGCTATGCAACACAGCACAGACAGGTTGTTCTTTTGGTTTTTATATACTGCAGGTTAGCAACACACTCTGGTCTCCTCCCTGATCCCAAGCTGCTGGCTAGACAGAAAAAGAGTAGCAGTTGATTGATTAGGTCATGCTTCTTCCTTCTCTGCTCTCTCAGAATTTTCCCTCTCCGTGCTTGAAAATGCAACCCAAGCTGGTTGGCTTCTTGTGTTGGCCCCCGTCTTCCAGTCTGTGAGCTGCTGTACAATCAACATATGAGGCTCATATCAAGACAAATACAGGGCTTTTACTAGATACATTAAAATACAATTAATTACAGGTATATCTGTATTGATTGTTTTCTTTATAGTTGCCCAGAGTTCAGCTTTAAACATAGATTAATTAGAGAATGAAGTCTTTGCCATCACATGACATGAGCTGGCACCCCCTGAATGACATGACATAAAGTCATAAGAGAGTTTCTGATTCATACATGCAGCAGGAAACACACATTATAAAGGAGCCAACTAGAATAATGAAATTCATTTATAATTTTACTAATATATGTACAGTACACCTTTGTCCAAATATGTTGTTTTGCTGAAGTTTAATGATTATGATGATTCCCTGACCTTTTCAACAAGGCCTTACATGCCTGTTACAGGTGACCCCTGAGATTCAAGCGTTAAAGTATATATTATAATTCATAGATATGGTGGATGCACTAGTTTTCTTTTTAGTGACCCTTTGCATCACTGGCTGGATCACCAAGTGAAAATTAAGGGGGAAAAAAATAAAACAAATGCAGCCACCACATTGAAGGATTAGTAAACTGCGATATATCATTTTTTGGGGGGGGTAAAAAAAACACTACGTATTTGTAAGAAATCCTTATTCAAAATGTTAGTCCAGCTATAAACTTTGTAAAATAGGATTTCGCGCAAACGCATAAAGTGAAAATAAATAATAACTGATAAATCACATGAATGGTGTGCAACTAATAAATAATAAGTGTCCAATAGTGGTGAAAAGTGCAGGCTTCTAATTTCCAGTTAGACAATATAGTGAAAGATCAGCTGGTTGATAAACTTCCATATATAATCAGTGGTGAGATAGCTTCCTTCCCTTAAAAAAGGTCTCCCATTGCCCTTACCTTAAGGGGCTTAAGATAAAGCCTTAATGTAGATACAGGTGATAACCTGGGAGTAGTAGGAGGGTGTCCCCTGGTGGTGGTTCCTGGTGAGTGGATACTCTAGTCACTTCTGATCAGGAGCGATTCAGGATCATGAGCTCCAATCCAACCAAGTAGGAGCAAAAGAGAAGGAACACGAGGGCTTCCAATGGTGTAGTTCGTTAAAAAGATGGTTTTATTGCATCAAAAAAATAATAACTTTCCAAAACGGTGGGTAAAAAACATACACTGTGTGTACAGTGTGCGGTGGTGACAGACAAAGATGGCGGCGGAACGCCGTCACCTGGTGCAAAACTTCCGGTTCACACTGATAGCGCTTCTGGGTTAGAGCAGTGTGTGGTGTCGTAAGCGATGGCTAACGGGATCCTACGCGTTGCGTCACGTGACCTCGTGACTTCATCAGGGAGGTCACGTGATACAACGCGTAGGATCCCGTTAGCCATCGCTTACGACACCACACACTGCTCTAACCCAGAAGCGCTATCAGTGTGAACCGGAAGTTTTGCACCAGGTGACGGCGTTCCGCCGCCATCTTTGTCTGTCACCACCGCACACTGTACCCACAGTGTGTATGTTTTTTACCCACCGTTTTGGAAAGTTATTATTTTTTTGATGCAATAAAACCATCTTTTTAACGAACTACACCATTGGAAGCCCTCGTGTTCCTTCTCTTTTGCTCCTACTTGGTTGGATTGGAGCCCATGATCCTGAATCGCTCCTGATCAGAAGTGACTAGAGTATCCACTCACCAGGAACCACCACCAGGGGACACCCTCCTACTACTCCCAGGTTATCACCTGTATCTACATTAAGGCTTTATCTTAAGCCCCTTAAGGTAAGGGCAATGGGAGACCTTTTTTCAGGGAAGGAAGCTATCTCACCACTGATTATATATGGAAGTTTATCAACCAGCTGATCTTTCACTATATTGTCTAACTGGAAATTAGAAGCCTGCACTTTTCACCACTATTGGACACTTATTATTTATTAGTTGCACACCATTCATGTGATTTATCAGTTATTATTTATTTTCACTTTATGTGTTTGCGCGAAATCCTATTTTACAAAGTTTATTTTGATGGTGATTCAGTGAGCACTATTTGATTTTTCAGCACCACTCTTATGTTTCTACACACTTTGGATTACTTTATATTTAGTAGCGCAGAGGTCCCATCACATAGTTAGTCCAGCTATGTTTGCTTTCTTCATATTGCTGTGTTGAGTTTCTTCTCATGACGGAACCCTGGTCAGAATGAGAAGCAGCACAGCACCTAATTTGTTCTATTCTGCACCAATGATGTAAGGTAATCTCAGGGGGGTATGGGGTTACCCCCCAGGAGTCGCTGTGACCTTTACGCTCATCCCTAACACCCCCTAATGTAAGGAAGCATTATATCAGCTTCCCACCTCCTGTTTAAATAGAGATAAGGACAAAACTTTTTTTTTAGATTTGGACAAAGTGGAGAGGGATTAGAACACCTATCAGTTTTATTTATTTATTTATTTATTTTATTGTTGTCTGTGCCCCCGTTAGGGAAATGCACCCTCTCTATTTGTCCTGTTTACCATTATCATAGAAAGTGAAAGTAAAAGAACATCCCAAATTGCGTGTTGTCCCCGGAAAAGTAATAGAGGAGAAATTTTCCAATGGGGACACTAGTTCTGGTGACCTGGGGGGCCCCAAGGAATTCCCCTAATTTGCAGGGATTTTCTCTCACTTCCTGTTTGGCTATGGGACAGAAAGTGAAGGGAAATCTCCGCAATGGGACACCGATGGCAAAAAAAAAAAATGATAGGTGTTATAACCTTCCCTTACACTGTTTCCAAAATAAAGAAAAAAGTTTTGCCTATAGTTCTGCAAAATGTGCATTGGTTGCTGTGTGGCCTGATTCCATTAAATTAATCACTTGCAGCAGGCTGTATTGCCCACTGAATGCAATGGGATCATTTTGTGTGTACTTGACTTGTGTACTTGTTTAATCACTTGCCGACCAGCCGCCGCAGTTGTACTGCGGCAACATGGCTCGGCTGCAAGAATCACCGTCATGTTATGTTTCTTCCTTATTTGTCCACTAGGGGCACGTGCGTGCCCCCTGCTCGCCCAGGGAGCTGATGCGAGTGCCTGGCGGTCGCGATCACCGCCGGGCTCCCGCGATCACTCGGGGCACACAGAAAACCGGGTTCTGTGTGTTTCCGGTTCTCTGAGGGGAGAAGAGACAGATCGTCTGTTCATACAGAGTATGAACAGCCCCCCTTCAGTTCGAACACACACTAGGGAACACAATTTACCCCTTGATCACCTCCTAGTGTTAACCCCTTCCCTGCCAGTGACATTTATACAGTAATCAATGCATTTTTATAGCACTGATCGCTGTATAAATGCCAATGGTCCCAAAAATGTGACAAAATTGTCCGACGTGTCCGCCATAATGTCGCAGCCCCAATAAAAATTGCAGATCACCGTCATTACTAGTTAAAAAAAATTATGATAAAAATGCCATAAAACTATCCCCTATTTTGTAGACGCTATAACTTTTGCGCAAACCAATCAATATACGCTTATTGCAATTTTTTTTAACCAAAAATATGTAGAAGAATACATAACGGCCTAAACTGAGGAAAAAAACAGTTTTTTTTATATATATTTTTGAGGGATATTATTATTATTATTATTATTATTATAGCAAAAAGTAAAAAATCTTGCGTTTTTTTCAAAATTGTCGTTCTTTTTTTGTTTATAGCGCAAAAAATAAAAAACGCGGAGGTGATCAAGGTGATCAACGCGGAGGTGATCAAATACCACCAAAAGAAGGCTTTATTTGTGGGGAAAAAAGAACGTCAATTTTGTTTGGGTGCAATGTCGCACGACTGCGCAATTGTCAGTTAAAGCGACGCAGTGCCGAATCGCAAAAAGTGCTCTGGTCAGGAAGGGGGTAAAATCTTTGGGGGCTGAAGCGGTTAATAAATAGGGGCATGTTGGGCAGGCTTTACTACCCATTAAATGTGATGGGGGGGGATACTTGCATGTTTATACCCCCATATGGCTGCATTTGAAGCTTAGGGAGGTGGTGAAAATGTGGCTCAGCTGCCTGTTTTTAGGGCCCTTCCCCCAACCTCAAGTGTAAATTAGGCCTAAACCCTTTCTTCTGTAAAGCGCTACTACTACTTAACCCCTTCTCCACCGTAATCTGTAAATAACCATTTGCAGGCATGCTTGTCTGTGCTTAGAGTGCATTCATCTATGTTTTAAATATAGGAGCATTGTGCATTTTCCTTATATATCTCTAAATACACATATTATATAGGTCAGAAGATTAGTCATACAGTTATTGTCAATGTAGCCAAGCATACTGAGACTGCTATATTTGGTCTGGGCATCTAGGCGTCATTGACCTCAGGAGTAAAATCTGGATAACCCTTATGCTGAGAAGTGCAGATGGGGGAGCATGTGATCCCTCTCTTTCCAGAAAAGAAGACCCTAGAACAAAAAAAAAAACATCAGTTCACTTTATGCTCACTTGAAAGGGAATGGACTTTGAAGGAGGGGCAACCTAATTTCCTCCCATGGGAAGGAAAGGTTACCTGCACCATGTGCGATTCCAAAAAGAATTTTACCTTAGTTGACTACACAGATGCCATGTGAATGTTCTACTGGTTTTGAAGTTTGCAGATTCATATTGATTCGTGACTCTCTGTGGATTATTCAGTTAGGAGGCAGCTTGAAAAAAAATTGTGTAACAGAATTGTATCTCTTTGGTTAGAGTTTGCATACCAGTTATCAAGCAGGTCTTTGCTGCCAACATATGTGCCACGGCTCACTAATATGAACGGTAATTATTGTAATTGTGACGGTACGATCTTCTCTTGGTCCACAGCTCACATCTGCTTTCTAACTGGGAAAGAAATTTTGTGAACAGCTGGCGTTTTTTAAGCCTGTCAATATTCAGTGGCGAGATTGACTGGCAGGCGCCAGCTAATGGCAGACTCTAACAAATTCAGGGAATGTGATGTCTATGAGGGGCGAGTTTGCATATTATTTTTTATGTATTCAGTGTTTTCTCAGCATGGCAGCAGGCACTTCTTTCATGGTGTTCTCTTTCTGTTTACTTTGATCACTGTATTTTTTCCTTTCGTGCAGAAGACTGGTATGAACAGCTCTACCCTCTGATAATTACACTAAAAGACTGTGTAGCAGAAGTTGTGGAGAAGGCGAAGACTTCAATGACTTTTGTTGTGCTGCAAGAGCTGGCGTGTGCTTTGCCCCAGTGCCTGCGCCTCACATTCAGAAGAGACGTGGTTTTCAGCCAAGCCGTAAGTTCACACGAGATACTTGGCAGTGCATACACACACCTACTCATAAGGTACTGGAAGGGGCAATCAAACAATTGAAACAGCAGGTCTATTATTTCAAACTGAGAAACAGACAACCACAGACAACCAGCAAGTCAAAGAGAAAGGTTTTGGCTCAGTTTTATTTTAGTTTTTTTTTGTACTTTTTAAACTATATATATATATTGTATGTACAAAGTATTACCAGAGCACTATGGGTAAGCCAAAGGGACAGCACAAAAGATGCTGGCTGTATGCATGCTACCTTTGTCTAATACACAAGGCCCATGGGCTGATTTTGGCCCACCAGGCCATTCTTATGTGGCCCTCGAACCTCTCCTGCAGCTGCAACACCCCTCTCGTCTCCGAACCTGCCTTTTCAGCAGTTGCCAGTAGAGAAGAGGACAAAACTCATCTGCCAAGTCCTACACTTCTCTGTGCAGCCACGGAAAGGCTGGTCTCAACCTCACGCCCAACCCCCCCACACTTAGCAGTTGGCAGCAGAGTGGAGGTGCTCTGGACATCTGCCTAAAAAATATTGTGAGAATAGTACAATTCCATGACAGTTGAATAGGAGGGTTGCACACTGCTGGTATCATCCACAAGAAACTTTATTGGAGATTGCTCAGACAGAACACCATGGCAGAACCATGTTCTGTCTCCAATAAAGTTTCTTATGAATGATACCAGCAGTGTGTAACCCTTCTTTTCCGATTTGCATAATCTGCTACAGGGTTGTGAGTGGGCTTCGTGCCAGTCTACACCTGCTCTTCACAGCTTAACTCTTAAGTTATTACTAAAACCAGTAATAATCAAATGCAAAGGCAATTATTTAAGATCATAAAGAGTAGATACATTTATATAGTCTTACAGGTACAACTGCCCGTTTGAGGGCAACCATAATGCTGATGGGGCCCAGAATGAAATTGAATTTCACACCCCTGGTCTAATAAAATTCTAGATGAAGCTGTGTAATGAGGAATGAGTCACTGTTAGTCTTGTTTGGTACACTTATATTGTAGCTCTTCCTGTCTTCACCCAACCCTACCAGCTTTATACTCGGCTGTCCCCGATCGATCCAGTGACATATTCCAGACAACTCGCCCAAAAGTTTTCTGGGCTGAGCCTATGCACTCACTCTGCACTGTCAATTCAATCTGGCTAATTCATTGGAGAGTGTACAGTGATCACCCACCCGACTGGGGACAGATGAATATTAGACTGGTACTGAGGCACTGGGCAGGAGCTGCATTGTCATCTACATTTTAACTGATCATTGTGTATATGATTATTTTAGAAATGTATGGAAAGTTCATGTAACTAGAAACTTTGTTAATTTAAAATAAAGAGAAGAAGAGCATTTAAAACCACACAGATAAACATAACTGCACAGGATCACTATCTGGCTTTACAACACTAAACTGTTTACTGTATATCAGAAAGATGTAGTTGAAACTAGGTTTCAGAAATTGAAGCAAGTGGCTTGAATAGAACATCTGGTACACTATTGTATATTGTTGACTGTCTTGTTTTAACCTGTCACCAAGAGATACATTTCCCAAGTACATTTCCATTTCCCCTGACAGTTTTACAGGTAATTTAATAAGCACAGGGAATAATATTGACGCGCAAAGGGCTGGAGCCCTTAACCACTTATTCAATTTTAAGAAGTTACAGCAGTGAATGCGGCAGTTTAGGTTCTGCAGGGTTGTGACAGAATACTTTACCTAGCAATTTACCTACCTAGCTATGTCAATCTGTTTACTACTAGTCAAATCCCTTTTGAGGAAACTTGATGTATGTTGATTTTTGCCCACAGTATTTGTAAAAAGAAAGGGTGATTTATAGATATTATTCTAAGGCTGGCCAAACAACATCTCTTTTTTCAAATAATACAAATAATGTGATAATTATAGTAAAAGATCAGGCGGTGCAGGACTTGAACTTGTAAGTTTTGGAAGTTTACAGAGGCTTTTATAACCTGTTGATTTTTTTAAGGGCCAGAAACTAATGATTCCCTATTCTCCATTGAAAGAGGAACAACATTTTTTTACTGCACACTACTGCAGAGTTACTTGAGTTGTATCAAACCTTGTCATTCCCACCGGTCTCCAAGGGTGAGCAGATCTCCCACCATCTGTCATTCTTTGCAAGAGTATTGCTGGTCTGTAGGCAGCCATAGTGCATTCGAAATGCCACACTTACAGGTGTACTCATTTATTACAAGTTCTTTGAAAAATTGAATAACTCCACTCAAGATTCCTTTTTGTTTTCTTGTCGTCTTTCAGCTTGCAGGATTGATCTGTGGATTTATAATTAAGCTGCATTCAAGTTTACACAATCAGGGCTTTCTACAGCAGCTCCACACAGTGGGGTTACTAGTGCAATATGAAAGTCTTCTTAGCACATATAGTAAGTATTGCCACAATTTACATTTATGAACCATTATATGGTTAGACTTGAAATGGTTAAAATGATAACAGACTTATCAGTTCATGACATGTGAAAAAAAAATGTGTGACGTTATGGGTAGGTGGAACGGCAGATGCAGTGTCTAGAACATACAGACATATTTAACTGCCTACTGCTGTTTATGGCCATCCATATTCTTAGTTGTCAACAGTGCCACATGGCTTTATTACAAGCTTTGCATTTCAATATGATGTAATATTATTAGAACTTGAGTTATTCCTCTTTTTTATTATGTCCAGCACACCTCCTAAATGATGCCGCTTCCACTTGCACAACTTGGCCAAGCTACTCTCTTTCTCACTCCAGAAAGTTTGTTTCCACTCTTTGTCACAGCAGTTGCTGAAGATGAGTAAATGGTACATACTAGTGATTCATATGAAATCATATCATTTTACAATGATTTCATACAGTACTTGGACAAGGTCATCCAGTGCCCAGGATGAAAATGCCAAACTGCACCTCCCCTCCACCTGATGTGCATGCCTAATCATCTTAACAGCTTGGATTTGGCTCCCAGCTACTATCCTGTTGGTCTCAGCCTTACTGCACAGTTCTGAGTCTACCAGTCAGGTCTCACATGAACTCAGAAGTGTGCAGTGATGATGTCAGATCTTCCTGCTATATGTTCTGTGCTTTAGTGCAGCCTGTAACATAGAGTTTAGTGTACAGAGTGCAGTGGCCATAGGTATGTAATATACAGTAGGAAGGTGTGTGTACTGTATATCACGAATCAGGAAAATGTAATGTACACAGCATGGTACAAATCTTGACTGCTACACTCTGTATGATGTGTAGTATGTTGCACAGTCCAGACTTGCTGCACTTCCAGTATAGAATGCAGAGGACAGGAGCACTAAACACAGCAGAGTATTGACATTCAGGAATAAGAAAAAAAAAGCAACCCTCCTTACCTCATGTAAACCTCCTGCTAAAATGAAACCACCCTTTCCAAAAAATTCTCCCTCCACAACAAGGGTAGGGTGGTGTTGTTTGTCACATCCTCATTGTTCCCCATTAACTTGTTGGGCACCAAATGTGGGTCACACAGAAGGCCTACCCCGAGGTGGGTTCTTTAGGCTATGCCAGACGACGAACAGGGTCTCTTGTCCCAGCACAGGGGAAACACCTTGCCCAAAGTCATGCTCACCAATGCCCGGGCCCAGGCGAGGGCCACAGTCATGTGAAAAGTCAAACATTAAGGCAGTCCCCCAACTCAGAGATGAGCCACTTGTGTGTAGTCTTTTTTGCGTAATTCCTACAAAATGTCATCCCTCGTCTCCCACCCTAAACAGGTGTATGTTTTGCATTAGGAGGGACATACAGAGCCTATGCCCGCTCCATCAGTCAGCGTATCTCTGTTACCTCACTCCCAGTAACAGCATGGGGTCCTGCCGAGCACATGGGCCTCATACATTTATTTATTTCAGTTACTTATATAGCCCCGTCAATTTACGCAGCGCTTTACATATGTATTGTACATTCACATTAGTCACTACCCTCAAGGAGCTTACAATCTAAGGTCCCTAATTCGCATTCATACATACTAGGGACAATTTTTAGACAGGATCCAACTAACCTACCAGCATGTCTTTGGCGTGTGGGAGGGAACCGGAGTACCCAGAGGAAACCCACGCAAGCACAGGGAGAACATGCAAACTCCAGGCAGGTAGTGTCATGGTTGGGATTCGAACCAGCGACCCTTCTTACTGCTAGGAGAAAGTGCTACCCACTACACCACTGTGCCACCCCACACATGCTCCAATTAACTATTTTCATTTCGTAGCAATTCACCATGTATTAGGTCTCCGTTGCGCTAATACAAACAGCTAGTAAGGGAGCCGAATGTCGACCCTCCCCTCCCTACCGGAGAACCTGTCACCTAATCTGGTACAACGCCATCAAATGGGTTGCTGTTCTTCCTTCTGGTTACTCATAGCAACTTGATTGCAAGTTAACCTTTTGTTGTAGTGGTGTTTCATAGACCCCAATGTGCTAGTGCTAAACCAGGTTCCTTATAAAGATATGCCAGGACCCCACATGCACCCCTTGAGTAACTTCAGACTAGGCTGAGCAGAGTAAACAACTTTACTGAACATTAGGCAGAACGTACTCAATATGCGACAAAGTCCTTTCCCTAAGGGCTAGTTTACACTTGCTTCAAAACATGGCTTCAGCCATGCTTTGTTAAAGCTCTCTGAATGCCAGTCAAAGCCCCTGTCACTAAATAAAATGGTTAGATTACAGTCCTGTTTACACCTTGGTTTTGCTTGGTTCTTCGATGAGGTTTCAGTGGAGCTTCGATGAGGCTTTGGTGAGGCTTCCATGGGGCTTCAAGCGAGCTTTGCCACAGACTTCTATGGAGGCTTTGAAGATGCTTTGAAACTCCACTAAAGCTACATGGGGTATAATTTTTGAAGCAAAGCAAAAGCAAGTGTAAACAGGACTGTAAGCTAACCATTTTATTTAGTGATGGGCTTTGACTAGCATTCAGAGAGCTTTAACAAAACCTGTCCGAAGCCTTGTTTTGAAGCACGTGTAAACTAGCCGTTAATGTGTGTTAAAGCCGAAGCAAGTGTAAATGAGCCCTAACTAAATGTAACTGTGGCCGCCCCTGGTTACCTGTGCTGGTTTAACATCTTTGTAAAAAGTACAAATTAGTCATAGCTTGACCAAAGTAGTTCATGTCCTAGGAGTATTCCGATAAGTCGGCGTTCCAGCGAGCTTTTTAGGACATAATTCAAAGTCTTCATACATGCATCCCAAGCCTGTTCTAAGGTTCCCCCCCAAGGATCCGGGCCTCTTCCCTTTATATAACACGCAGAAAGGTGGCTGGACCCCAGAGGGAAACCCGCAAACACACAAGAAAAGGCAGCATGAGCATTAACCCCTTCCTGCCAACCTGGGCAGCCGGTAGACTAACTAACCAAGAGTAGGCAACCTACCTACAACCCTCTTCCACTACTACTAACACTGATCTCATTAGCACACACCCTGCATCATCTACCCTCAGCTGGTCAACTCCTTCCCGTGTCATGACCTAAAGTCTGTCCAGTAAGTAAGGCAGAAGTAATCGAGCAGTGTTTTTATACAGCTATGAAGAGAGTTCGGTAAGCCGTTTAGAATTAATGGAAAGCTGTTTTATTTTTGCAAAATAAGTACATCAATGCTATATTGGTACATAGGGGAGCTGGAATTTAGAAAGAAAAGTTGAACTTAGCCTTTTAACTCACACACAGTAATGCAGCCCCCTGTCCCCATTCACACATGCATATGATTCAGCCCCCTGCCCTCATCCTTAGACTTGCATACAATGCAGCCCCCTCACACATGCACACCATTCAGCCCCCCACCCTTCACACATTTACAGTCCATCCTCCATTCCAACATACAATGCAGCCACCCCTATATTTAGAATGCAGCTCCCTCCTCAAATATATATATATACAATGCAGTCCCCTGTCCCCCTCTCATATACTGTATACAATGCAGCTCCCCTTCCCCACACATGCATACAATGAAGCCCCCTTCTTCACACACATATACAGTGGAGCCCCCCTCCTCACACTTACATACAATGAATTCCCCCTCATGCAAATAATGCTGCCTTTCCAAATACAATCCATGCAGCCCCCCCCCTCACATACAAACAGTGCAGCCCAATGACCCCCTATCACATGCAAACAATATAGCCCCCCCCCAGTAGAAAATTCACTGCAGTCCTCCTGAAAAAGTAGTCAGGCACAGGTGGGCTTGACCATGTGCTATGTACAAACAGGAACTGTCCTTAAGCCCTGGTTCACACTGACTGGGGGAATAAAATCGTGCAAGTTCAGCTGAACTCGCACAATTTCATTCCCGCATTTCAGTCCCGATTTCGGGGGTGATTTCAGAGACATCTGTGCGGGTTTCTGCACAGATGTCAATGGAAATCGCACCCTGAAATCACCAAAAGTACTACATAAACTACTTTTGGGAATTGGTGCGGCACCGCAAATGCGACTTTGCACCGTTTTGGACGATTTTGACATGTCAAATTGCATGCAATCGCATCAATGTGAACCAGGGCTAAGTAGGACTTACATTCTCTGTCATGCCCTGCAAAGGCTGCTGACAAGCTTGCTATGTGTGCAGCTTGCTATGTGTGTCCCCCCCCCCCCACGATAAAATACTGCCCCCGGCCCTGGTTCCATATTAAATACATGTACATGTGATTATATAAAGTCCCTAAAAATTCCATACTGTGACTAATTTAACTGGGCAATGGGAGCTTATATTTATGCATAAGTTTGTTCTTGTGTACTACATCTGCTCTTTTATTTTGTTGCTATACCTACTGTGGGTCTCTTATAGCTTTGTGTAAAATGTCATTAAAGCGGGATTCCACTGTCTCTGAGTTTTGTTTTTTTGGCACAATGACAAATATTAAGATATAAGAATAAGTAACTCACGTATTCCAATTCTAAAGACCTTTTGCTGTCCGTTTTCTCCATAAATATAAACTTATATACTAGGATCATGACGGTATTCATCTTGCCTGTGGGCATGTGAAGCCCACAGGCATGCTCTTCCGGGATACGGTGCTGCTGATCGACCAGCATGCACCGCCCGTTCTATTCAGGATCCCGCGCATGCGCAGTAGAGAGAAATCGGAGCACCGTCAACAGTAATGACGTCACTCCCACTATGGAAATCTCTCGATAACTCTTGCAACAGGCGGCCGCACTGACTCCTGGGAACAATGACACAAGCTCCCAGGAGCCAGTGCGGCTTACAGGAAGTGAGTAATTAGCCGCTCCAGACACGCCCCTAACCGCAGCCTGTGCTTCCTGCAGAAAACAAAGACAGCTTCAAGAACAAAGGTAAAGGCTGTAAAAAAAAAAAAAAAAAAGTGCCGTTTTGTCATTAGGACATTGCGGTAATCAGCTGCAGTTAGTGTAGGAAAATCGAGTGGAGCTCCGCTTTAAGGTATCTGATTAGGGTTGCCACCTTTTCTTCAAGCCAAACCCGAACTCTTTAGCAGCCTGGGACACCTTTGGATTCCCCAAGGAGAGCAGTAATGCGGTGCAGATAGAGCACCGCAGCGAACAGTGGGTAGGGTCAAATTGCTCTTGCTGACATCATCACTGTGCCCCCCAGTGATGCCAAAACTACCCACAGACAGCCGTCCACAGCTCCCGGGCGGCAACAGATTTGTGTGTGACTATGTTGGTTACTTGGGGAGCTACAGCCCGGTCTGAATAATGTGTTCGGGTTTCAGTTCGCCTGAAACCCGGACACACGATTCAAAACCTGAACTGTCCGGGTGAATCCCGGACAGGTGGCAACCCTATATCTGATGTAGATAGCACACATTTTTTCACCTAATTTCCAAATACTGTGATTTCTTCCAGTTTGTTTTTTTTCCAACATAACGGTCAGCTCTAGTCTCTATCATTACCGTATGATTTATTCATACCCCATCTTTCCATTCTTCATCTGCCACCTCTCTATGCCAATCCTTTCACTTTCAAGCCACTGCTGTATACTTTGCTTTGGAAACACATTACAACTTACGGTCATCCCTATTTATGAGCTCATCTCATAATACTCTCTAATCTATCTTCTCTGCTTTACCTACCTACCCACCCAGACCTACTAAACATGTTGCTCACTCATGACTTTGTCTTCCAGAAACTACAAGATTTTCTCAGGCAACCTTTTTCTATAATTCTAAGCTCCCCTTCCTGTTAGATATAGCTTCATCTTCAAAATAGTTAGACATTCTATCAAAATCCACCTATTAAGGCCTATCTATTTATTATCTTCTTTGATTTAACCAGTCATTAACCAGTCCATATGTCTATTACCATTTGCATTTGTTTCCCCAACTCTTTGGGTCCTATGACCATTTTCAGCTGTAACAATCCCTGTCCAAACCAGAAAGGTTTAAATGCCTTACCCCACTGATTAGCTGTCACCAGCTTCTGTGTTTCCCTTTTTTCTCCAAAGAACTTGTAAGTTAAGAGAGTGCTTGGCTAGTTGATTGCCCTCAGGTGACTGTATAACTGACTACCCGCTAATGTCTGTGTTAGGCATAGACGGTGAACTTCTCGCAAGGGATTATTTTAATAATCAACTTAAAGAATAGTTTTTAAGTGCTTGTTCACACTAATGTGACTTCTGATGCGGCATGAGGCGTGCAGAGTTGCATGACAAGGTAAAACGCATTATATCCAATGGTGCCCATTCTCATTAATGCGACTCAGCATGAGGCGACTTTGGAGGAGGTACCTGTGATACTTTGATGCAATTCACAGTATGATTTCGCCCCATAGAATATGCAAAGTTGCAACAAAGTAGCATCTACTACAAAATTGCACTGAAAATCTCATCAAAATCGCATTGCAGCAGTGTAAACCAAGCCTTAAGCCTCATGTAGGATGTATTTGTAGCTGCTTCTAGGGTCATCAGGCATTTTTTTTTCTGCCTCTAAAGTCCCCTGCATATTAGCCTATGTGTCCCTGCACACTTATAGGGCGTACACACGGTCGGACTTTGTTCGGACATTCCGACAACAAAATCCTAGGATTTTTTCCGACGGATGTTGGCTCAAACTTGTCTTGCATACACACGGTCACACAAAGTTGTTGGAAAATCCGATCATTCTGAACGCGGTGAAGTAAAACACGTACATCTGGACTATAAACGGGGCAGTGGCCAATAGCTTTCATCTCTTTATTTATTCTGAGCATGCGTGGCACTTTGTCCGTCGGATTTGTGTACACACGATCGGAATTTCCGACAACGGATTTTGTTGTCGGAAAATTTTATATCCTGCTCTCAAACTTTGTGTGTCGGAAAATCCGATGGAAAATGTGTGATGGAGCCCACACACGGTCGGAATTTCCGACAACAAGGTCCTATCACACATTTTCCATCGGAAAATCCGACCGTGTGTACGGGGCAATAGGCTTTTAGCAGCATTTAGTAGCAGGGGCTTTTAGAAGTAGAAAATAAAAACAATGCCAGTGCTTCCAGGAGCAGTGGCATTTTGGCAGAAAAAACATTTGACGCTTGTAAATGTGTGTTAATGCTAGGCGTGTTTATCGCTTGAGTGTTAGTTAATTTCAATGGCCAATATAAATTATTTAGTCTGACCAATGAAATTAATTAAAGCGCAAGCACTTAGTACCTGTAAATGCACATAAACACGCCTTAATGTGTTACACACTTTTTCAAGTGACAGGCGTTATTTCTGGCAAAACGTTACTGTCAAGAGGAAAGGCTTTTGGTTTGCAAAACTTTGTGTGCATAAGGCCTTAATGTTGGATTGTGCCTGAAGGCATTTGTTGGGATAAGACTAAGAGCCGGTTCATACGAGGGCGACTTGTCAGGCGACCTAGCCGCCTGACAAGTCGCCTCCCGTTCTGTACAATGGAACCGTTCTAATCGGAGCGACGCAAGTCGCTCCGACTTAGAAGAAAGGTTCCTGTACTACTTTGGGGGCGACTTGCATAGACTTCTATACAGAAGTCGTCTTGCAAGTCGCCGTGGCAGTTGTGTGCAGGTCGGCGAGGCGCCTCGGTGAGGCGACCTGCAAGTCGTGCCGCTTCTAGTGTGAACCGGCTCTAAAGCTTTCCATAGGCGGCTCAAGTTTTGGCCAATTCCACCAGCTCAAGACGTTGCCTAAACAATGACTGCAACCTATCAGATGTAGTCACTGTTTGAGTTTGCCTAAAAACAATAATCAAAAAGTCACATCTGGCTAGCTTTAGAATTAGAATGTCTTGGAACTAGTATATGCATTTTTTTCCCAGTTAAAGCAGAAGTATACCCATCAATAAAACATGTGATGGAAATGTAACACTCCCATTGGTTGTGCTCTCAACCAAACTTTCAAACCAATGGCTGGTGTCATAACTGATCACATGTGCAACATCATGGCAGTTGTATCTTAAACAGAGGCGAAGATGGCAGCTTCCTTGGCTGAAAATAATAGGGGAGTTTGCTTACACTTTAAAAAGTCTGGAAGCAGAACTAAGGTAGGAGGGTGAAAATGCATCTGAATAGTCAATTAAGAACCTGGACTTACACCCATGTGAAGAGTCAATTGAAATTTGAATTTACGCCCAATGAAAATCAACATGTGTTGACATTTGCATGCTTACGGAGCTGTAGTAAAAAAGATCTACTTAAACAGTGGCATTTTGTTATGGAACGTCTTTAACACCAATATTTCTTCTAAATAGAGAAGTTATTTGCATTAGTTTATGAACAAATCTATAGCTTTTGACTCTGAGCCCAAATTAATTAACCATGCAAAATGACAATTCTTCCCTGTTGGGTTTGGTAATCAGTAAGTGATAATCTCTTAACTGCTCACAACATACTGAGTAATTTCTTTCCTGGAATAATTATTATGGCTCTCTTGCTTCAGAAGCCATGCACAGCCACTTAAAGAACAAGGATGCATAATTTGCTAGATTCTTATACCTGCTTAAAGCTATTGCAGCTGTGATTTACCCACTCAACCAGCAGCTATGAAAATCAGTCATCAACCTCGGCAGCCTGAAGTGAGCTGTAAATCAGTCAGCTGAAACGTGTCCAACCAGCTCAGTGTTCTGCACGTCCCCTCTTTGCATGCAGAACATATTAAATGAATGATGAATGCAAACATCCATGATTAACACACGGCTGGACCTTCTCGCATAGCTGGCTTCATATACAAATCACTCTAAATGCCATCTGAAGCACCATGAGCAGAAGATTATACCCTAAACCTACTCCATTCTGGGGAAAACTCTGTACTTATAGGTATTGTAGTTCACAAAAAAAAGCTCCGTAGAATAGCTTAGAAACTAAGAAGAAGTCATTTAAGTTATGTGAACAAATGGGTTTGTTAGGAAATTAGTATAGCGAAGTGCAGTAAAGAAAAAAAAGATAGTGAATTTTGCACTAATGACCACAGTGAAGGAATGTAATGCAATTTTATGAGGGTGTGATTTTTAAAGGCAATGCAAAAACTATGAAGGTTTTGATTTTTTTCATTTTTTTATCATGGGTACAGATGATGAGGCCTTTGTATATGGGTACCTATAATGTAGTCCAGACAAGGTGATCATTCTAGGCTAAGCATAAATAGACATATCATGCATTTGAAATGCTCATGAGCAGGAACACTCAGAAAGGAACTTGCGTCAATGGCCCTGGATAGGAGTTGAATTAAACAGTGTAGGGTTGAGTGTTCTCTGGTTCATGCTCTGCCCTTTCTGAGTCAACTGTAGTGTCACCCAAGACAAAATCTCTATTAAAGCAAAATATATAAATATATAACCTTTTATTTCTACCAATATTAAAAAGTTTTATATTAAAATCAAAACACTATGCAAAATGTGACACTACAATAAATTTAGAAATTAAGGGGGAGACCGCATGATGTCAGTCTCTGTGTTTGTCAGGATATACTGGTACCACATCCTTCTATTATACAGACAGTGAAGGAAAAAATCCCTACCAGAACAAAGTAAGTAAAATGATAATGCTGCAAATGCACATATTGCCAGTATTTACAAATAGCAAACCCCAAATTTCCATAGAGAGAAGCTGCCTAAAAGCTTTTTCAATGCGTTTTGCGGGACAAAGCCTTCTTCTTCAGGGAAAACTGGCAGTAATTAAAATAAAATTGTGAACAAAAAACAGGAATTGAGCTATACACATTAGAGTTGTAAACATTATTATGCAGCTCCTCTACATGAACATTTGGGGTTGCTATTATTTGTAAATACTAGCAATATGTGCATTTGCAGCATTATTATTTTTCTTATTTTGTTCTGGTAGGGATTGTTGTCTTCATTGTCTGTACAAAATCAAAGGATGTGGTACCAGCAGGGGTGTTGCTAGGTCTACAAAAGATCTGGGGCTAGAGCCCATAGCAGCGTAGTAAAGAAAGTCATACACTTTGGTGGGCATACACATGTATATACACCAATATACATGTATGTGTGTGTTCGTGTGTGTGTATATATATCCCCAGAGAGCCCCCCCCTTACATCAGGGTCCCCAGAGAGCCCCCCCTTACATCAGGGTCCCCAGAGATCCCCCCTTACATCAGGGTCCCCAGAGAGCCTCCCCCTTGTATCAGGGTCCCCAGAGAGCTCCCCACTTACATCAGGGTTCCCATAGAGCCCCCCTTATATTAGGGTCCCCAGAGAGCCTCCCCCCTAAATCAGGGTCCCCAGAGAGCCTTCCCCTTAAAATCAGGGTCCCCAGAGAGCCTCCCCCTTGCATCAGGGTCCCCAGAGATCCTCCCCCTTGCATCAGGGTCCCCAGAGAGCCCCCCACTTACATCAGGGTCCCCAGAGAGCCTCCCCTCCCCTTGGGGACCCCTGCAGAGACTCAGGGCTATGGGCCCCAGATTCGGGGCTATAGCCCCAAAAGCCACCCCTTAGCGACGCCACTGGGTACCAGTAAATCCTGATGGACACAGAGACTGGCATCGGTCTCCCTCTTAATTTCTAAATTTATTGTAGTGTCATCCATACAGTGGGGAAAATAAATATTTGATATTTTATCATAGGTGTATTTTAAATGCTAGAGACAGAATATCAACCAAAAATCCAGAAAAACACATACAAAAAAATGCTATAAAGTTCCAGTTCAGTGAGTAAAATAAGGATATGATCCCCAAACAAAACATGACTTAGTACAAGGTAAGACGTTTCTTGTAGTTGGTGACCAGGTTTGGAAACCTCTCAGGAGGCATTTTGGTCCACTCTTCTACTTCCCGCCCAAGGTACGACATGTGACATTGTGGACTTTGAGTGGGGATGTCTGAATGATGCCTGCAGCTACAGGCATCATCCAGATATCATCTTTTTCGGCTGGTGATTCCCAGCACCGTAAGAACAATCATAGTGGCAGTTCAGCAGCTTCACAATGTCCCCTCTCGCTGCCCTGCGGTGCTTTACCGGCTCACCCATGCAATCGGCGAACCAGAGAAGGAATCCACTGGCGCCGGAAGTTGAGCATAGAGATTTCCAAGGACAGATGGTCCCCGGCAATCTCTATGACCTTCAGAGGCCTGGGCGCGGTGCCCACATATGTAAACAGCGTTCAAACCACACATGTGAAGTATCGCTGCGAATGTTGGAATGGGAGTAACAATTCTAGCCCTAGAACTCCTCTGTAACTCTAAACAGGTAACCTGTGAAATGTTTTAAAGCGTTGCCTATGGAGATTTTTAAGTACCAAAGTTTGGCGCCATTCCACGAGTGTGCGCAATTTTAAAGCATAACATGTTGGGTATCTATTTACTCGGCGTAACATCATCTTTCACATTATACAAAAAAAGTGGGCTAACTTTACTGTTTTGTTTTTTTGAAATCCCCAAACAGCCACCTTTTTATTCCCTAGGGTCTCTGATAAAAATTAAAAATAAACATATATAATATTTGGAGGTTCTGAGTAATTTTCTAGAAAAAAATTATGATTTTTACATGTAGGAGCACAGTGTCAGAATTGGCCCGGATGGGAAGTGGTTAAGGTCTCTTGGCAACTCAAAGTTTCAGTTCCCTCAATACATTTTCTGTAGGATTAAAGGTCTGGAGACTGGGTAGGCCACTCCATGACCTTAATGTGCTTCTTATTGAGCCACTCCTTTTTTGCCTTGGCGGTATGTTTTGGGTCATTGTCATGCTGGAAGACACATGCCTGACGAAGGGGGTCCTGCATGACATTGCACTGTTCTTGTCATGTGATCATGCAATAACCAATCCATTTTGATGCTACTTTGTTGATCTATGGTGTGCTGGCAAACATCTCCTTTTTGCCCACACACACATACCTCCTTTAGCAACCTCTATTGCCCTGTACACACGATCGGACATTGATCGGACATTCTGACAACAAAATCCATGGATTTTTTCTGACGGATGTTGGCTCAAACTTGTCTTGCATACACACGGTCACACAAAGTTGTCGGAAAATCCGATCGTTCTAAACGCAGTGACGTAAAACACGTACGTCGGGAATATAAACGGGGCAGTAGCCAATAGCTTTTGTCTCTTAATTTATTCTGAGCATGCGTGCCACTTTGTGCGTTGGATTTGTGTACACACGATCGGAATTTCCGACAACGGATTTTGTTGTCGGAAAATTTTATAGCAAGCTCTCAAACTTTGTGTGTTGGAAATTCCAATGGAAAATGTGTGATGGAGCCCACACACGGTTGGAATTTCCGACAACAAGGTCCTATCACACATTTTCCGTCGGAAAATCCGACCGTGTGTACAGGGCATAAGTCTGATATAGAACAATTACAATATCTCCCAAATATCATTAGCGTTAAGGGATTGTTCACACTAGCCTGCATGGGAAAACTTAACATTTTGCTGTATAGGTTAGTGTCTGTGTAAGGTCCAGCAAAGAGCGTTGTGATGGTCGTTTACCTTTTTTATTTTTCTCACAGCAGCGTTGTGTGAATGGAGCAGAAAAACATAGTTTTATGTTACATGTACTTTTCTTCCTTGGTGTTGTTGGTACATTTACTCTTTGTGCAAGGAATACTGCCCTGGTATTTTTAGCACGATGTTCCCAGAGCCAAGAACTAGTGTGTATTATGTAAAGTCCCTAAATTTCACTGATTTAACGTAATACCTATACAAAAGCCCCCTAACTATTAAACATCCTTTACACTCATACCCCTGAATACCTAACACCGGACCCTAAACACATTCCTTAACATATCCCTTAGCACTTACCTTCCCCAACCCTAACACTAATCCCTAAAGCAAACCCTTAACACTCAAAGTGTAACTAAAAGGAAAACTTTTTTTTATATTTTGGATACAATGGAGAGGGATAAAAACACCTGTTCATTTTTATTGCTTTCTGTGACCCTGTAAGGGAGATCCACCCTCTCTAGGGGTACACTACTTCTTAGCACCAATGGTCTTGCTGCCCTCTCAGGACAGTGGGTATCCTCAGACTGAAAAACAACAATAAAAAGAAAAGGGCGCATCTACCATGTCATAGCAAGTGGGGTCGACTGCCTGAAGGTCTAATCAAGTCCATCGGTACTGCCAGATCGGTACCTCCCGGTTTTCTGGCAGTACTGATGGACTTGATTAGACCTTCAGGCAGTCGATCAAATAATACTCTTTATGTATGTAGATGGTGTGTTATTTACGCTCTTAGGCACACATTTTGTGAATATATGAAATTTTATGTAATTGTTTTTGATTCTATTTGTAAAAAAATATATTTTTAATATACTTGTGGTATGCCTACAAAGTCCATCATCCAAAATTTCATCCTTTAATATTTTAAATTGTATTGAGGTAATGCGCTAGGTCGGTGCACCCTTTTCTTTTTATTGTTGTTTTGTGGCACCCAAGGATTCTCTTTGGAGGGGATTTCCTCTCACTGCCTGTTTTGGCTATGAGACAGGAAAATTAAGAGACATCTTGCCTATGGGACATAGGTGGCAAAAAAAAAACTGACAGGTGTTAAAACTCTACCTTACTCTATCCAAAATACTGTTATGCCGCGTACACACGACCGGACTTTCTGGCAGAAAAGGTCAGACAGAATCATTCCGTCGGACATTCCGATCATGTGTGGGCTTCATCGGGCATTTTCTTTCTAAAATTCTGACGAACCTAGAAATAGAACATGTTTCAAATCTTTCCGACGGACTCAATTCCTATCGGGAAAACCGTTCGTCTGTATGCTAGTCCGATGGACCAAAAACGACGCAAGGGCAGTTATTGGCTACTGGCTATTGAACTTCCTTTTTCTAGTCCCGTCGTAGGTCATCACGTTCTAAACGAACGGACTTTGGTGGGATCATGTGTAGGCAAGTCTGTTTCAGCAGAACTCTGTCGGAACTCCGTTGGAAAGACTGTCAGAGTCTACTCTGACGGAAAGTCCGGTCGTGTGTACGCGGCATAAGAAAAAAAAAAAAGGTTTGCCTTTTAGTTACACTTTATAGCTTTAAAGCGGTATGAAACCCAAAACCAAAAATGTAATATATTGCAGTTTTGCATTTGTTTTCTTTTTTTACATGGTAAGTGGTTCTAGGAATTGGTAAGCTGCAATATAATGCATGTTTGCTTTTTGGTTCAATACCACTGAAAGTGAGAAAATATGATAATAAATAGAATATATCAGCCACTTATGGTTTTATCTCTTGTGTTACTAGAAAGATAAATATAATTGAGGTAGTATTACAGAATGTATTATTCTTTAGTTATCCACTCATTTAAAGGTTATGATGAATTTGAGAAATTGGAAAATGCTTGGATAGTAGAGTTTAAAGCAATATATTTGTTTTTTTGGGCGGGTATTTATCCACCAGCTACTCTCTTATTTTGCAAATGACTGGAGAGTTTTGGTTACAAAGCAAATTTGTTAGCGGAGATAAGTTAACTTGAAACTTCAGGTTGAAGTGTATGTTTAGCCAAAGCTACCATTGGCTAAATTTCCCTTTACTTCTTATCCCAAAGACTCAATGAGAAGTTACTGGAAAGCTCCCAGAAGTACAAGAATTCCCATCGTAGACAGTTGCCCCAGAACAAGTATCCCTAATACTTGATTTAGGGGCAACTGTAAAATATTGCATTTACCTTCACTATCTGTTTCAGTGATAGTGATCTCCAGTAAATAGAGGAATAGAACTCTAAAATAGGGACACATAAAGCAATAAAAACATGACAGAAGGTCTATCGCTTTCCCAATCTTTCTCCAAAAACTGAAAATAAGGTTTTGTCTAGAGATACATAATGAAATTAAGACTTTACCAGGTGAACAAAAGACATGGATTATTCTTTGATCCCAGAAAGCATGGCATGTTGAGCAAAGAAATGTTGGTTAAAAGTTTGGAGCTACTAGGTTACATTCCAAAGAGATCCATCCCAAATAACACTGGGTATTTACCAAGTTTACTTGTTGCCTGGAGTTATCTTTAAAATAAGACAAACAATATCATACTTGAAGACATTTCACATGTATAACACTTTTCCTATCCATATTGTATCTAGGTGAAGAAATTGGGATGCTGGAAGACATGGCTGTTGGTATTTCGGATCTGAAGCACACAGTTTTTAAAATAACAGAGGCCAAATCAGATGACTTTCTGCCCATTGTGACTGGAAGACGGTAAGATTTGTCTTTAGCAGAAACAATCTTTCTCACATCTTCAGAAATTAGATTAGGAAAACATTTTGTTTTTTTAAAGTGTATTAGATTTCACAACTAATTAGTGTTATAATACTTTGTGATGCTGATATTGCCACAATCAATTCCATAATATTAAATCATGAGTTATATCCTTGCATCTTGTCTGTAGCTCATGTCGGGATAATTAATTCCATTTATAAGGCTTGACATTTTCATTTATGAATAAAGTTCAGAACAAAGTTGTATGATAAATGAGAGGGGATTGCCCTAAGCCAGAAGAAGTTGTTTTTCAATTATTTACGTTATTAATTTATTCTCGTTTGTTTTTTTTACCGAAAATGAAAGTGGTTGTAAACCCATACATATGCCGATTGAAGTGACTGGCCCTAGGTGATACACAGATATATTTATCTGTAGCTCTCTCTCTTCTACAGCTGTTCAAAGTCCAACATTTATAAAGCTTGTCTGACTTTTCAGAAAGCAGGGCGGAGAGCTGAAGTTGCACACTGCAGAGCTCAGTGAGGAGACTTCTGAGAGCTGATTGGAGGGAAGGGGCACCCCCCCCCCCCCCATTTTCACACAGCACACAGGAACAGAGTTCCTGTCAAGGTGAACAGAGTTCAATCACAAGGTGTGTGCTGGAGCTCCCTCCCCTTTTACCTTTTTTTTTATTTTGGTGTCAGGAAAACTTGTCAGAAGTGATTTATGCTGATAGCAGAGGAATGAAGTAGCAGACAGAAATGACACACACACACAGTGCTCTATATTGTGACAAGTACACACTATAGAGAGATTTATGCCTTATTTATATTTCATGTCCAGGGTTTACAACCACTTTAAATATATACAAATACCTGTATGGTGTCTATAAATGTTTTCACACAATATTAACACAAATTTCACCCAGGATTCTTACAACCTTCAAACTAAATCTAATTCGGCCAGCTCAGAGAAGGAAGGGCTGATCCCAGCCCTGACACTATGGGGGTCATTTACTATAGCGCTATGGCGCTAATTCGCGCAAATTCGCGGCAATTTAGCGCTAATTCGCGGCAATTTAGCGCGAATAGCGGTAATTCGCGCGAAAACGGTATTCACTATAGCGCTGGTGAGAAAATTCTCCCAAAATCGAATTTACTATAGCTCCCTGAAACTAAATAGAGCCCAAACCCTTACTCTGCTAAAACCTAGAGAATTGCACATGGAAATAATTTTTAGAGCATGATATAATTGCCTAAATGGTACTGAAATATGCGGTATATTATTTAAAGATTATCTGCTTTTAAACTGTGTGAAAAAGTGATTTCTACACTGAAATATCTTTAAAAGTCTGAAAAGTGAAAAATTCCCCGTTTTGGACAACTAGGTGCCAACACAACTGAGCATGCTCAGACCTGAAAATAACTCTCATTTTAACTCAAGTGTCTTTTTTACCTGGAGGTATAGTAAATACCAAAATGAGAGCTAATTAGAGAGCATTTTTTGGGAGTTAAAATCTGCTCTAATTTAGTCCAAATGAAGTTTCAGTCACTGATTCTAATGGAACAATTCTAACTTTCACAAAAAAACCCTTTTAATGTTGAGATGAAATGTATCTTTCTGTGAAATACATTTTCCTTTGCAACATTGTTGCTTCTACTTAAAATATTTTGATTTTAAGAATGCTACAATGTGGAATGTTTTGATGTTTTGGTAAAATATATTTTTCTCTGTCACTTTCACTTGTTTTTCTTCATCTCACAACCATCTTTACCCCAAACTCACACAGGTGTCTTTACAATCCACAAACAATACCATTGCTGATGAAAATTTAAAATGAATCACAATTTTTTGTGCTTTGTATTATTTGCAAATATTCATAATTTGAGCCCAAAAATGTGATATGTGTACCAACATCAGAAATCAAAATGTAATTCCCAAAAATTTGAGGGTAATATTCTACTCTCACCCACAAAAAAACACCAAATATCACAGAATAAATCAAGAAGAATAACTCTTGAGTAATGTAATTTCATCACCTGTATGTCCATAGAAATGCAGTATTTATGTGTTTTTATGTGTATTTATGTGTAGTTATGTGTAGTTATGTGTAGAAGGGGTCTCACACGTGGCAGCTCTGTGGCTTAGAGGTTAGAACTTCTGCTTAGTATCTCTGAGGGTCAAATCCCAACCATGTTACTTCATGTAGAGAAGTTGTCTCATTTCCCAGGTCCTATAACTATGTCTAATTGTAGTAGTTATGTGTAGGAGGGTTCCACCACCATTGTAAGTCTTTTCCAGATACACTATATGGCCAAAAGTATTGGGACGCCTGCCTTTACACACACATGAACTTTAATGGCAGCCCAGTCTTAGTCCGTAGGGTTAAAATTTGATTTGGCCCACCCTTTTCAGCTAGAACAGCTTCTGGGAAGGCTGTCCACAAGGTTTAGTCTGCCTATGGGAATGTTTGATCATTCTTCCAGAAGTGCATTTGTGAGGCCAGGCACTGATGTTGGATGAGAAGGCCTGGCTTGCAGTCTCTACTCTAATTCAGCCAAAGGGTGTTCTATCGGGTTGAGGCCAGGACTCTGTGCAGGCCAGTCAAGTTTCTCCACCCCAAACTTGCTCATCCATGTCTTTATGGACCTTGCTTTGTGTACTGGTGTGCAGTCATGTTGGAACAGGAAGGGGCTTTCCCCAAACTGTCCCCACAAAGTTGGGAGCATGAAATTGTCCAAATTGTCTTGGTATGCTGATGCCTTAAGAGTTCCCTTATCTGAAACTAAGAGGCCAAGCCCAACCCCTGAAAAACAACCCCGCACCATAATCCCCCTCCACCAAATCATTTGGACCAGTGCACAAAGCAAGGTCCATAAAGACATGGATGAGTGATTTTGGGGTGGAGGAACTTGACTGGCCTGCACAGAGTCCTGACATCAACACAACAGAACACCTTGGGGATAAATTAGAGAGGAGACTGTAGGTCAGGCCTTCTTGTCCAACTTCAGTGCCTGACCTCACAAATGCACTTGGAAGAATGGTCAAACATTCCCATAGACACACTCCTAAACCTTGTGGACAAGAAGAGTTGAAGCTGTTATAGCTGCAAAGGGTGGGCCAAATAAGTTTTGAACCCAATACTAATACTGGGATGCCATTACAGTTCATGTGTGTTTAAAGGCAGGCATCCCAATACTTACGCCAATATACTGTATATTGCTTGTGACACTGAGCATGGCTATGGACTTAGGGCTAGTTCACACCACAGAGATGCAGAGAACATGTGTGGGTCTGCCCTGGTGGCTAAGTGGGTAGCAGTTCTGTCTAGCAGCACCTGGGATGTTGGTTCACTTCCACCAACATGCTTGTGTTGAAGTTTATATGTTCTCCCTGTGTGGGTTTCTCACCACAATCTAAAGACATGCTGGCATCTTATTTGTCTCCTGTCGAAATAGGTTCTAATGTAAGAAAGTTAATTTTGGACTTTATATTGGAAGCTCATTGCAGCCAGGGACTGATGTTAATGTTTATTAGCACTAATCATGCCCAGGGACTTGGACATTTCAAATTTTAGGGTTTACACTGCACGGGTACATATGCTTAGAAAACTTTTGCTTTGTTTATGTGGATGCAAATGGACTTTGATCTTTGTCCTGTAGTTGGAGATTTGATGCACATAGCCAAGGCTAACACAGTTGCAAATCCTATTATGTGTTCCTGCTCATCAGGTGCAATCACTTTAGACATACATGAAGAGCATAGGCGTGCCCACGGGGAGTGCCGGGTGTGCCCAGGCACACCCTAATCATTCAGCCCTGTCAGTGTTTCAACAAGTTTTGTCAGTGCTAAATGCCTGCAACATCTGTCCTATCCCTGTGTAACTTCAGTCACCACCACTGCGGCTAGTAAAAACAGCTGTGCTGCGAGTGGGAGGTGATTGAGCAGGGAACTAGGACCTCAGCTGCGGAGTAAGCCAGCCGCATTTTCCGATGCAGCTTCTATAGTTCCGGCTGCAGGTCCTCACAGTAGCCGGCGGAGTGATCTACATCTGCACTGCGCCCCCCTCCAGCCTCTCTCTCCCTAGAAGCAGTGGACTAGCAGAGCCTGAGAGCGGCAGACGAGTGGCTGCAGTCCGCTGGATCCAGGTAGTGATTGCATTTAGAAGCTTCCAATCTTTTTCTATCTCCCCCAAGTCTTATGTATGTTCAATCTGTGCCCTCATTCACTTAGATCCTCCCCCCATCTCCAGTGCTGTCTGCCCAGAGAACGTAGGGGGGGCACTGCTAGTGCCAGGTGCTGCTGACACTGTGCAGGGGGTGAGCTGAGCTCATGTTCTAAGAAAAGTCAATTTGCAGAGGTAAGCTGCAGTTTCACATCAGAACTATTCAGGAGGATTTGTTTGCAATGTGATGAGAAAGATTAACCTAATAGGAGGATCGGAAGAGCAGAGTGTGTATGGGGGAGTCGGCTGAGTCTTCAGCCTTGCTCACAGCTAACAGATATCTTGGATGCTGGCATTTATCACTATATAAACAACCCCCACACTCTGTGTATGTCCAGATAATCTGAAGAAACTTTATAACCATTCAATTTAACCCTGTGTTCTCCAAACTCTGTACAACATGTAAATTTCCCACATAAACTAAACACTCTCTATACAAGTTACCTGTCCTCAATAATCAGAGCAGAGCACAGTGTTCAGTTATTTACATGGTGGTGCAATTGTATGAACACTGATTATTTAGAGAATAATATTTTTTTTATTGAGAATTGTTATTTTGCATCTACTCAGTTAGGGCCCTTTCACACTGGGGCGGAGGCAGCGGAGGCGGTAAAGCGCCGCTATTGTAAGTGGCATTTTACCGTCGGTATTCGGCCGCTAGCGGGGCGGTTTTAACCCCCGCTAGCGGCCGAGAAAGGGTTAATAACCACCGCAAAGCGCCTCTGCAGAGGCGCTTTGCCGGCAGTATAGCCGCGCTGCCCCATTGATTTCAATAGGCAGGAGCAGTAAAGGAGCGGTATAACTCCGCTCCTTCACCGCTCTGAAGATGCTGCTAGCAGGACTTTTTTTCCCGTCCTGCTAGCGCACCGCTCCAGTGTGAAAGCCACAAGGGCTTTCACACTGGAGAAACAGCAGCGGCACTTTCGGGTCGGTTTGCAGGCGCTATTATTAGCGTAATAGCGCCTGCAAACCGCTCCAGTGTGAAAGGGCCCTTAGGCTTTTTTTACGCACGCACAGGCATGGTTTTCATGCATTACGGGTAGGGCAGCCCATTAACTTCAATGGGCTGTCCTACGCACAAACATCATGGAAAAGAAGTCCTGAATCTTTTCCAAAAGTGGCACCCTGTAGTTTGGTCCACATGCTTGCAGATGCATGGAGATGCCAATAACAAACAATGGCACTGCTGCACATCTGGATAAGGGCAGCACATTTCTTTGCATGTTGGGAAGGCATGCAATTTTGCATGCGTTACCCACGCACATAGATGTGAACTTAGCCTTAGAGTGTTTCGTTTTTTTTACGGTGAATTTACACTTTGGATTTTACAGAGTTTGGATCAATACAGGGGTAAATTGAATGGTTATACATTAACTTCGCATGATCTGGAAACCACATACACAGAGTGCTTTCACTCTCATACCTCCCACACTCCTCTCCTGTACATAGTGCCCACTGTCATACCTCCCACACTCCTCTCCTGTACATAGTGCCCACTGTCATACCTCCCACACTCCTCTCCTGTAAATACTGCTCACTCTCATACCTCCCACACTCCTCTCCTGTAAATACTGCTCACTCTCATACCTCCCACACTCCTCTCCTGTAAATACTGCTCACTCTCATACCTCCCACACTCCTCTCCTGTAAATACTGCTCACTCTCATACCTCCCACACTCCTCTCCTGTACATACTGCTCACTCTCATACCTCCCACACTCCTCTCCTGTACATACTGCTCACTCTCATACCTCCCACACTCCTCTCCTGTACATACTGCTCACTCTCATACTCCCCACACTCCTCTCCTGTAAATACTGCTCACTCTCATACCCCCCCACACTCCTCTCCTGAGCATAGTGCCCACTGTCATACCCCGCACACAACTCTCCTGTACATAGTGCCCATTGTCTTATCCTCCACACTCCTCTCCTGTACATACTGCTCACTCTCATACCCCCCACACTCCTCTCCTGTACATACTGCTCACTCTCATACCCCCCCCCACACTCCTCTCCTGAGCATAGTGCCCACTGTCATACCCCGCACACAACTCTCCTGTACATAGTGCCCACTGTCATACCCCCCATGCTCCTCTCCTGTACATAGTGCCCATTGTCATACTTCCCACACTCCTCTCCTGTACATAGTGCCCATTGTCATACTTCCCACACTCCTCTCCTGTACATACTGCTCACTCTCATACCCCCCACACTCCTCTCCTGTACATACTGCTCACTCTCATACCCTCCACACTCCTCTCTTGTACATAGTGCCCATTGTCATACCTCCCACACTCCTCTCCTGTACATACTGCTCACTCTCATACCTCCCACCCATACCTCCCTTACTCCTTTCATGTACATAGTGCCCACTCTCTTACCCTCCACATTTTGCACTTTTCTTTCACTGTGCCGGCAGGGAGATGGGAAAGACCTTTCTTACATTATAAAACGTTTGCTCATATTTATTTTTAAGAATATATACAGTGTATTTGTGTGTGTGTGTGTGTGTGTGTGTGTGTGTGTGTATATATATATACATACATACACACACACACTCGCATGTGCGTTTGAGATTCGGTGCACACCCTAATGCGATAGGCTGCGCACACCTATGATGAAGAGACAGATTGAAAGATACTGGTAGGCGTGTACTTCTATTGGGTGTGTCAGTGTGCTAACAATACAACCTCTCTTATATAAAGGCCTGCAGTAGGGGGGTTGGTTTGGCCTGAGAAGGTCAGGTTTTTTGTTGTGATGGAGAAGGAATGATATTGGGAGATTTGATGAAATTCTTGTGCATTTTTTCAATCAAAAGTGGGTTTATGTGGCCATGCTGTCAATGTTGTGTGTGTATTGTTCCTGTCTGATCATGCAAACATCGTTTGGAAGCATCTGCTGACCTACTATTTTTGATCTCGTTTAATTGTGTACACCGAAATGCAGCTTCCAGTAGAACATGGTCACCAATGTATGTATGTGTGGATTGTGGGCTGGTGGTGGGTGTTTTGAATAAGTCTTTTGCAATATTATGTTGGAATGCTTTGTAAGAATGACTGTTAAGTATGTTTCTATAATCTTTCAGATAATAATGTGATGTGTTGCCCGTTATACACTGAAATTAAAGCTGTGTCCACTCTAAGGTTTTGTCTAATTTTAGATTGTAAGCTCCTATGAGCAGGGCCCTTAAAATTCCGTTGCTAAATGTAGTACCATATATCCTGTCCAAATTTTTTTGAAGCTAGTAAATGTAAATTTATTTTTTTTCTGCTGGTAAAATAAAAGTACATTGAGCTCTTGTTGTGGTGTGTGGGGTTTTTTTTTTTCCTTCTACTTTTCTTTCTTTAGTTTTTGTGGGTGGTGGTTTTGGGAAAGTGCAATATCTCTTTTATATTTTATTTCAATATGTATTTGTGCACCAAAAAACTAATCTCTTTGCCCTGGTTCACATGCTACTTTGAAGTTGTGCTACTTCACTTGAAGTAGCATGATTTCAAAGTAGCAAGGTCAGCGTGATTTCAGGTGGCTTCATACACAAATGTCTATTGAAGTCGCACCTGAAATCGGCAAAAGTAGTGCAGGAACTAATTTAGCAAATTGATGCGGTGCCACAAAAAAAAGTTGCATCAATTGGAACAGTGCCAGTGCCATTGCCAAGAGTCACGCAATTTGATCTCTCAAATCGCATGACCAATCGCTCCAATGTAAACCTAGGCTTCTGCACAACTGCAAGTTATATATAAAGATTCCACCTTTATCATTAACAGCTGTGGAGAATTGCAGGTAATGAATTCAGCTGGTGGATAGGCAGTGTTTGAATGTGTCAGCTCTGGTTCACATTGGTGTGATCTGACATGTCAAATCTGTGGCAATTGCACTGTTCTAATTAGTGCGATTTGTATTGATATTGGTGCAGAAACCTGCAACGATGTCTCTGATGTTGCCCCCACAGTCGGGACTGACATGCAGGAATGAAATTGTGGGAGTTCAGCTGAACACTTTCCTCCTGCTGTCAGTGTGAACCAGGGCTCAAACTGGGCCTTTTGCCTTTGTAATTCACCTGCTGCTAACCCAGGGACACCATTTCTTAGCAAACTCCCTTAAGTTTACCTTCAAATATATGCAGAAATACAGATTTGCATATCTGAAAATAAAAAAATACTAATCATGGTTGAGATCAAATATTCGCAGCTGCAATCAAAAGTGTGGTTTCACCTTCTGACCTGGAAATGAGTCATTGTATGCACCCGGAAGTTCCTGTGCTGGTCAGGATCTCCATCTAGGTGGACATGGCGAGGTCTCTTTAGCAGAGAGGAGGCGCTGCTCATTGGCCGGGTAAGTGTAGGATATGTACTTGTACTTAATCAATGCAGGGGTGGATGTCATAGTTAGATTTGGTGTGGGTGGGGTTCATTGATTTGTTTGGCATCACCACACATTTGCTTCCGTCCCATGTGCACACATCAATTCCTGCATTTGTTCTGCTGATGTAAATCAGTAAGGACTTTGCAAGTATAAATGAGAGATCCTTTTATTAAAATATATATGACTTGTTTCACAGCTGGGCGAATTTTCCAGCAAATTTGGACCTTTGAGTTGCATGGCAAGTTGTACCCCATGATTCTCAATGACAACCATTCATATCTGTGCTACTAAGTCGCACCAACTTCAAAGTAGTCCCTGTACTACTTTGGTGTGACTTGAGGTATATCGGGTACAATATTACACAGGCATTCCCAGAAGTTGGGGCCAAGTTGCAGCGGCAAAGTGGCAGCAAAATAGTGTGACTTTCAGGTCGCAGCAGTGTGAATGAGATTCAAGGATAACACCTTTGAATTTGGCCCTATTGTCACTTGTGCATCCTGAAAGTGTAGCAAATTCGTCCCTGCACTACCTTGGTTTGACTGATGCAATTTGAGGTCCATACACCACAAGATTACACAGACATTGCTTCAAGTCATGACAAAGCTGTGCAATTTTAAGGTCGCACAAGTGCAAATGGGGCCTTATTCAAAGGTGTTATCAATTAATCGCATTAGGTTACTTTCACACTTGGGTGACTTTTCATGGAGCTTTGGACCTCAGAGTCACATGAAAAGTTGTCCCCCTTGATTTCCATTAATATTTATTAGAGCTGCACGATTAATCGTCATCGTAATTTTTTTCCCCTTTACGATCTTGAAAAAAGCGTTTCACGATTCTTGCTATGCAAAGAACTCTCTCTGCTCTTCTGAAGCCACAGTCGAAAAACCAGGAAGTCTGCCAAGAATTAGAACATTCTTTATCAGTGAACTTGACTAGAAACCTTGTAACAATTTGTCAATTAAATAGAATTCTGTGTAAGTGAGGAAAGTTTAACCACTTAAACACTAAACATTTTTCTGACATTTGTTGGTTTCAAGTTAAAATCATTTTTTTTTTGCTAGAAAATTACTTAAAACCCCCCAACATTATATATATATATTTTTAGTAGAGACCCTAGAGAATAAAATGGTGGTTGTTACAATATTTTATGTATTTGCGCCTTTCAAATGCAATTTTTTTTTGAAAAAATTACTTTAATGATTTAAAAAAAAAAAAGAAAAGTTAGCCCAATTTCTTGTGGGATAATGTGAAAGATTTTATGTCACGAGAATCGTGATCTTTTTATTCTAAGCAAAAAAATTGTGATTCTCATTTTGGCCAGAACCGTGCAGCTCTAATATCTATGCAACTTCACCCATGTTCACATAGGTCTGCATTGACATGTCAAATTGTAGGCCAAATCGGCGCCTATTGATGGCAATGGAACTGTCCAAATTGGTGCGACGCCACAACAATTCCCAAAAGTAGTTCCTGCACTACTTTGGGCGACTTCAGGGGGCGATTTCTTACCTCCCAACTTTTTGAGATGGGTATAAGGGACACCTATTAGCAAAAGTAGGTAGGCATAGGACACCTTCTTAAAGGAGAACAGTTGGGACCTATGTGATTTCACTAGACATTTGTGCAGGAAAGTGCACTGATGTCTCTGAAATCGCTGACAAAGTCGGGCTGAGTCACACTTGTGCAACTTTGGACATGAGAGTCGTATGACAAGTCATACCCCATGATTTTCAATGTGTACCATTCATATCTGTGCGACTTCAAGTAACACTGACTTCAACGTAATCCCTGTACTACTTTGGTCTTACTTTGATGCGAGTTAAGGTCCATAGACCTCAAGTTTACACAGGCATTCCCTGGAATTGCGGCAAAATTGCTGATGCAAAATCGTGGGAAAGTTGCGTGTCTTTCCCTGCGACTCCTGCGTCCATAGACCTCAAGATTACACAGGCATTGCTTAAAGTCGCATTAAAATCTCGCAACTTTCAGGTCGCACAAGTGTGAAAGGTGCCTAAGTCACTGTGCTGAGTACTATTTTATACCTAGAATATAAAGTAGTCCCAACATCAAACACTAGTAAACATATGTTCTCAATATAATTGTGCTCAAATGGCTGAAAATCACACAGATGGTATCACCTACTGAAAGCTTGCATTGTACTCAGCAGCGTATGCTGAAAAGAGGCGAACGCCTATTAGCCAATGCCACATCGGCACATCGGCATGAGCATGGTTGTTACTATAATATTAATGCCTGAAATGCAAAACATTATTGTATTGAATCAAACATTAGTAAATGTATTTTCTCTGTAGGTAAGTGCTCAGCTTTGTAGCATAGCGGTATACCCTGCTGCCCCCAAAAGTTCAAGCCATGAATTCAAATCCCACTGACAGCATTACCTCCTAGAAGTGTGCATTGTACTCAGAAGCATAATTAGCCAAAGCACATCAGCTTGCTTTATTCCATATTTTAACTCTTCAAATGCATGCAATGGTATGTACTTATTCAATAATATTATGGTATGGAATTCCAAAATTCAAGGAAAAAAATGTCGTAGGGTCCCCCCAGTACATACCAGGCCCTTCGGTATGGACTTTAAGGGGAACCCCACACCAAATTGTAAAATAAATTTGATGTGGGGCCCCCCAAAATCCATACCAGACCCTTATCCGAGCATGCAGCCTGGAGGTCAGGATAGGGGGGGACGAGTGAGCACCCTCCCCTTCTGAACCTTACCAGGCCACATGCCCCAAAGCACCTTTTCCCCATGTTGATGGGGACAAGGGCCTCTTCCCGACAACCCTGGTCGGTGGTTGTCGGTCTGCAGGCAGGGGGTTTATCAGAATCTGGAAGCCCCCTTTAAAAAGTCGGCTCCCAGATCCTGCCCCCTATGTGAATAGGTATAGGGTACATTTTACCCCTACCCATTCACCAAAAAAAGCAGTGAAATGTAAAAAAAATCAATAGCCGGTTTTTGACAAGTCCTTTATTGTAAAATAGCTCCAAGCTGTCTTCTTCCCTTGGCCATCTTCTCCAGACGCTGTCTCTCCCTCCTCCATCTTCTCCCCGAGCTGTATTCTCCCAGAGCCGTCTCTCTTGCCGCTGCCATGTTCTCCATCTGCTGTCTTCTTCCGCACCACTGGTTACCCGCTAATAAAAAAAAAGCTGCTCTTTTTCCATGGTGGTCTTCCTCTGCTGTGTTGTCACCCGCTGTGTGGCGTCTCTTACATAGCCATGGAGCGGACTCTCCGGGTGACATTATCGGATGGCCACAGAAGACCGCCACAAGAAGAGCGGCTTTTTTTTTTATTAGTGGGTAACTGGCTGCGCTGAAGAACACATCAGCGGGGGAAGATGGTGGCAGCAGGAGAGACAGCTCGGGGAGAAGAAACATCAAACACTAGTGAATGTATTTTCTATGTATTTTCTATGTATGACTGTGCTACACCCAATAGGCTAGCAGTCAGCACTTCTACCTTGAAGAACTCATGGGTTCAAATCCCACAGAGAAATACTAAAAGATTGAATTGGTGAAAAAAAAGCAAATGACTATTAGCCAATTAGTCAAAGCAGCATACAGGGGGTCCCCGACTTACGAACATCCGACTTACGAACAACCCCTACTTACGAACGGGGCCCGAATGACGTCACTGCTGGCCGAATCTTCCTCTCCTGAGCCTTTCCTCCGTTCCTGGCTTGGCTGCGGGTCCCCTTCGTCCTCCTGCCTGCCCATCCACAGACCTGGTATGGTCCGGTGGCTTGCCAGGCTGCTGAAACTGCCCGTCGTGGCCGAGGCCTTGTGCAGCCTACGAAGCCTCCACGATCCCCGGTCTTTCCTACGCCGCTGCCCCGCGATGGTGCACCGCGGCCGGCCGCCCGGCCGGCCGGCCTGCCTGGCCTCTGATGGCTGCTTTCACCATCCATCTCCCTGCTGTGCCATACAGTGTACCTCTCTGCTGTCTCCTGTTGCTGCTGCCATGAAAATAGTGAGAGGGGAGAGCTGTACTCAGCTACTATCCTGGACTCCTGTTTTGGAAGTGACAGGGTCAATAAAGAGAACCTGTCACCTCCAATTGCTATCACACAGGGAATTGTTTTCTCCTGTGTGATAGCAATAAAGTTAAGTGAAAAAAAAATTTATAAAAAAAATAAAAATAAGAAATACAGCAATAATTAAATTAATAAAATAAAAAAAATAATTAAAAAATGTAAAGAATAGGAAAAATAATATTAAAAATAAGAAAATTATACAAAAATAAAAAAAAAGTAAACGACAAGCTACAAATAAATACAAAAAAAAAAAAGTGATTAAAAAGTAAAAAAATAAAAGAAACAAAACATATTTGAACTAACCATGCCACCCCTGCCATCCAGTTGCCTTTCTCTGTTGATTTGGCTTTACATCCTGTCTCTGAGACTAGATTTGCACTTAAAAAAGGTACTGTTCCGACTTACAAACAAATTCGACTTAAGAACAAACCTACAGTCCCTATCCTGTTCGTAACCCGGGGACCCCCTGTATGCTGAAAATAGGTGAATGCCAATTAGCCAATGCACTTTAAATTTGGCTGATTATATTAACTCTTTAAATGCATGCAATGATATGTAAGTATTCAATACTATTATGGTGTGAAATTCCAAACACCACACACTAACTAATGGGCAGATTACATTTTTTTGTTTGTTAATTTTAATTCGCTTGTGCACTGAAAAAATAAACACAGCTGGGGGATGGTAGGTTGGCTGGTATTTGAACTTGTACCGTGAGTGCTGTGGAGACATCTGAGCAGACTACTAAGCCATTGTGCTAAGTATGAGACCTACATAATAGTGTAGTATGATTAAAGAATGAATATAAATAATTACCACTTTATAGTCACCTAAATTAAAAAATAAAAAACAACATACAACAAATAGGTAACCTAAATGTTTAATACATGTAACTTTACAGAATAGCAGACATTACTATGTAATAATCATTCATAACTGCATTAGTTAGCAAAAGAAGGAAAGAAATAGGAATACTAATTGCAACATACATCAATAGATGCACACGAGGTAGAGCACATCTCACATAAAAATGTTTCTTTCACATACATGGATCATGGCTACAGTACACTGCTATATAACAACTTGATAAGAATTGGCATTTGTATATACGCGGAAGCGCTAATTAGCGGCAATTTAGAATTTTCAACCGTTTGTTCTCCACTTATATCGCTGATTTTCATGCGCAAATTCGCCGTTTTGTTCCCATTTGGCTAAAATTGGCTCTATTATTTGCCATAGTGCCCAGTACTTCCTGGAGTTATAGTAAATGACCCCCTATATATCCCACAATCCCTGGGTCTCTCAATCTAGTGCTCTTCAGATATGAGCTAAACAGTAATTAGATCTGGCACAAGTACGCAGAAAAATAATAGTGAGTATTATTAAAGATGAGCTAGTTGGACCTTTTCGGGTTGAAGATGGACTCAAAATCCAAACTCCCAAACCTACTGCCAGTTTTTAGAATACACTTTCTTCAAGCAGTGGTGCAGGAAAAAAGTCTGCATCTTTCAAGAAGACCATGATATTTATGCAGGACAATGCTCAATTGCATGCACTGTGTGGCTAGCCAGTAAAGTCTTTAAAGATAAAAGAATAATGATATAGCCTCTTTCCTCACCTGACCTAAACCCTATTGAGAACTTGTGGGCCCTTCTTAAATGGGAGATTTACGGTGAAGGAAAACAGCACACCTCTCTGAACAGTGTCTGGGAGGCTGTGGTTGCTGCTGTACAAAAAGTTCATCAGCAGACCAAGAAGCTGACTAACTCCATGAATGGATGGCTTATGACTGTTATTGAAAAGAAGAGTGGCTCTATTGGTTACTGTTTTTTTATTTTTGTTTTGAAATGTCAGAAATGTGAGTTGTTTTGTTTTTTATTCTCACTTAACAAATGAAAATAAACAAGTGAGTTGGGAAAATTTTTGTTTTTCATTTAGTTGCATAATTATTCTGCACACTGAGTCTAGGTTCACGCATATGCAATCTCAGACATCACATGTGATTTGCAACCGCACCGCAGGTGCCGGTCACATGCGATGTCTGTGCGATGCGAGTTTAGCCATGCAGTTGTATGGCTGAACTCACATTAGATTTGCAGCAAAAAAAAATGCAAGTACAGTTTGCACTGCAATCTAACAATGTATTGACACCTGCAGCAGTTCACAGAGGGCAGTGTGAACTGCCTGCGGGAGAGATGCGAAGCGGGAACCGGCGCTGTAATCGCGCTGATTTCTGCATCGCACAAGTGTAAACCTAGGCTAATAGTTGCCCAATAATTGTACACACATAGATATTCATAGAAAGCCAAAACCTCACTTTTACTTTTTTTAAAGGATAACTAAACCTTTGTTTTTTTAATTTTTTTTTTTAAATTACTAAACATGTCTACTTACCTCCTCTGTGCAGTTAGTTTTGCACAGAGTGGCCCCGATCCTCCTCTTCTGCGCTTACTCAACGGTGCTCCTGGCTCCTCCTCTTCTTGAGTGCCTCGTTGAGTGCCTCACAGACAGCAGGACTCGGCCCCATCCCCCGCCCCCCACGCCAATGGCTCCACTGCTATAAATCTATCTATTTAGGACCCGAGACACCGGCTGGAGCTGCTGGGCTAGTTCTTGTTACTAGAAAGACCAGGCTCAGGTAAGTAAAAGGGGGGGGGGGGTCTGGGGTGCTGCACTATAGAAGGTTTTTCACCTTAATGCATAGAATGCATTAAGGTGAAAAACCACGAGGGTTTACAAACCCTTTAACCACTTGCCGACCAGCCGCCGTCATTATACGGCGGCAGGTAGGCACGATCCTGCGAACCGTCGTAGCTGTATGTCGGCTCCTTTAGGCGGCATAGCAGGCGCACACGCACATGCCCACCGCATTGCAGGGGTGCTGCTGCTTGTGGCCGGCGGTCACGAGAGGTGGAACAGGGACGTTTTTGTGTAAACACACATCCCTGTTCTGGGAGGAGAGGAGAGGCAGATCGTGAGTTCCTAATAGCTAGGAACCACAATCTTTCATCTCCTATAGTCAGTCCCCTCCCCCCACAGTTAGAACACACAGTCAGGGAACACAGTTAACCCCTTGATCGCCCCCTAGTGTTAACCCCTTCCTTGCCAGTGACATTTACACAGTAATCAATGCATTTTTATAGCACTGATTGCTGTATAATTGTCACTGATTTAAAAAATGTTTCAAAAGTGTCCGATGTGTCCACCATAATGTTGCAGTCCCGATAAAAATCGCAGATCGCTGTCATTACTAGTAAAAAATAAAAAGAATAAATAAAAATGCCATAAGTCTATCCCCTATTTTGTAGATGCTATAACTTTTGCGCAAACCAATCAATATATGCTTATTGGGATTTTTATTACCAAAAATATGTAGAAGAATACATATTGAGGAAAAAATTAGCTTTTTTAAAAAAAAAAAATGGGGATATTTATTATAGCAAAAAGTACAAAATATTGTGTTTTTTTTCAAAATTGTCGCTATTTTTTTATTTATAGCGCAAAAAATAAAAATTGCAGAGATGATCAAATATCAACAAAAGAAAGCTCTATTTGTGGGGAAAAAAAGACGTCAATTTTGTTTGGGTACAGCGTTGCACGACTGCGCAATTGTCAGTTAAAGCGACGCAGTGCCCAATCGCAAAAAATGGCCTGGTCATTGAGCAGCCAAATCTTCCGGGGGTGAAGTGGTTAAATATTCAGGTTTATTAACATTTTGGATTGACCGAGAGCACTGCAGTTGTTCAATAATTAAATGAATCCTCATAAATAAAACTTGCCTAATAATTGTGCACACAGTGTAGTACTTAAGGCCACAAGAAGCAAAATCAGGACTCTGCATCAACCCTTGTGAGGTCCACAACATCATAGCCAGTTTTCTTTCCTAAGGGTTCTCCTGATGCTTGGAGTGTAGTATACATAATCGCTTTCCTACTGTGTGTATTCTAATTAACATATATTAATGGATAACTAAAAAGGCCATGATTAAAAAAATATGTTTCCCTAGAGTTAACCTAAGTTGATTGCTTTCTCTATGTCTGCTATTTTCCCTCATATTAAAGTTCACACTTTTTTGAGTGTTAATATCATGAAAATTAAATAAAAAAAAAAATTATCCCACACATCCTAGTGTGATATGTCTATGGCCTGGATTTCTGCACTTTGTGTTTTTACATTGCCATGTTAAAATAAGTATGAATAAGAATTTAAAGATGTTTGCATGTACAGTTGGTAATATAATTATTAGTTTTGGGAAAAGTAATTGATGGTGGTTTGAATTTTGATTTTAGAGAGCACTACGAAGTGGAGGTCAAACTTCCGACAAAAATGTTTGAGCTTCTTCCACAACAGATCAAAGACGGAAAGCCGCTTAATGTTTACCCAGTGCTTTTTAATATTGGAATTAATGAGCAGCAAACCATAGCAGAAAGGTGAGACATTGTTCCGGGATAATGTTTGATCATTTTACAGAATGTAATTAGTTGTTCAGCTTTAAGGAGACGCTCCAGGTAAAAAAAAAGGTTTTGGCACTGTTGAAGTATGAAGCTGCAAGAAAACAGTAAGAGTAAGATCTCATTCATTGTAATGTTCTTTAGCATGCTTTGCATTGTTTAAAGATGCCTATTAAGACTAAGATCCCAGTCTTAGTCCGTAGGGTCCAATATTGAGTTGGCCCACCCTTTGCAGCTATAACAGCTTAAACTCTTCTGGGAAGGCTGTCCACAAGGTTTAGGAGTGTCTATGGGATGGTTTGACCATTCTTCCAGAAGTGCATTTGTGAGGTCAGGCACTGATGTTGGTCAAGGCCTGACTCACAGTCTCTGCTCTAATTCAACCCAAAGATGTTCTATTGGGTTGAGGTCAGGATTCTGTGCAGGCCAGTCGAGTTCCTCCACCCCAAACTCGCTCATCCATGTCTTTATGGACCTTGCCTTGTGCACTGGTCCAAATCATTTGGTGGAGGGGGGATTATGGTGTGGGGTTGTTTTTCAGGGGTTGGGCTTGGCCCCCTAGTTCCAGCTAGGGTAACTCTTAAAGCACCAGCATACCAAGACATTTTGGAGAATTTCATGTTCCCAACTTTATGGGAACAGTTTGGCAATGGCCACTTCTTGTTCCAACATGACTGCGCACCAGTACACAAAGCAAGGTCCATAAAGATATACATGAGCGAGTTTGGGGTGGAGGAACTTGACTGGCCTGCACAGAGTCTTGACCTCAACCTGATAGAACACCTTTGGGATGAATTAGAGTGGAGACTGTGAGCCAGGCCTCGACCAACATCAGTGCCTGACCTCAGAAATGCACTTCTGGAAGAATGGTCAAACCATCCCATAGACACTCCTAAACCTTGTGGACAGCCTTCCCAAAAGAGTTGAAGCTGTTATAGCTGCAAAGGGTGGGCCAACGCAATATTGAACCCTACGGACTAAGACTGGGATACCATTAAAGTTGAAATGTGTGTAAAGGCAGGTGTCCCAATACTTTTGGTAATATAGTAAATATACTGTAGAGGTTTTCTATTCATATTTTTTTTTCTTTTGACTGAACTAGAGGGATTTGTCTTTTTTCAACCTGATTAACTATGTAACATCATTGTCTATCAAATATTAACAGTCTGTTAGCTATTGGGACTGTTTTAGAAAATAGCATTTTTGAAAAAAATCTGCTCTGCAAAACTGTAAAGCATTTATAAGTAAAAGTGTCTTTTTTATGTTTATTATGGGCCAGTGAGATACCAGGACAGCCACATAGGGAATACAGTAAGTCCCCTATTTCTGAACAAGTTCCGTTCCGTTTGTAAGTTCAACTTGTTCTGAAGTCCAGCAAAGCTCAGCGCTTACAGACAAATGCTGCGAGTGTTGGTCAGTGTGTTCTGGTGGGGTGAAGCTCCCCTGTCAGAACACACAGGCACAGCTCGCGAGATCTCTGCACCAACATTGCTTCTATTGGTACGGAGATCTGTCAGTTTTTTTTTGTTCAGCCCGCTGGGTTGAACGAAAAAAAAAAGGAGTGTGTACCTAGCTTTACAGTGGTCATGTGAACAAACGTCCTTTGAAAGTTTGCAAGTTGAATGTTTTGTATGTAGGGGACTTACTGCCGGTTCACACAGGGGCTACACGACTTGCAGGTCGACTCACCGAGGCGACCTGCACACGACTTCAGCGGCGACTCGCAAAACGACTTCTGTATAGAAGTCAATGCAAGTCGCCTAAAGTAGTACAGGAACCTTTTTCTAAGTCGGAGCGACTTGCGTCGTTTCTATTAGAACGGTTCCGTAGTACAAAACAGGACTCGACTTGTCAGGCGGCTAAGTCGCCTGACAAGTCGCCCCTGTGTGAACCAGGGCTTATTGTATAAACCATGTGATGCAAACTAAAATGTGGGAAGAGGCCCATTTGGGAGAGTTGGCCTCATGTTGGTTCTGAGACAGTGACATCACTGGTAAGGTTCCTACATTCATCTTCACAGCCCTGAAAGCAGCATGAGGTTAAATATCTCAGTCAGTCTCATTTTTATCCAGAGCAAACAAGGAATTGGATAGGGCTGTGCCATTCTACACTATTGGGTTTTTACTCTTCAGGTGAGCAAACTGGTGACTATTTCTCTTTAAATAAGCCTGCATACAGTATATTTGCACTAATCAATTTTATATGACCTAATGTTCTAATTAAATTCTCGGAAAATAGCCTGCTTTCTGTTAGCTATCTGTGGTGGTTTTCCCAAGGTAAGTTCTGAGACAGGGGTTTCTTGCACACTTTCTGCTCAGGCAAAATGAGCAAGCAGTTTATGCAATCATTAAACAATCATTTGATGACTGGATTAATGCCTAAACCGCCAACCACTCTCCTGTACCTGTGACCAGGCTTGCCCTTTGATGACATTTACTTATCAAATATCTTTCAGTTAATAAGCTACCAGACAGGTGAATGAACTAGTAGAGTGTTGAGCAGTGTTCTCTGAAAAGAGAATAATCTAATATGAGCTCATTGCAAATATATGACACTTCCAGGCAGAAATTGATTTGGCAAGTCAATTCATTGCTTGACAGATTTTAGCTTGAATTGTTCTGTTTTTAGCATAGTTTTCCGGGACATTTGGATTTTTTTCAGCTAAATATTTAATATATGGCTTTTTATTTTTTTTTAATAAATGTATATATTGCAGGTTTGGTGACACATCTTTGCAAGAAAGTATTAACCAAGAGAATGTTGAACATTTAGAAGAGTATTATAGGCTGTGTACAGATAAAACCTCCCCTGACTGTAAGTATGAAAGGAAGCATTTAATCCAATCTAGATTGGTTCACAAGAAATAAATGTCTTTTTTGTCTAAAGCAACCAGTCAGATCTTCTCTTTCATTTTTTTTCTCCTATTCCTTAAAGCCCCTCCCCACCATTAATAAGCACATTCCTTTATATAAATATATCTGACTGGGTGTGAAAGCCTGTTTTTGTTCTTCTTTTTTTTTTTATTGTAATGTTTCTACCATACCAAAACGTGGTTGGTGGTTGCCATATCCCTGGGTAGCAGAAAAAATGAAATATCCCCAGCAACACCTCCAAAGTTATATAAAACCAATGTTTATTGAAACATATTAAAACAATGTGGTCACTCACACAGGTGATGATCTATAAAACCACATAGAACAAGAGCAAATTGCATAGTAATCGCAGACATTTCAAAGTGCATAAATATACATATATTGTCCAATTTCTCTCCTGTTGTCCGAAAAAAGCATTCGGTACCCAACGCATTTCAAGTCCACGCCTTTCATCAGGGGTATTTAAACAGGAGAATATATGTTCAACAACTTGTCTAATAGGTAAAGAAAACAAAAATGTTGTGATACAGACACACAATAGAACATATTGAATAAGCACCCCTCCCATGTTCCAGGGCACCTACCACATAAGGTGAATGGTACAATGCTCAGACATGCAAATGTTCAGACTAGGAAATTCCGACAGGGAGCCAAGCGCAGAAAGTGAACCAAGGAGCCAATTTAATTATAAAAGTCACACTGGACTGCTGCTACTGCATTTAGATGACCAAATGAGAAACAGACAAAAACAACAGAATTGGGAAGCGCAGATCCAGGAGGTGGCAAGGAATCAATTGGATATGGAATCCATGTGAAATTTAAAACAGTTTATTGCTGATAAAACATGTAACCAATTCACATTACAAAATGGGAAAAATCGTCAGAATGGCCAAACTCACTGTGATAGTGCCAGCAATGGAGCCAAAGATGGTGGAGAAATGTCCCGCTTCTGTGAGGGCTGTGGACAGAGGGGGCTGCAGACCAAAAATGCGAAGCCTGAAAACACTTTCCAACAGCTGGGAGCGGTGACCATAACCAAAGCTGGGCTACATCAGGGAGGGCAAAGGCTGGCCACAGATCCAGGAAGCACGATCACTGTATGACCAGAGTGGAAGATGGCAGAGCCGCTGCAGCCGCAGGTGAGACCAGTGATGGATGCTGGAGGGGCAGCAGGAATGAAGCTGAGCTGCAAGGTGTCCGGACACCACAGGACTCCCTCCCGGCCACGTTACACGCTCTGACCGCAGGCAGACATCGGCAAAGCCTGATGGATCAAATGGATCAGAGCAGGGGATGTGATGAGTATCACAGCAGGTGCTGGAGCTTGAGCTGTATACAATTACATGTTTCGGGGTTTAACCCCTTCCTCAGATAACACGCGTGTGTGTCAAAATTGTCAAAATTAATTCAAGAGAAGATAAAATGAATTCATGAAAATATTTGTCGTCCCTGTGGGATTGGGATAGAAAGTATTTGATAACTTTTATCCCCTGCTGGTGCTGGATGGGACTATACAGTGCTTCAATATCCACTGTAACCAGCAGGGCATTATCATTATGGTATATGGAGGCCCTCCAAGTTCTGTAAGCTATAAAAAGTTGGGATCCTAGGGTGGCCATATATAGTCCCACGTCTGCTTGTTTATGATATTGTTTAAATATGCATTATCTACCAATAGGTAGAATTTTTGATCAAATTTTTCAATTGCCAATCTTTGTTTTGGAGGATTTTCATGCACATGGTTTTATACTGACTATTATTCATGACTACAATGTTGCTCCCCTTTATCAGATGGTTTGATAGTGAGCTGGTTGTCAGTTTGTCAGGGTATTTAATGCTTCTTTTTCGATTTGTAAAAGGTTATCTTGGGATGAGATTTGTTTTAGTCTCTTGTGTCGTCATGGCAAGGAATGCCCCCAAATTGGGGTTAAGACCAGGAGATGGGTATTTTTTTAAATTTCTTTTTCAGGGTATAGATACCTGCAATCATATTAGTATGCGTGGCCCCTTGTTCATTCAATAGAGCCTCAATATCAACCTGATCTATCAGGTCCCTGTTTTCCTGTTCCTCTAATTGAGAGATCAGGTCATCCAGGGCCTTCTTTTCCCGTGATGTTGGCTTGATTGGGTACGTTTAGCATCTAAACTTTGAAGGATCAATTTTCTCGCAAATCCTTTATGATTTCTAATGTGTCCAAGTCCGAGTCTGGACAAAAGGTTAGTCCTTTACATAGCAGTTGAGTCTCATCAGCAGACAAGCTATAATCTGACAAATTGACACTCAGCTGGTCCTCGGTGGTCACCTCTTCCCTAATAGTGTTGTCAAGTGTTATTGATTCTCTAAGAGATCATCCGTGGCCATTTCCCCAGATGGTTCCTTAGAGTTTGATGAGTTGGTTTTAGAAGTTGTGCTAGAAGTGTGTTTGTCTTGCCCAGAGGGACCACATGTGCATTACTTGACATTTGTGTCTGATCAGATCCTGCCACCAATGAAGTATACTGTGTCTAAACCGTAGATTCCGTAAAGTGTTTTTTTTTCTCGGTTTTGGGCTCCTGTTCCCGGGGAGCGCCACTTGTGTTTCTGAGGTGCCTTGTGTTCCTGTGACATCTGTGAGAATGAAGAGGATAGGGAATTGGGAGATGAGTTAGAGCCTTTATCACTATTATATGTCCTAAAGTTATTGTTTTTCTTTTGCTGTTGTATCTGTGTATTTTTCTGCTGCCAACAATAGGGTTTGCCCTCCCGAAATGCCGTTTTGTCCCTCCAAAACTTTCTTTTCAAGTTATCTCTTCAAGTACTTGATCTACATGTGTGTGAAAGCCTGGGACACTTAGGCCAAGCACATGAACTGGCTTTGCAGCCAACAAATGGGGAGTTTGCTCATAAATGTCTACTCTCAGGGGCAGTAAACTAGCTTTTAACATACAGTCTTGTTTTCCTTCTAGTCACAGTTTTACATGGCTTTGTATGAACTGTTGTTTACAGATTGTCCGATTTGGAACCTGCTAAATGCAGCGTATCCTGTTTATCTATTTCTTTGCTATGTGTGACAAAGGCTTTTAAAATGTAGATAAAATATCTAAAAGTGTTCGTCTAAAATGCTGTTTCCAGCAGAGACACGTTTTTAATATTTCATTAATGCCTATGTAAGTTCTAAAGGTTTCTTCATAAGTGGCTGTTCGCAGTGAGAAGATGCAAACTTCTGAAGAACCAAAATGTTTCCTTTAAATGGGTATCTCACCACAAATCCTTTTGCACTGGGTTGCAAATGAAAGATTGTACAAGATAAGAAACCAAAGCAGTGATTTATACAAATAGCAGCAGGAGCTTTTCCATTCACAGACATTTTCTAACCGTTTAGAGCTGCTGCCTTTGCAGAAAGACAATGACTTTGTAAAACCTTGTTAGCAAAGTTTTTTTTTTTAGTATTTTTTGTATTTCCTCTATAGGCTGCAAGTTTTCTACATTCAAATCATCTGCTTTAAATGAATAAAGAAAACTCATGTATCCCTTGTCTGTATCTTTATCATAGCTTCAGTATGTGGGACACACTGCTATGCATGTGATGGTCCAAACCACACTAACCTTTTAAAGCTCACAACAGTGAACCTCATATGTACAACCTTAAAAATAGTTCTTATTGGCCATAGTAACTAGATTCTTTCTTGTTGTATTCCCAGTGCATTATGGTAGGAAACTGTGAATCAGATTGGTTGCAGTGGACTAAAAGAAATGTCCTTCTGCCATTTTTATGTTTAGGGCCAATGCAATGTGAATGGTAGTTGAGGTAAGAGGGACAAAAAGCCATGTTCAGACAACTGTGATGCAGCCTTGATGGCTAACTTTATACAGTATATCAGACCCTTGGCAGCCTAGAAAGACAAGTTGTTCAATACATACAAAATAAACTATACTTTCCTTGCAAGTGAATTGATTTGTTTTGTCACTGCACTATAAAATAAAACGAAATGTCAGGATTTTGCACATCTTATGTGATGGTTGTAAGAAGGGACATGACAGGAAGCTGGGAAGGGAGGTGACAAACCATCTCTGTCTGTGCACCATAGAATCAGTCTGGACTTTATTCCACTTTAAGAAAATATCATCTCCAATTTGAAAGTTAAGTTCATATGACCAAAAAAACTGCCCATCTGGTTATCACTCTTTCATTGTTGATTTGAAGCATACAGGTTAGGTTTACATTTGGATATTATAATAATTATATGGGTATAACACAGTACATTTTATGTATGCAGGCTACATTATAAATGTTAAAAGTTTTAAGGGGGAATAACAGGTCCATATTTGTTGCATTTGTCATCATAATGCTGCATATAAAACAGCAGTATAGCTCTAGCTAATGTGTAAAAACAAAATGGCACCTTTTAATTTGTGATTTATTTTCTGCCCAGAAATGTGTATGTGTTAGAAATTTGTTTTAAAAAATGGCTATTTTACACTAACGCAGGGATAACCACACTTTTTTTTAGTTTTTCTCGTTTTTTTGTGTAGCTTTTGTACATCTTGATTTAGTTTGTGTGTACAAAAGTGTTAAATGTTTGCTTTTTTTTTTTTTAGGTCCACAGTTATTCCATGATCAAAGTGACCTGAAAGAACTCCTAGAAAATCTTCACCAAAACACTCATGCCAAAAAAAGGAAGAATGTAGAAATCATGTGGCTGGCAGCTACTGTAAGTCTTATATGTCTATTTGTCATCACATAGCTTTATGTTTAAGTGTTAGGGAGAATATCAATTTAATACCATTTAATCTAGTTATGTTAATTTGAAAAAAAAAGTGTAACCATATTAGAATCTATACCTGAATTAGTTTTGTTGTAAAGCATCTGTAATCCACTGGACAGCAGCAGTCAGACCAGTCAGCTTTGAGCCAACCAGGGATCTCTTGTTTTTCACAGTTCTAAAGCCTTGTACACACGATAATTATATCGAGCAAATGACCATCAGTTCTTTTTTTTACATGCTAGTCTCATATAAAAAGCCAATAGGTTACTAAAGTTGCAAAAACTCTCATATGACCGATACAACTTACTGATGTAATGTATTGTAATGTATTCTTTTCATTTTCGAGTATGCATGATCTTGATCACACAATTTTTTTTTTCATATAAATACTATACTTATTACATAAAAATCACCCGTTCTTGTTTGTCCCTTCGGATATTTTCACATGAACTGTCGTGATTAGCTCTCGAAAACTGTGTACTAATGATCGTACTATCAGACGATCGCTCCGAAAGCTGTGGTTTTTGTTCAGTTTTCTCAACATGTCTTGTAAGCCTCAGTCATGCAGTCTGAGCAAAGCACATATACCTGTATCTGTAGTGTTCACCTGTCTCTCGCCAAAGCTCTAAGTGCTGTTTCCCTCTGGTGCTTCCTTCCTCTGTTATCAGCTTGAGTCACTTCTGAGAAGTTTTCCTGACACATGAGTTAAATTTGTGTCGGGAGGAGGGGGGGGCAGCTCAGAATGGAGCTTGTTTATTCACAACACAGTTCTTCTGGGGGGTGTGTTCCTTTCCTCCATTCAGCTCTTACACTAGAACTGCAGCTTCTCCACCCCTCCTCTGTGCTCCTGACAGATGAAGAAAGATTTTTTAACACAATTTGCCCTTTTAAAGGGGTGTAGAGAGGGGAAGACTGCAGATAAACAAGTAAAACCTATTTAGAATGATTTGTTTCATCTCTGCATATCATCTGAGGCTGTTCACTTTAACAGTCTAACACTGAATATACTTACAGGAGGGGGTAGCAGAGGGAGGATATCATCAGTGTGCTGCTGCCCATTCATTGTTCAGTTACAGGCAGGGGAGGAGGAGATGTCTAAGTAATTTTTTCTTAATAGCTACTTATTATATGGGCTATTTCTTCTTACATATATTTTAAGTTTACTTTTAGTCTCAACCTCATGATCACCATCCGAATTCAAATCAGTTTGTAGCACCCTCTACTTAGGTAGGTGCTAGAAGTTAGGATTTTTGTAGTACAGGCAAATTTAGGCAGGCCTAGCTGGAAGCTAGACCTGTTTGTTTTGATCTGTGTGGGCTGGAAGTGGCTCAGAGTAGTAGCTGTGACTCACAGACAGCATCACTCCACTGTTACCTTCCTCTTGCTTCTAGAAGATTCTAGAAGAAGAGGAAGAGAAGAGAGGTGGAGCTATCTGGGGTATCTCATGGAGCCCTGACCAATCCCCAGCTAGGATTGGCAGGAGGCAGGCCTTCTTGAAAAACCCAGGGTCAGCCCAGCTGGGGAGGAGTTGTCAGATGGAAGAACTGAGGATGGAGTACTAGGCTGTCTGGGCCTTTGAGGAAGCTCTCCAGTCTCGGGGGTGTGACCTTGGGCCTGGGACTCAGGTGCAGGAAAATGCCCTTCAAGAACTTGTGAAGGATACGAACAGGAGGCACAGAAAGGAGTCAGAGAGGACAGCAGGAGCTAGTAATGCTGGGCAAGTCTTCAGGAGGGAACCACCAGTTGCAGCCAGGAGGGCTGGTGAGTGACATGGGCAGTCGGGGGGGACTGGAGAGGCATGCCAGAAAGGACTGAGAGGAAACAGTCAGAGCTGGGTGTGGAGCCAGTGAAGATTGCAATGTCATGGGCAGTGGAGTCAGGCAGCTGCAGCCAGGAGGGCTGGCAGGGCCTGAAGAGGACTTACTGGGAGCAGTAGTCCACCTAGGACAGCTAGCACTAAAAATTTCCCATTTCTATTTTTTGCTACATTAAAGGGGCCTGCAGTCCCTGAGTGCAAATGGTGGTTGCTGGGGCCTGGCTGAGTCAGTGTCAGGCCTAAACATGTGCTAGCTGTGCCTGAGATGTAGGAGATGTGCTGGAGAGAGGGAGAGAGAGTAACAGTCTGCAAGCAGGAGTTGTGCTGGAGGAGACTGGAGTTGCAAAGTGTATATAACTGTCCCAATTGATTGCTAAACATCTAATGTCTAGTAAAGAAAACAAAGATCAATTGCAAATGCACACCAATGTTGTTTTGTTTACGAAAATGATCTTTTCTGGGTCATTATGAGTGACCTTTGTACACCGTTAAGATACCAGAAGTAAAATGCACTTAATTGTAAGCACAGTGAATGCTGTGCTCAGGTTGTCCTTAAACTGTCATGGAAATTGAGATTTGTTTAATATGTTCTGGCACTCAGGCATAAAATTTTGTTAATTGCAGTTAGATTTGTTGCCACATTAAGGAATGCTGAAATGATTCTAATTGCAATTTCAAGAATGGACTATAAAACAATTCCTTATAAATTGACTGCAGTGACCACTGTAATGACCTGGAAACATGGTTTTACATAAATAATTCACAAAAATATTAACATAGCATACAGAATGAAGGCCATATTTCAAAAAAAATCTTGAAAATGATCAGTTAAATGCAACAAACAAGCACTACTGTAACATTAGTATAGCTGTATTATCCTTTGTACTAGTCAGTCTGTTTAATAAATATATACTTTATGTTAAAATAATTTTCACAGTGTTAATAGCCAACCACAGACAGATAATTTTTGGATGCATATGTAATAAAAATGGTAACTGTTAAAGTGGAACTCCATTCAAAGTTCGTCAGTTCACAGCCTTCTCTTATATAGGTAGGGAAATAAAGAGGCTTGGAAGTTTGGGACAAAAACAATGGAAAACGGGGAGGGAGATGGGGAGTAGGATCATTCTAACTGAAGGGTTGGGTAATGGGGGAATGGTATGAAATGGAGCGGGGGGTCTAGGGGAAGGGAGGGGACAGATGAAGAGAGACAAGCCCTTGGTTCAAGAATTTGAAGGGGAGGGGAAGGAAGGAGGGATAGTAAGGGGTTGAGGTGGGGAAGATGACGGGGCAGGCCAAGGAAAGATTTTAGGTAAGTCAGTGACTCAGAATTAAAACCTAAGTTCACTTTTTTCTAAATTCCAGCTTCTTTATGTATCAATATACCATTACTATACCTTTGTTATAGAAAAGAAAAAGCTTTCCCTGTATTCTAGGGGAGGCATTACTTCAATCCCCAGTGTCTTCCTGGTATGTGTCCTTTGGGACCTGAAAGCCATTAGAAGGAAGTACTTCAGCTGTTGACCTCATTAACATACACACTGCATCTGTCTGTCCCCCCCCCCCCCTCCAGGAGATTGCTTTCACTTACCTCTGTAATTAAATGCAGTCTGCAGTCATTATCAGTGAGCACCATTATCATTGAGTACATACCCAGTGTTTTCCTCTGCTGATTGATTGTTTTTTACTTTACCTTCTGCTTGCATAGATGACACATTTGGAAAAGTGTGCAGGAGCTAAGTGATCACATAATGTCTATGTGGAGCAGAGCTGTAGCACTGGAAACAGGAGAAATGTGTCCCTGAAAGTCTGTAAAGCTCACCATTCACTATACATACTATATATATATATATATATATATATATATATATATATATATATATATATATATATATATATATATATATATATATATATATATATATATATATGATTGTACAATCTCCTTTAGATCTACCATTAACTATGAAATGCAACAGCAAGCCTGGTTGCATACAAAGAAATTTGATAGATAGGTGTGTCCTCCTATTATATAGTTTTGGTAAATCTAAAGGAGATTGTACAATCAGATTGTATAGTGTATGGCCACCTTTATACATCTAAAATGAACTAGTTGCATTTTCGGTGGCATTCATTGTGAACACCAACCCAAACACAGAAGCAAACGCGCATTTTGCCACATGAAAAAACACTAGACAAATGCAGAAAAATGGGCAGTAACCGCAGCTTGCCAAAATCTCCTCTGAGCTACTTTCCTGCATGCACAGGTAGGGCAGGCCATTGAAATGAATGGGCTGTTTTAAGCATGTTAGGGGAAAAATGTGCCAAAAAATGTATGCTTCCACTAGGCTAGGTGTGAATGGGGGCTTAAAGTAAAATGTATGTGTTTAAACAAGAACAATGACTGCTGGGTGTCTTTGCATACACTCCCTCCAATGTGCTTTTATGAAGTGCCATACACTATGGAATCTGTGCAAACTCTGTACAATTTCCTTTAGATTAACCAAAACTGTGTAATAGGAAGACCCACCTGAACAATCCATTCAATTTGTATCAAATCAGGCAGGCCCTTGAACTACATAGCTGAAGCTTGATCTAAAGGATGCATATAATTGTGTACACGAAGAATTTCTACTGATCAAGTTGGAATCCCATAATAACCCTTCCCCATCCCAGTTTAATTCCCCCAAATAAAAAAAACAAAGCTGCAAGACTGCTTCTTGTCTCAGGAGTGATTGAGAAAGAAATGTGCCTGGCTCTGCTGGGTGGGAGATAACCAGAATTCACCAGCGGCTCCTGCGAGAGTAGCGCTACATTTATATCCTCTGTGCGGTGCAGCTATTGAATGGAAGGTGAAAAGGGGGATTTCCAAAATGCCGAAATGCAGGTTTTATAAGCTTTAAATGGAATATGGTTATGATGGAGGAGAAAAAGGCCTAATTCTTTTGGGATGGGGGCGGTCCATGAATTTTTGGACAAGTATATGAACCTTTGTCCAGAAAATCTGGAGGGCAGGGCAAGACCAAAAAATATGTATTATTTCTTGTGCTGAGCTGCATCTCACGCTTGTCTCCAGTACAGATCGATAGATGGACTGTAGCAATTAGGGGGTACCACCAGGTAACAATTTTTTTATAGTTAGGTTGAAAAAAGACACAAGTCCATCCAGTTCAACCATAAAAATAAATAAATAAATCAAATAATAAATATCGTACAATCCAATATACCCAAATCTATACCCACAGTTGATCCAGAGGAAGGCAAAAAACCCCAGCCGAGCATGCTCCAATTTGCTACAGCAGGTTAAAAAACTCCTTCCTAAATCCCCAAGAGGCAATCGGATTTTCCCTGGATCAACTTTACCTATAAATGTTAGTACCCATTATATTATGTACATTTAGGAAAGTATCCAGGTCTTTCTTAAAGCAATCTACTGAGCTGGCCAGAACCACCTCTGGCGGGAGTCTGGCGGGAGTCCAGATCTATGGTGGCCGTTGCTTACAGAGGATAAGAAAGAGTAGTTTATTTCGAGTTGTAAGAGATACAAGTATTTTGATTGATTGATCTAGAAAAAGGAAAATGGAACTGAAAGCACTAATTTGTATGTGAGGGGAAGTGTATGTCATATCAGTCTTTTAGATTGACATCAATGGTGGTATGGAGTCAGAGGTTACTCAAACTGATGGCCTTTCCATAAAGAATCTGAGAAAACGGGACAGTTGAAGGATCCATAAGGGGCCCAATGGCAAGAAGGCTGGGGCTCATAACATTTATTCTGTGGTCACTACCGTCTAAATATTAATTAATATTTAGACGGTAGTGACCACAGAATAAATGTTAATATTAAATTAATTAATTTAATTTTGAAAAGAATGGGAATGTTAAAACCTCTAGTCATACTACATTAGTAAGTGAAGTGGTCTCTTGTAAAAATCAAATCTATTTATTACTTCAACCTACAGTATATAGCGCCGTCAATTTATGCAGTGCTTTACATATTTATTACACATTCACATGAGTCCCTACTCTCAAGGAGCTTACAATCAAAGGTCACTGACTCACATGCATGCCTACACTAGGGCCAATTTAGACAGGAACCAATTAACCCATCAGCATGTCTTTGGAGCGTGGGATGAAAATCCAGGCAGTCAGTGCCGTGGTTGTGATTTGAACCAATGACCCTAGTTCTGCTAGGCAGAAGTGCTAACCACTTTGCCATCGTGCTGCCCAATCTAGTGGTGTTCTACTTATTATGGTATTGCAGCTAGTGGTACCAGTAGGAAACTCCATAGAGTCACTTCTCGAGTGTTCCCTGCACAATTTGCTTCTGACTGCATAACCTAGCTAAATATTGGGTTTCCACCTGGGTGTTACAGTTAAATGTACAAATGAAAGCACCTTAATACATTTTACAGATACTAAAGAAAAAAAAAAATAATCCCATGCTGATAAGACCCCTGTTAAGGATAAAGCTTCTGGGGAGATGAACAATAAATGAAATTGCTAATTCAAAGTTTATAAAGTTTAAAGTACAGACTTACTACTTTACAACTAATCAATTATTAAAATGTAATTATTTTTAATGACTTCATGCTAATATACTCCCGCCTAAGATTGTTACTTTTTTTTTTAATTAGTATTTTTTTACTGTTAAATCCACAGTGCTTCTGTAATAAAACAGATGCCCTGCCATACATGCCATACCTAGTTAATACTGTACCACTTGCCTCTGGCAGGTGAAAGGCTAAAGCTGTCCTAATACTCAAAATTGGATTTCTTAGCTGTTGAAAATCTCCTTTGAGAAACTTTTCTGTTAAGAAAAGCTAGGCGTTATTTATGTCTGATAATTCTCTCCCTAATAAATTAAAGTATAACTATTGACTCCCAATAAAAAAAATGTGTGCTGCAGCACTTCATTATAAGTGTATCTGCATGTAAAGTTTTCTCTTGATCCCCCTAAAAAGTTCCCAAAAACCTGTCGAGCCTGCCAGTCATGGGCGGCCCATCCATTAAGGGCGCACGGGCGCCGCCCCCTCTATCCACGCCACCCCCTATATGAGTAATGGATAGATTCATGCATAGCATAAATCTATCCATGGCTGCTGCCGCCACCCCCTATTCATGCGTCCGACCCCTTTCAGGATGCTGGGTGCATGATTTGCAGCGTCGGGGGTGTTTTTTTGAAGCACCTGATTAGCTCTAATAGGCTCCAAAACAGGGTGGACAGGGTGCAGAGCATTGTGCTTGGAGCCCACCCAGGTGTGTTAGAAAAGCAAATGAATATTTGCTTTTCTAACACTAAATCGCATCTCCGCCAATCGGGAAGCGTGGGTCTGATACCCATTTCCCGATTGGCTGAAAGGTCTGGCGATCCTATTGGACGCCTAGGAGGAGGGGGATGCACGGCGGAAGTGATCGACTGGGGGGGAGGCTGTTTGCCACCCCCCCAAGAAAAAAAAACACTGGCCACCACTGCTGCCAGTAAAGTCCACCTAATGCATCTTCCTGTGATTGTATGGTAACCACAGTGCACTCGCTGCTCCCAGATTCATAATAGCATTGCCACTCTCCTGTAAGTTGTGTCTGCTTGCACTACAGTGGAATGAAACGAATGCTGCAGGAAGCATGACTGTCAGCTTTGCAACTACTGATTTAAAAACCTATTACTTGTCAATTGGCGCGTGACTGCAATTAGGCCTGCCAACTGTTTTCTGTATTGACAGCACTGTTAAACCTGTTCTAACCAAAAAACGTTTAAGCCAAAGTTAATCTTTTATCTCCTCCTGGTAGAAATGCATAACTAAGTAATGTTGCTCTCAATTTTATTGCAGGTTTATAGTTATAACCATGCTAGCTCCTGTTTTGTCTATCTGTGGTCCTGTAGCTGCTTTTGGGACTGCAAGTTTCATGATACACTGGCCACCACATATTTGCAAGTCACTATAGGTCGCCTAAAAGTTATTCTGGATTTTTTCAATTTTCATCCTTACTGCACAGAAAATTTGGGTTTCTATGGGAGTCAACTTTTTCTTTTTTACACATTTATACATCAAACAAAATAGCATACATTTTACAGAAATGTGGAATTCTTTTATTCTTGGGCATTATGTTATGATTTATACATTTTTTTTAGTTATGAAATCTGCTGTTTGTATGGTATAATTGTTTTTTCTATAATATTTGTTAGGTGTAAAATTTGGTTCACAAATATTATTGCATGGATTTTTGCTCCTTGTAATATGGCTAGATGAGGTTGGTGTTTACAATGGGTTACTGTAAGGTGTCTACTGAGGTGTCTATGAGGAAAAGGATCCACACGAAAGCAATACATATGAATTTAATCTTAAAATGATCATAAGATAAAACTATGAATTCATGCTAAAGAGGACCTAAACTGTAAAAAGCTGTGTTTGAAAATAGTAAGCAGAGGGCAAAGGACTACTCACCAGTATGGCCTGTGGTCTCCCTGTAGCAGCTTTTTCAGCCTATTTTGACTTAATATGTCTTCTGTGTGGGGGTGGCCATTTTGGTTGCGCCCTGTCGGAGGTGAAAACTGCTGATCTGATGACTGCTGGGTTGAATGATCAAGAAACAACAGGAGAACTGAAAAAAACACAATTTCATGAATGAAGCAGAAGCATGTTGATGTTTGTACTGCTGCTTGCTCCTCAGAAAGAAGAGCAGTGAGCAGCACAGTAATGACAACAGCGAATCTCTTTAGACTAGCAATGAGAGGCACAGTGTCTTACATGATCTCACACTGCAGATATACAGGTATAAAGCTTTAGGAACTAAAATGGGATTGCTATTTGTCAGGTGAATTTCAAAGCAAAGGGTCGATTTTTCAAGATACTGCTTAGGCAAAATTAATATTTCTAAATGTTCCCTATAAAATAGCAAATCATTTCTTTTTGTGTTAAGGCCCAATTTAAATAAAGGCTTTGTAAATTCAGGGCTATTTAATAAACTGGAGTAGGCTAAAAATGTGCTTATTCTTCTTTCAAGTTGCATTTCTATAGTAAAGACTTGACTATGGTAAAACAGATGCAAACTCCACCTTACCACTACTATTCCCTTTATTTGTTATATCCGATAGTAAATAATGCAATACACCTTTTTTGGAATAAAATTGGCCATACTGGCCATTTATTACAAATAACCAAATAACCATAAAACACATTTTATTTACAAAAATAATGATCTCACAGATAAGTACTAAACCAGGTTGCTGGTCTTTGAAGACAGTGAAAGGACCCCAAATCGATTGTGTATCTGCGTGACCACACAAGGTGCCCAGCCCCAACTCACCGACTCGAGGACGATCCCAAACTCTCCACCTTCCAACGCAGATACCCATATGCCCAATGCCCAGTTAAACCTCGGTTAACTGGCATCTTACCAAGGACTCCATACCATAGATGTTCCCCACTATGCCATATCGCTATTATTTTAGAAGGCCTACAAAGATCCCAACCGCCAACCACTACAACAGTCATTGCCAGCCATCCATTCCAGGGGCGGGAGGTTGGGAAATTGCTTCTTCGTCTGATGACTTCTGACTGACCACCTAACTATTGACCCTTCCTTTTCCTAGTCTGCAAACCCCTACTGTACTAAATCCCAGTCAGAAAAGTGAATCCAAGAATACTGGATTAATCTTTTGTGTCCTAATGGCCCTGCTACCTAGTCATGCCAGCCCTACGCTTTTTTATTTATTTGTTTCGGACTTATCTTTTTATTATTATGTAAGGCAAATACCGTATTTATCGACGTATAACACGCACTTTTTTCCCCTTAAAATCAGGGGAAAATCTCGGGTGCGTGTTATATGCCGATCCCCTGCGATCCTGAGCTGACAGATCTTCAAAATCGCCGACCGCGATTTGAAAATGGCACTGCCGGCGCCGAAATACACAGAGCCGGTCCTCAGCTCTTCTCGGCCACTTTCGGCTTCACTCGAGCGCCACCCGAACCTAGCCGAGTGTACTTGGCTAGGTTCGGATAGCTCCGCTCACAGTCACGCCCATCCCGGGCGGGACTACGTGTGGAGCCGAAAGTGAACGAGAGCCGCCGAGAAGAGCCTGAGGACCGGCTCTGTGTATTTCGGCGCCGGTGGCGCCATTTTCAAATCGCGGTCTGCGATTTTGAAGCTCAGGATCGCAGGGGATCACAGGATCGCAGGGGAGCGGCACAATTTTCAAACTGTGAGCTGCAAGGCTGCACTGGGGCAAGGCTGCACTGGGATAAGGCTGCAATGAACACTGGGGAAGGCTGCACTGACAAGGCTGCACTGACATGGCTGCACTGGGGCAAGGCTGCACTGAGAAGGCTGCAATGATAGGCATTTAAATGTAAGTTTTTTTCCCTTCAACTTCCCTCCTAAAAGTTTTTTTTTCCTTAAAATTCCCTCCTAAACTTGGGGTTCATGTTATACGTCGATAAATACGGTAATTATCAAAAATTTCTGTTGTGTGAAAAGCACATTAATTGGTTGATTCATCCTTGCCTTGGGTTTTTTCCAGTGGTTTTATTCAAAAATGTCTGAAAGAGATCATATGTAGGCCTCATTATTAGATGTGAGATGAACTTAAATATCTGATTCTTTTCCGGGAATTAAAAAAAAGGGTCTATCTTGCCCATAAATGAATTTCCTGTAGTTCACTACACGTTAATCAAGCCCTCTGTGTTGCTCATAGCAATTAATAATTCTTTAATTCCTGCACTAGACAAATGGCAGATGGGATAGGACTGGCTGCAATGGGCAATTCATTTACTTTTCATTGTAGTTTCCTTTGATAAGTCACATCCAGATTGAATTTATCAGCATTTATTGAAAATGTGTACAGTGTGTTCAAACAAATTATTTTCCTCTAAAATATGTGACCTATTGCTTGCATTTTCCAAGTTTTTTGGTAAACTGACAATTCTGGGTCTCGGGCATTGCCAGTTGTTTTTAGCAAGTACATTAATCACAGCATTGTATACATGTCCCTCTGGTAGTGTCTGCAACTTGATCAACTGCCAAATCAGTCATTTCTTATGGAGCTACAACACAATTTTTCCCTAACTGAGTTTCAGTCTGCTGATTCAAAAAGTCTATAGTGCCTGGAGGAATTATTCTCTACTGTCTTGTCATGAGTCCTGAATAAATCACTGTGGACTCTCTCTTTGCAAAAGGACATTTTGTCAGACAGAGAAGTACATTGTTGAATTTTTACACAACATTAAACGTCTCTTCATCTGTAAAGAAAAAAAAGAAAAAGAAGATATACAGTATATAGATAAATATATCATTTAAAAGAGTGATGAATGAAGGAGAAGACAAATATACAAGAGATAACGAAGATACAATAATTATGAATGCAAAAAATTAAAACCTTTTTCAACAAAATAATTTCAGTAATTAAATAATTATGGAAAGCGTTTTTCTGAAAATAAAATGCTGCTTGGCTGTGAGCATTTCATAGACATTTTAAAAGATACATATAGAATATTGACTTGTTAGTTTTCCATTGCATGTTTTACAGCACGTTTGTTTTCGCAGCACTGTAGGTCACGATATGGGACATTTGCTATAAAACTAAAACAAACCTGTGGCCTGTTCCTGTTAAGGAGACTGTAACAATAATCCTTTCTGCTACCCAGACCCTACCTGCCCTTCATACATAACCCATAACTTAACCCCTGGTGAGCTTGCCTACGGAAAGGTGACATGACTTTGCCCCTTTGCAGGATCCTGGAAAAGCTGAGGATCACAGAACTTTTGAGAAGTCACTCCTGCACAGCTATAGGGCTCCGTTAACATCTGCACATCCAGGAAAATGTTGAGAAGCATGCGTTTCCATGCACGTTCCTGGAACACACAAAAAACGTGCATCATGCTTGTGGTGCTATTATTTGTTTTTGGCACCCCAAGGCAAAAACACATTTGATGTGTGCAAAAACACACAACGTAAGCAGTAAAACAGTGATTAGGTGTACAAGAAAATACTGCGCTAACTAGTGTAAAAAAAGGGGAAAGGGGAGCAGCTACATACAGTAATCAACACAAAGTCAATAAACCGATGAGTGATACGTAAGGGGTATAATGTCCCACTGCATGGAAATGTGGATATATTCCAAAAGGGTGATGGTATTCCAACAGTTGGCAAATGGTATATGGATCCGTGGAGAAAAAAGCACATCAACCCAACAAGGACATCATGGGAAAGATGGTATGTAGAGACTCTTACCAGATCCTATGGACTCCCTTGTCAGCGACAGGGAGTCTGGAAAGCAGTGTGCCACCCAGGGCATAGGAAGGATATCCCAACAATCTTTTTCAGCTGGACTCTGCGTAGGTCTCCGGGGGTCACCAGGCAGGTCTCCGCAGTAGATGGGCAAATTATGAATCCGTAAGGTAGAATATCCCTTGTGGAACTGGAGTAAACACTCAGTTTTAGATGCTTTAAAAGGTCTGGTCGGGAATCTTCGGGATCATACTCTTGGACCCTTGTGTCCCGCTTCCTCAGATGTTGCTCAGGTATAAATAAGTGATCACGGTCCTCCAAGACTCCAGACAATCCAGCTGTAAGGTAGAACTAAATCTGCTGAGCTGTGGGTCATGCAGGTCAAATTTGTGGGCTGACCTATGCGTGTCAAAATAAAAACATACAAAAAATGTGCTTTTCAAATACCCTAGGTGTGAATGAGGCTTAAAGCAATTTCTTGTAAGACTTGGAATCCCCAGGTTTTTCAGCAACCTGTAAGAAGGCTTTGTGGTGTAATCCTTACCTACAGGGAGCAGATAGAATATGGGAATATTCAGTTGTACATAAAAAGTGAAAAAGTGTCCATGTTCAAAGTAGAATTCAATCTTAATAATGAAACACAAAAAATGAAAAACAGTCCAACTGCGAAACAATCCAATGAAGGAATGATCCGTGCAGAGTGAAAGTAAAGGGATCTGTCACCAGCAGCACCCTCACACTCATCTGGTAAGGCTTCTTACCAGATATCCAGAACCATAAATTATAATAGTCAAACAGACAGCCACAAGTTTATCCAGGAGGGTAACTGTCATATGGATCACAGATTGTATAGGGGAAACTCACAATGACAAAAAAAAGGAAAACTTTCATGATATAAAAAAGATTTATTTTAAAAGATGGTTACAATTACCTTCATACAAAACATAAAAGGCATTTGTTTTGTATAACAAAAGAGCAGCAGGCTGTCGGCTTCAAACACTACCGTTGGTAAGCGATCCGGCGTGCGTGATGTCGTCACTGGTGGGCCACTCCCTGATGCATTTTGTCATTAATAAGACGTATTCATCCCTAACCTATGTCACATTGTATTAAATTGATCTCTGTAGAAGTATACAGCCAAAATATTTTCACTCAGGGGCGTTGCTAGGGGGTGGCTATTGGGGCTATACCCCCGGATCTGGGGTCCATAGCCCCGAGTCTCTTGTTGCAGGGTCCCTGCCTAACCAGCGGGTTGCAGGCTGGCTGCATGAGAGAGGCTGGAGGAGAAGAGAGAAGTGAGCGGGCAGATGAGCAGAGATGACATCTCTCTCTGCCTGCTCCACATCAGCGCTCTTCACAGCCGGGCCTCTTCAATTTGGGAGCGAGGTGCGGCGAGCAGCAGAGAGATGACATCATCTCTCACTGCCCATCACACATCAGAGCTCTTCCACCCTCACAGCACAGTGGAGTGGAGGTCACGTGCTTCCTGTCATCGTGGAGCTCCACTTTGCAGCCAGACCCCCTTGCTTCAATGTCGGAGGTGCAGCGGGGAGCAGCGAGATGACATCATCTCTCACTGCCCGCCCTGCATCACCGCTCTCCTGCTCTCACTAAATGGACCAGTGTTGTCAGCCTGCCACCAATGCAGCGTCAATGCACATTTGGTAGCACTGGCTGGCATGGCAAGTTACAATTCACATCAGGTGGCAAGTGACAATCTGCAAATGGTGGCAGGAGATGTGGCAATCTGCAAATTGAGCCAGGAGACATGGCAAGTGACAATCTGCAAATGGTGGCAGGTGATGTGGCAAGTGACAATCTGCAAATGGTGGCAAGAGATGTGGCAAGTGACAATCTGCAAATGGTGGCAAGAGATGTGGCAAGTGACAATCTGCAAATGGTGTCAGGAGACGTGGCAAGTGACAATCTGCAAATGGTGGTAGGAGACGTGGTAAGTGACAATCTGCAAATGGTGGCAGGAGATGTGGCAATCTGCAAATGGTGGTAGGAGATGTGGTAAGTGGCACGCCCAGGGCTCCCACTGATTCTGCAGTATGGTGAGTTGAACCACTTCATTATATATTAGAATGTAACAATAGAAATAATGCACTTTAATCACCCTGACACCATATCAACCATGGTGCCATGATGATTGAAGCGCCAACACCAGCCATCACCCGTTAAAATTGCTTAGGTCTCCCCCCAACCCCCCCCGCAGGCATGCAAAAAGGTTGGTGACCGCTGCTATGGGCTCTACCCCAGATCTTTTGCAGATCTAGCAACGTCCCTGTTTTCACTAAAGGCTACTAGGTACACTCCATTATCTTGGTGCTGAAAACAGGATATCCATCGATTCACACATTTAAGTATATGTAGCTGTTAATTAAAAGCAAAACATTTTAGCAAACCTTACATATATATATATATATATATATATATATATACATATATATGTACATATATATATGTTTTTAGAAACTGATTTCTGATTGGTTGCCATAGCATATCTTCTCCATAAGTTTGTATATAAATATAACAACGGCAAACCAAGACACTGGGGCCCACCAAAGGAAGGCAGAAGGGAGGGACCAATATAGGCATGAGGAGGCACTAAGATGCAAATACTAATCATATACTATGGAACAGTTGACAATAAAGTGCAAAGTACAGTAAAACAATCAATCTAGATAGTGACAATGAAAAAAAGTCCTTATAATTAAAGTTCATAAAAAGTCTTCTTTAACAATGGATTCCTTCATTCTATAATGTGAAATACTGTTGTAAACCATCACCAGCAATTACTTATTCACCCAATTGTACTCTCATCAGATAGCCATGACCCCTTTAACTAAAAGAAGGTAAAAAAATAACTGCATTGGTATGTCTCCTTTGGGATTTTCTTGCACCTGTTGGGGGTCCTAAGCAACTCTCCTCATCTCCACCATAACACCGCATAATATGAAAAAGGGAACTGATATAGTGTGATCTTGTTTATTACTTGCAAGTATAAAACAAGTAAAAAGTTGCTTACATTGTAGAGTGCACTCCCTGGCACTAGGAAAACTCGCGTAGATTGTTTTGAGGGAGTGCTGCCGCTCTGCTCACGCTCTAGAGCTGGCGTGCGTTCCACTGGTCAATCAGTGAAAAACGGAAAGCAGGGACCCGGAAGTGACGTGAGCGGTAAACTATGCCTCGGCGTACTACATTTCATTGTCTGATGTCATCAGGAAGCTTCACGTTCACTCATACTCAGATGCTTTATACCTTGGGAGCTGCATTGAATTTGATGGGATCTTAGTTTCTCCAGAAGGGAGGGACAATTGTTTCCAGTAGAAATATGTTTAAGTAAAATCCATCTTCAGATTTCTGATAACAGTAGGTGTGAATACAAACAGTTGTTTAAATATATACAGTTTCTCACAAAAGTGAGTACACCCCTCACATTTTTGTAAATATTTAATTATATCTTTTCATGTGACAACAATGAAGAAATGACACTTTGCTACAATGTAAAGTAGTGAGTGTACAGCTTGTATAACAGTGTAAATTTGCTGTCCCCTCAAAATAACTCAACACACAGTTATTAATGTCTAAACCGCTGGCAACAAAAGTGAGTACACCAATAAGTGAAAATGTCCAATTGGGCCCAATTAACCATTTTCCCTCCCCGGTGTCATGTGACTCGTTAGTGTTACAAGGTCTCAGGTGTAATTGGGGAGCAGATGTGTTGAATTTGGTGTCATCGCTCTCACTCTCTCATACTGGTCCCTGGAAGTTAAACATGGCACCTCATGGCAAAGAACTCTCTGAGGATATGAAAAAAAGAATTGTTGCTCTACATAAAGATGGCCTAGACTATCAGAAGATTGCCAAGACCCTGAAACTGAGCTGCAGCACGGTGGCCAAGACCATACAGCGGTTGAACAGGACAGGTTCCACCCAGAACAGGCCTCGCCATGGTCTACCAATGAAGTTGAGTACACGTGCTCAGTGTCATATCCAAAATTCGTCTTTGGGAAATAGACATATGAGTGCTGCCAGCATTGCTGCAGAGGTTGAAGGGGTGGGGGGTTAGCCTGTTAGTGCTCAGACCACACACAGCACACTGCATCAAATTGGTCTGCATGGCTGTCATCCCAGAAGGAAGCCTTTTCTAAAGATGATGCATAAGAAAGGCCGCAAACAGTTTGCTGAAGACAAGCAGACTAAAGACATGGACTACCGGAACCATGTCCTGTGGTCTGATGAGACCAAGATAAACTTATTTGGTTCAGATGGTGTCAAGCGTGTGTGGCGGCAAACAGGTGAGAAGTACAAAGACAACTGTGTCTTGCCTACAGTCAAGCATGGTGGTGGGAGTGTCATGGTCTGGGGCTGCATGAGTGTTGCCGGCACTGGGGAGCTACAGTTCATTGAGGGAACCATGAATGCCAACATGTAGTGTGACATACTGAAGCAGAGCATGATCCCCTCCTTTCAGAGACTGAGCCGCAAGGCAGTATTCCAACATGATAACAACCCCAAACACACCTCCAAGACGACCACTGCCTTGCTAAAGAAATTGAGGATAAAGGTGATGGACTGGCCAAGCATGTCTACAGATGTAAACCCTGTTGAGCATCTGTGGGGCATCCTCAAACGGAAGGTGGAGGAACGCATGATCTCTACCATCCACCAGCTCTGTGATGTCGTCATGGAGGAGTGAAAGAGGACTCCAATGGCAACCTGTGAAGCTCTGGTGATCTCCATGTCCAAGACGGTTAAGGCAGTGCTGAAAAATAATGGTGGCCACACAAAATATTGACACTTTGGGCCCAATGTGGACAATTTCACTTGGGGGTTTACTTACTTTTGTTGCCAGCTGTTTAGACATTAAAGTGGCTGTAAACTCAATGTCATCCTTTCTAAACTACTGCCATAGGGGTTATCTATAAGGATATACATGCCTTCTGCATGTATCTTTACCTGTCAAATGTCTCCCCTCTGTCTGTTATTAGACCCGAAAAACTGCATATTCTGTGGGTGGGTCTGTTGTCTGGAGCTCAGTGGGTGGAGTCGTGATGTCAGTAGACTTCCCGCCCACCTCTACACTCCTTGTCAATATGCATTTTCTCCTGTGTATTTATTACACTGAACTTCTGCTGAACTTCTGCTATGATCTCTAACAGTGAAAAGACAGGAAAGTAACCACACGACTTCAGCATGCCAAATCATGTTGAGGTGTGGAACAGCCAATCCTTGCAGAGCTGCTGAAGAAAGGAGTGGGGGAGGGAATTAAAAAATACTGCATGTGTCTTAGGCTGTCACTCACAGCAAGGGGGAGTATTTGACAAAGTTTTTCTCAGTTTGTCAAGATTTTTCTCACTGAACAATAAAAGAGGATTGCTCAGAGATGGATTAACTCTGTGTGGCAAGACTGGGCTCAAATGATAGGAAATCTTATACTCTACAGTATGATATATTAAAAAATCGGGTTTACATCCACTTTAATGCCTGTGTGTTGAGTTATTTTGAGGGGACAGCAAATTTACACTGTTATACAAGCTGTACACTCACTACTTTACATTGTAGCAAAGTGTCATTTCTTCAATATTGTCACATAAAAAGATATAATAAAATATTTTCAAAAATGGGAGGGGTGTACTCACTTTTGTGAGATACTGTAGGTGTAGAGCTTGGCTTGCTCTCTGTGATTGCAGCTCACCCACTTTTCTGATGCTGCTGAAAGGCCCTTTCAGCAACATTATGGAGTTGGGTGGACTGTGGTCACAGAGAAGAATCCAGGCACTGTAAGTGACAGCCTAGCGAGCTTTCTATTACAGCTTGCAGTGCCGTCTTTGTAGGGAAATCACATCAGTAATAACAATAATCTGATGACAGCTGTTTTTGCCCTACATACTTGGGGCTCACCGGTGGGTCCTCTGGGACTCTGACGGGCTAGTCCACCCCTGAATCCAATCTAATTTTGTTGTGTATGAACTTTCCACCCATCTGCATTTGCAGATTTATTTCAGTTTAAGTAATGCCTAATTTGTGACTAAATGTGTTCTCAATTTGGGTTCAATGCTACCTGAATAGATTTACATTACAGTTTTTGTTACACACACCTGCTACATACAGTCCAGTATGTAATCTTGTGTATTACTTGATATGTTCTAACCTTTTTTAGAAGCTCATCTCACTTTTTTATTGATGCTAACTGTCCAACAAATTGCTTGTTGTGATTAAGTCATATTCCTAAATATGTTGAACTGCTTTGTGTTAATTTTGTGCTGCTGTTGTATCTGCTACAATGTAATCCTTGAGATTAAATTAAATGGTCTAGCAATGACTGAACTAAGCTGCTTAACACCATTTAAGGGTAATTACCTACAGGGAATGATTCCTTAGCCAGACACAACTTTCCAAGGAAGTTTCCAACTCCCTATTGGTTCTGTCAGTTTACGGCAGAAAACAGCAAGGTTAATGCTAAATAATAATCTCTTCAAATTACAGGTCCTTTGTTTTTTTAATTTGTACTTATACTAGCAAGATCTACTCTAGTAAATACGATTTAAACAATTTTATAAAAGCTTGCTAAACATATCAAGATGGCAAAGATCTTACAGGGGTGTATTTATAAAGCTGTGAATGTAACAATCATCAATTTTTTGTGGAAGAGTAGTCAAAAACTTCACTTGGTTGGTGTCAGAAACTGATTCGCAGTTATGCAAAACACTTACAAGAAGTAATTTTTGCTAAAGGGGACGATACTAGCTTCTGAGCCTTTACTGAATACATTATTTTAAAGGCAAATGTTCCTTGTGTTTTTATGCAAGTATATCACCTTTACCTATAGGGACTGAATAAAAATCTAATGTTTGCCTGTTGAAATATGTGGAAAAGGTAACAATTTCCACAAGGTATACTCACTTTTTCTCACAATTGTGTATGTGTATATATACAGTACATAAAAATGCACACAGCGGTTTCTAGGTAGTTACATTTCTAAAGGTGCTACTGACATGAAATTTTCACCACATGTCGGTAACAATCCATACATACAAAGAAACCAAAACATATACGTTCAGAAATTAAGCTATGTGTAGTAAAATGAAATGACACAGGGAAAAAGTGTTGAACACATGAAGAAAGGGAAAGAGAAGGATTTCCCCTGGGTGGACCTTTAAGGCACCAAATAGTATCAATTTGTACAGGTATAGAAAGTATTGTAGTAACAATAGAGTTTTTTATTTATAATTAAACATGATTAAAAATACAATTAAACATGAAATATTGATTTATACAGACAAAATCATCAGCTAATGTCACCGTACTGAAAGAACCTTCTTATCCCCAAGGAGATATCTCTCCTCAGGGATGACAGCCATAATACCAAGTCTGCTCTCTAGACTTTCTATTTTCTTTATTTGAAGCCCACATGCCTTGAGATAGCAATAACACCGACACAGTCTTTCATGTTATGTATCCACATTTTTAACATTACACAATAAAATATTGAAAATCATCTCGCTATTCAATACTATGTAAGTAGACTCTTGAAATGCTTGGTATCTTTTGTACCATGATTGCAATTCTCTACTTGTGAAATTGACTGTATTTGTTTTCAATTATGCTATAGATAAAGAAGGATTTAATTGTACCCTGAAATGCGTTGGGTGTAAGGAGGTTCTTTCAGTACGGTGACATTAGCTGATAATTTTGTCCAGATAAATCAATATTTCATGTTTAATTTTATTTGTAATCATGTTTAATTATAAATAAAAAACTCTTTTGTTACTACAATACTTTCTATACTTGTACAAATTGATACAGTTTGGTGCCTTAAAAGTCCACCCAGGGGAAATCCTTCTCTTTCTTGATTACTGGATGTGGCACACTATAAGCATAGATTTGCCATTTGCGCACTTTTTCTCTATACATGAAGAAAGGGAGGTACAAAAAGGCATGGAAAGCCAAGACACCAGCTGAAATCTATCAGTAATTAGAAAGAAATCCTGCCCCTTGTCAGTGCAAATTAATATCAGCTGGTTCAATCTCAACTGATGGCCTATAAAAAGGTGTCTCATTACCAAGGTGTCACACAAGAAACATCTCATGAAGGGTAAAAGCAAAGAGCTCTCTTAAGATCTTTGCAACCATATTGTTGCAAAACCTACTGATAGCATTGGTTACATAAGGATTTCCAAACTTCTGAATGTTCCAGAGAGCACTGTTGGGGCCATTATCCGGAAGTGGAAAGAATATAATTTCACCATAAACTGGCCATGGCCAGGTGCTCCTCACAAGATTTCTGACAGATGAGTGAAAAGATGTATCATGCCGCGTACACACAAGAGGACTTTGCGGCAGACTTGGTCCGGCGGACCAGACTCCATCGGACAATTTGATCGTGTGTGGGCTCCAGCGGACTTTTTTCCCCCAAAAGTTCGACAGACCTAAAAATGAAACATGTTTCAAATCTTTAAGACAGACTCGAGTCCGGTCTAAAAGTCCGCTTGTCTGTATGCTAGTCCGACTGACAAAAAACTACGCTAGGGCAGCTTTTGGCTACTGGCTGTGAACTTCCTTATTTTAGTCCGGTCGTACGTCATCACGTACAATCCGTTGGACTTGTGGTTGATCGTGTGCAGGCAAGTCCGTTCATTTGAAAGTCCGTCATAAAGTCCGTCAAAGTCCCCCGGACCTAGTCCATCGAAAAGTCCGTCCGTGTGTACGCGGCATTAAAAGAGTTGTCTAAGAGCCAAGGACCACTTGTTGAGAGCTTCAGAAAGACCTGGAATTAGTAGGTACAATTGTTTCAAAGAAAGCAATAAGTAATGCACTCAACGGACATGGCCTGTATGCACGCTCACCATGCAAGACTCCATTGCTGAAGAAAAAGCATATTGAAGCTCATTTAATCTTTGTTGCACAACATTTAGACAAGCCTGTGAAATACTGGGAGAATATCGTCTGGTCAGAGGAAATTGAAATGAAGCTCTTTGGATGCCATAATACACACCATGTTTGGAGGTCAAATGGCACTGCCCATCATCCCAAAAACACCCCAATACCAACAGTGAAGTTTGGAGGTGGGAACATCATGGTGTGGGGCTGTTTTTTAGCATACGGTACTGGCAAACTTCATTTCATTGAAGGAACGATGAATGGAAAAATGTACCAAGACATTCTTGATAAAAATATGCTGCCATCTACCAGGATGATGAAGATGAAACAAGGGTGGACATTTCAGCAAAATAATGATCCCAAACACAAAGCCAAATTGGTTTCAAAGAATGAAAATAAAGCTGTTAGAATGGCCCAGCCAATCCTCTGACTTGAATCCAATAGAAAATCTATAGAAAGAACTAAAAATCAGTAGATTATAAAAGAGGCCCCCGGAACCTTCAAGATTTGAAGACTGTGTAGAAGAATGGGCCAAAATCATACCTGAGCAATGCATGCGACTAGTTTCTCCATACAGGAGGATTATTAAACCTAAATTAATATCTGAACTTATTTGTTTTGGTTTCTTTGTATGTAAGGATTGCACGGGTTGTTACCGACGTGGTGAAAATGTACCTTTAGAAATGTATTTACCTAGAAAAATGGTGACGTGCTCAATAATTTTTTTATCTGCTGCAAATGTCAAAATTAACCAGCACAGTGTCTCTAGCCAGTCAGCACAAAAAAATTAATGAAACAGTTTGCTGTGCTTAGCTGGAGTGTGTGCTGGGGAATTTATGTGCTACTACATAAGGAGCGAAGAGACCCGCTGAGCAGTTATCAATTTTTCAAAATTGTTATGTAGTGGGGGCTTATTGCCTTCACAGTAAACTGGTTCAATAATATAAATTCACAAACGTTTACAAGGTCACTCCACTATAAAACATATGTCTAAAAGAATTCTACGCTTTATTAATACATTCAAATATTTATTACTACATCCAATCACCCTAAAAGAATATCATGCAACAATAAAGTACAAACACACAAGAAAAAAAAATAGTGTAAATAAAATATTAGCGTTGGTCTGCTCACAATATCCTAATACTTCCTAAATCTCAACCTCAAAACTATGTGGCTGTTACATGCCCATAAAAAAAGTTTTTTTTAGAATCTTGAGCTGATTGCATATTACAATGATCTCTACTCTATAAGGGTGGCCAGACAATTTTAAACATTGAAAATAGCGTCACTCTATGCTTGACAAAACTTGTTCACAATTGTTTTCAATAAATATCTCAAACTGCTATTCCAAAAACATGAAAGTTCTCTAAACTGGACAAAGTTTGCTTACATGCATTTTGAAATTCTGTTATTGATGTATATCAAATCACCATTGCAAAGCAAACCATGACACTCCCTGCCTAGAGTTTGCATGTTCTCCCTGTGCCTGTGTGGGTCTCCTCCAGGTACTCCGGTTTCCTCCCACACTCCAAAGACATGCTGGTAGGTTAACCACTGAAGCCCCGGACCATTTTGCTGGCCAAAGACCAGAGCACTTTTTGCGATTCGGCACTGCATCGCTTTAACTGACAATTGCTCGGTTCTGCGACGTGGCTCCCAAACAAAATTGACGTCCTTTTTTTCCCACAAATAGAGCTTTCTTTTAGTGGTATATCATCACCCCTGCGGTTTTTATTTTTTGCGCTATAAACAAAAATAGAGCGACAATTGTGAAAAAAACGCATTATTTTTTACATTTTGCTATAATAAATATCCCCCAAAAATGTATAAAAAAAACATTATTTTTCCTCAGTTTAGACCGATACGTATTCTTCTACATATTTTTGGTAAAAAAATTTGCAATAAACGATTATTGATTGGTTTGCGCAAAAGTTATAGCATTTACGAAATAGGGGATAGTTTTATGGCATTTTTATTCTTTTTTTTTTTTTTTACTAGTAATGGCGGCGATCAGCGATTTTTATCGTGACTGTGACATTATGGCGGACACATCAGACAATTTTGACACAAAATGCAATGATTCCTGTGTAAATGACACTGGCAGTGAAGGGGTTAACCACTAGGTGGCAGTGTAGGGGTTAAGTGTGCCCTGGGGGGCGTGTTTCTAACTGTGGGGGGGCGTGGCTGTGTGTGACACATCACTGATCTCTGCTCCAATCACAGGGAGCAGAGATCAGTGACACTGTCACTAGGCAGAATAGGGAGATGCTTGTTTACATTAGCGTCTCCCCGTTCTTCCTCCCCGTGAGATGATCACGGGTATCCCCACAGCGATCAATCCGTGGGACCCGCAATCCGACTCACGGAGGCCCCGGCCAGCGCGCATGCAATGGCACAGCGGCAAATTTAAAGGGATGTACCTGTACGCCCATTTGCCTGTCCGTGCCATTCTGCCGACGTACATCGTCGTGCGCCGGTCGGGAAGTGGTAATTAGATCTAAATTGACCCTAGTATGTATGAATGTGAGTTCGGGACCTTAGATTGTAAGCTCCTTGAGGGCAGGGACTGATGTGAATGTACAACGTACTGTATATGTGAAGCGTCGTGTAAATTGACATCGCTATGTGAGTACCTGAAATTATAATAAAGGTCCAGTTAATTGTAGAGCGAATGCCCAGATATTGCACAAAAACCCGGTCAATCTAACTGCAGATAAACTTACGCCTCAGAGGGTTTATCCACTTGTATCCAAGCAGTTGGAATCTGTTTCATCCTGGGTCTAGAAAATATTGACCATAGCTGAAGCAATAGTGGAAAATACATTTCCACTAGAAACACACAAAATGTGTATTTACACCACAAACTGGGGTGCAAAGTTTTGTATCTGGAGAGAACAAGGCTTGAATGCTCGGCTGGTGTATTTATATGCCGCAAAGTGGAACGGCGTCCAAAGCCCGTAGAAGACGTCCTCTTGATGACGAAATGTGTCAGGCAGAGCCTTGTGCAGACATCATTGCGTACCCGGGACTGAAGGGCCCTTGCTGGCATGGTGATTTGTATATGTGCATATCATTTTAACTTATTGTGAGTGTATTTGCTCATCATAACAAATGCTTTTTTAGTCTTTTTTAACACTATAGAGAAGTGCTTCTTCGTTTTCTTTACATGGTTACCCTTATGTGGAATTGTGATTGGTCTGCTCAGTGGTTGACCTGCAGGGAAAAAGATTGTTGGAACTAGAGATTGGCGACGTTGGAGAGAGTTTATGTGCAGTACATGACTTCTCTTGAGAAAGAGTCATGGGGATCTGGGAAGCAGATACTATATCACAGTTTGAATTTTACCTTAGGAGCACTACATCATGGATACACTGATTGGGACTTTCTGTGGACTTTATATTTATAATTTTATTTTTTTGTTCAATATATTTATGGTGCTCTTGCATGTTTGCAGCTTTAATTTTCACTTTGTTTATATTTGCACAAGTGCGCAGTTATAATTTTTTGTTTGTTGTAAAGTTTTGTATTGCCATCACTGAAATTCCTTTGGTGACATCCAAAAGTGAATACTGCCACACCCTTGCCAGGTCAGAAAAGAAGTGTACACAAAGGTGAAATCACCCATATTACATATATAATTAGAAACACGAAAGCTGATCGGCACACAGTTGAAAAAGTCAGGAAACCGTTTATAATATCCAATATGATTGGAATCGTATAGAGCTGCGTAGCAAAATATATATATGTATACTTGGTAATAGCATGAGCTTTGAAACATACAGTACACGTCTAGTATGAATGCAATAACAGGAACAATCTTGCAGTGTGTAATCCAATATGTCTGTAGTAGCATATGGTCAACTGAATCTGCAGAATCTGGCTGATAAGATGGGTGTTTGTGTCTAGCAGAGAGGGAGAAGAAGTAAGGGCAGCCACATGTGAAGAGACACCCCTCTGATCATGCTGTTATGGCAAAATGTGTCAGAATGTGCTGGTAGTTCAATGCTTGGACTGCCTGTCAAGCGTGGCTGCCCTCATTGCTTGCCCCTTACTGCTGGACACAAACCTTCAGATTTTAGGTTTTATTGTGAAAGATTAATTGAACACGGTGAAGTTAGAAGCTAATTGCTTACTATGCACAGCTGCACCAGATTCAGTGTGCACCAGTTTTAGTAAATTTCCCGACGTGTGTATTTCTAATGTTTGTGGCATTTCATATTTACCATGTTGCTTTATTATAGCTGTGTAAGCTTTATAGCTGTGTCTCTTATGCAGTTTTTTTGTTGTGGTTGGGTTTTTGTGTGGGGGTGGTCATACAGTACCTGACCGCGAGATTGTGTTTCGCGCTGGTTCTCGGCGACAGGGTACTGTGCATGCCATGCTGGCTCACTCATCAGGAAAGGAAAACAAAGTTTTCCTTTCCCGATGAGTGACAGGCAGTGCTGACAGCTGTCTGGCATGAATCCTGAGGGGTAACGCTGCGCCAAATTTTAAATGAAAAAGACAGCGTGGGTCCCCCCCCCAGGGGCATACCAGGCCCTTAGGTCTGGTATGAATTGTAAGGGGAACCCCCTACGCCAAAAAATCGAGCGCCCCCCCTCCTGAGCCATACCAGGCCGCATGCCCTCAACATGGGGGGTGGGTGCCTTGGGGGAGGGAGGGGCGCCCTGTGGGCCCCCCCACCCCAAAGCACCTTGTCCCCATGTTGATGAGGACAAGGGCCTCTTCCCGACAACGCTGGCCGTTGGTTGTCGGGGTCTGCGGGCAGGGGGCTTATCGGAATCCGGGAGCCCCCAGATCCTGGCCCACCACCCTGTGTGAATGAGTATGGGGTACATGGTACCCCTACCCATTCACCTAGGGAAAAGTGTCAATAACACAACGCTCTCTCCGGTTGGAATGCTTTGTGCGAGCTGCGGAGCCAGCTAAAAAGGTTAGGTGCTTTTTTTTTCCACAACTCAGGAAAATTGGGCATCGCTTTATGTACAAAAATGCTCCATGCTTTGTTACTTTTTTTTGCCAACTACAGATTTCATCTGGCTTTGACGAAAACGAAAACTATTCGGTGGAATCTACCGTTCCTAATGTGCATGATCAGGTTTTTAGCCCTGAACTTGAAGAAGCTTTGGTTGTTGTTCGAGACCCAATCCAAAGCCAAACTAGGGTCAGATGGGGAAGGGAGAAACTTTTTTTTAAACCAGGTGGATTTGTGTGGCTAATTACAACTTGAGGTTACAGTGTAATTCTAAGAAGTCGGGTCCTAGATTTATTAACTTAGTCCCTATCCAAAGGCTCATCAATCCAGTTGGCAGCCACGCTCCTGCTTACAGACTCAACACAATTTTTTGAAGTGTTTTGACTGAAAACAGTATCTTTAGGTCTGTTTCCTGGTAGGTCCTGGTGGATGGCAATGAAGACTTTGAGGTGGATACGATTATAGATTCCAGACAGTTGGCAGGGCATTTTCAATATACAATGTAGAAAGGGGTTGGCGCAGAGGAGAATTCATGAGAACTTTCAAGTAATGTCCATGTAACTAGACTGATCGGGGCATTCTATCATGCTCATGCAAAGAAATCCAGCCACAAGGGCATTCGAAAGCAAGGTTTAAATACCTCCAAGGTTTGTGTCTGTTCATTGAGGGACCTGGCTCATCCTGTCCATGTGTGGCACTGTGGTTCATGGCCTTTTGGTTATTGCTGGTTGCACGAGTAAGCATAGATATGCGAACATTGATGTGTGCATATATTAGCTTGCATTGGCATATGTCCCTGTGCACCAAGGCCAAGGAGGGTAAACACCTGTGTCTTCTTGTCAGCCACCTAGTGTGTGAGATTACTGTTGTTTTGCTTTGCTTGTTACTGACCTGGATTGTTTGACTCTGCTTATGTTTCCTGCCTGCCAGGTGGCCTTGATCTATACCAGGACACTGACTGTTCTCTTGCCTGCTGTCTGCCTTAACTTCTTCTCAAACTCTGGTCTTCCTCCATATCGTTACCTTGTCTCCACAGTGCAGTCACACTGTTCCTGTGACTCCTTGGCAGGGCAATTCTTGGGGCCATGACCTGGCATCATCTTGCAGAAAATTAGCCCGGGCTCACTAGTGTCACCAATCCATTACTCCTTGTGAGGTGTTCCGGATAAGACCAAATTGTTACTTAGACTCCATGCCTCGGGGTGAGTCGTGTCAACTGCCAAGGGTTTGAATCCTACCACATTTGTTCTAAATCAGAGAAAGAAAAATTATTCTACAAGAAAATATAGATTACAAACATTCAAGTATAGATTACATAGGCAATTATTAGATATTCAGAAGTACATTTTACGCTACATGAAGGATGAACTTATTTGCATAGAGTCTACACTTTCCAAACAGTGGTGAGTACAATAAGAAACTAAACTTCATGTAAACATAACACATAACGGTAAAGAAAATAAAAAGGGTTTAAATCTAAACTCTTGCAGTGCGCACATCCCGTCCCTATAAGGTATTCATCCCAATTCTGCCCATTGACTTCTGTACACTCTGTATAGCCGTACAGGGCCCCCTCAAGTTTGGAGTAGCCTTGTAAGTATGAGCTGAGAAGGAGCTACTCCATTCTTGCCATATGTTTTTAAATTTCTGAGGAGCATTTCTATGAAGGTACGTATTTTTTTCCCATATCAGAATATGATTTACCTGCCTTATCCATTACCTACAGATAAGGGTATGTGGAGACAGCCAGTATCTCGCTATCAGCTTCCTAGCTAAGTACAGCAGCCTGAGGAGCGCTATATGAGTGGGCGGATGGTAGAGGTCCTCCATCAGTCTACCCAACAGACACGTAACTGGGTTGAAGTCAAGTTGAACCTGATATATATTATTTATCATTTGAATCACATCTTGCCAATATCTCACCAGTTTGGGGCATCGCCAAAGAATATGAATTAGAGTGCCTTCATGTGCTTGGCACTTCCGGCATATAAGAGAATCTTATCTGCCCCACTTATGTAATTAAACCGCTGTACGGTATGCACGATGAAGGATGCACAGTTGAGATAGTTTGTGTGCTGCTGACACCGACACCAGGGGGCCATTCACCAAAATCTGTTCTCATGTAGCTCCATCCAAGGGGCCCACATCCATCTGCCACTTCTTTCTACAAGGTAACAAATCTGGGACTTGAATATACGACAACAACAGAGCATATATCCTAGATAAAATCCCCTTCTTACCAAAGGTGGAGAAAATATCCTGAAGGAATGTAGAATCTTCAATCTGTAACCTAGATATCCTACTCTGCACCCTGAGGGCATGACGCAGTTGCATGTACAAATAGTATCTATTAAGAAGTAAGTGGAATTCTATACACAGTTGGTCGAGGGATTTCACTTCTTGCCCCACAAAAAGTTATGATAAGTATTTAATTCCAGCAGTTATCCAGGTTGAACAATTTCCAAGTTTAGCCAGCTCTCTGTAGGATCTATTACACCATATAGGTGTACACAGGTGAAAGCCAGTAAGACCCAACCTGCGCTTTAGTTCTACCCATAGTTTTAACCACAACTGTACCGAGGGGCAGTGGGAAGGTAATTCCGGCAGGACCATTTCCAGCTGAGACAAGGCCGAGAACTCCACTAAGGATTGTATCAGTAAGGTTCTTGAGGGGTCCGTCACCATAGGGAGGTCTCAGCCAGTCAAATGCTGCAACTGGGCGGTCATAAAGTATGTGAGAGAATGAGGAACCGCCATCCCTCCCTGATCTTTGGGATATTGTAAGGTAGTCAGTTTGATCCTCGCTACACCATATTTCCAAAGCAATTCCCTGTACTGTGAGTCTATACGGTCAAAACAATATTTTGGGATCCATACGTTTGGGAAACATACAGCAACTGGGGGGCCCAGACCATTTTAATGAGGTTGGCCCTGCCTGTAACAGAAAGGGGCAATCTACACCAACTGGTGCACTTTTGCTTGAATTTTTGCAGGATGGGTTTAAGGTTCAGTGCCATATAATCTCCAGCCTCCCTTGCCACAGTAATCCCCAAATATTTAAATGAAGTAACCACATCTACCTGTGAAGTTATTTGAGGGAGAGGGCCAGGTGCAATTAGGACAGCTAGGATAGAACATGAAAGACACATAGCGGAGGAGAGCAAAAAAAATCCCAAGAAATTCTTTAAGTATGTAAACAGTAAAAAAGGGAGGACAGACCATATTGGCCCCATAAAGAATGAGGAAGGACATCTGGTTACAAAGGATGGGTAGATGGCGAAGGTATTGAATTTATTCTTCTCCTCAGTCTTCACAAGTGAATCGGGGGGCTTCAATAACCAAAACCTGCAGTGTTTATCCTCATGACACAACACAGGAAGCACCTCCATGGTTAACAGAGGACGGAATTAAAATTAGACTTGAGAAACTTAACATTAATAAATCACCGGGACCAGATGGCTTGCATCCGAGGGTACTTAGGGAACTCAGTCAAGTGATTGCCAGACCGTTGTTCCTAATTTTTACAGCTAGTCTACTGACTGGAATGGTACCAGCTGATTGGAGAAAAGCCAATGTAGCACCTATATTTAAAAAGGGCCCAAAATACATCCCTGGGAATTACAGACCAGTTAGCCTAACATCGATAGTATGTAAACTCTTGGAGGGGATGATAAGGGACTATATACAGGATTTTAGTAATACGAACGATATCATTAGCAGTAATCAGCATGGATTCATGAAGAATCGTTCTTGCCAAACCAATCTATTAACCTTCTATGAGGAGGTGAGTTGCCATCTAGATAAAGGAAGGCCTGTAGACGTGGTGTATCTGGATTTTGCAAAAGCATTTGACACCGTTCCCCATAAACGTTTACCGTACAAAATAAGGTCCGTTGGTATGGACCATAGGGTGAGTACATGGATTGAAAACTGGCTACAAGGGCGAGTTCAGAGGGTGGTGATAAATGGGGAGTACTCAGAATGGTCAGGGGTGGGTAGTGGGGTTCCCCAGGGTTCTGTGCTGGGACCAATCCTATTTAATTTGTTCATAAATGATCTGGAGGATGGGATAAACAGTTCAATCTCTGTATTTGCAGACGATACTAAGCTAAGCAGGGCAATAACTTCTCCGCAGGACGTGGAAACCTTGCAAAAAGACCTGAACAAATTAATGGGGTGGGCGACTACATGGCAAATGAGGTTCAATGTAGAAAAATGTAAAATAATGCATTTGGGTGGCAAAAATATGAATGCAATCTATACACTGGGGGGAGAACCTCTGGGGGAATCTAGGATGGAAAAGGACCTGGGGGACCTAGTAGATGATAGGCTCAGCAATGGCAGGCAATGCCAAGCTGCTGCTAACAAAGCAAACAGAATATTGGCATGCATTAAAAGGGGGATCAACTCCAGAGATAAAACGATAATTCTCCCGCTCTACAAGACTCTGGTCCGGCCGCACCTAGAGTATGCGGTCCAGTTCTGGGCACCAGTCCTCAGGAAGGATGTACTGGAAATGGAGCGAGTACAAAGAAGGGCAACAAAGCTAATAAAGGGTCTGGAGGATATTAGTTATGAGGAAAGGTTGCGAGCACTGAACGTATTCTCTCTGGAGAAGAGACGCTTGAGAGGGGATATGATTTCAATTTACAAATACCGGACTGGTGACCCCACAATAGGGATAAAACTTTTTCGCAGAAGAGAGTTTACCAAGACTCGTGGCCACTCATTAAAATTAGAAGAAAAGAGGTTTAACCTTAAACTACATAGAGGGTTCTTTACTGTAAGAGCGGCAAGGATGTGGAATTTCCTTCCACAGGCGGTGGTCTCAGCGGGGAGCATTGATAGCTTCAAGAAACTATTAGATAAGCACCTGAATGACCACAACATACAGGGATATACAATGCAATACTGACACATAATCACACACATAGGTTGGACTTGATGGACTTGTGTCTTTTTTCAACCTCACCTACTATGTAACTATGTAAGGTAAAGGATCCAATGGCAATAGTGAAGACTTATGCCAGTTAATGGCAAAGCCTGAATACCTCCCAAATAGTTCAATAAGTTGCATGACAGCTACAAGGGACCCCATGGTATCTCCAAAGTATAACAGGGTGTCATCAGCAAAGAGGGAGAGTTTGTCTACTCTCTCCCCTCTATGGAAGCCCACCACCTCAGGGGGTGCTCTCACCATGGCTGCCATAGTTTCCAGTGCCAGGGCAAAGAGCAAGGGGGGCAGCGGGCATCCCTGCCTAGTCCCTCTGTGTAATGGGAAAGCCTCAGATAACACCCCATTAATGCGCATTTGAGAGCTGGGAGCCATATATAGCAATTGAATCCAGGCAAGAAAGGATTTCCCAACTGTAAATTTGCACAGGACCGCCCATAGGTATCTCCACTTTGGCAGTGTCAAGTGAGAACAATGCCCTATTGCCTGGGTTATCTACCGGTAGCTGTATGTTTAGAAATAGCTATCTGACATTCAATGCTATTGACCGAGCAGGAGTGAAGCCTGATTGGTCAAGGTGTATCAGCCCAGGCACCACCTTTGCCAAGTGCGTGGCTAGGACTCTGGCCAAGAGTTTGATGTCCATGTTTATCAGTGAGATCGGTCTGTAAGAATCAGGCAGCAAGGGGTCCTTATGTGGCTTGGGCAACACCACTATGATGGCCTCGGTAATGCACCCCTGCGAACTGCATTATTCAGAGTTGCCAAAAGCGTAGTTAAAAGGGATTCACTATAGCGTTTATACAACTCTGCGGGCAATCCGTCGGTCCACGGGGACTTGCTGTTAGCCATAGTGGCAACAGCCTCAGTTAGTTCTTCAATGGTGATGGGTTCATTGAGCAGTTTACGATCCTTTGCAGACAGTATCGGCAAAGTGCACTGATCCAGGACGTGTACAAGCTCATTCTCCATGGGAGTAGCCTTGGATTCATAGCTCCCTAAAATAAGTACTGAAAACCCATAAGATTTGACTTACATTCTGTTCTCTGCTGTGCCCGAGAAATCACCACAAGCAAGTGGCCAGTGTTTTCCCCTTCCTCAAAATATTTCTGCTGTGTGAAAAATCGCTTGTTTTCAGCTGTGGTGAAGGTGACCTGTCCTGTCGGTGCAATGCCTGCGCTGCAAGCCATCCTCTCTCTGAAATAGGCAAGGGATTCATAATATAGTGTTCTTCCGCTTTTTGTGCCTCAGTAAGCACCAAATTTCCCCACTCCCTAGTAGCTGTCTTAATATTAGAAATCTGTCAGATTATAAGGCCTCGTATGTGCGCCTTAAGAGTGTCCCAGACCACTCCCTGTTCAGCAGAGGCCCTATTGTAGTGAAGAAAGGTTTGAATCTTCACAGGCAGTGGGTCTGCTGCCTGAAAGAGATTAAACCAAAAGGGATTGACTTTCCATAATTTAGTACCGGCGGCTCCCGCAATAGAGATTTGTACTCTCATCAGTGAGTGGTCAGAGATAGTCCTTGGAAAGTTTTCAACCAGGTGCACCATGGACACTGCCTGAGGATTACTCAAGCATGGGTCTATGCGTGATAAACCCCTATGTGAAGCAGAATAACAAATATAACATTTCCCGCCCGGGTTTCTATATCTCCACACATCATACAACCCTAGTTCCGAAACCAGTCTGGCAAATAAGGTGGGGCCTACCGAAACTGTGGGTACAACCCCCTGTGGTATGAATTTATCTTTACTTTTATCCAGAAGATTGTTAAAATCTCCCACAGCCCATATGGGTACATTAGAGTGGGAAGCCATAAATTGGGCAAGGTAAATCAGACACTCAGGAGAGAAGGGTGGAGGAATATATACATTAGCTATAATACACCCCTGCAAGTTTACACAGCAAGATAGCAAGATTACACAGCATATATCGGCCTTGGGTATCAACCTGGGATTGTATCAAATGAAAAGGGACATTATTGGAAACAAGAATGCTAACCCCCAAGGAATAGGCGGTATGGATGGAGTGAAACTGTTAAAAAGCCTTGGCGTCAAAGCGATGATACAGTGTTAGATTGCAGATGAGTTTCCTGTAAACACACCACTGCATTGAGGAATAGTTTCAGTGCAGTAAACAGTGCCACCCATTTCACTCCATCGCTCAACCCTCGTACATTCCATGATATCAAATCATATTTAACAGCCATAGTATCCGGTTAGGAGCAATGGCATAGATAGGGAAGGAGAGAATCCCACCTTCAAGGCAACTAGAGCATAGCAATACCCAAATATACAAAGCAATAAGGAAGTTAGTAGCAATGGGCCGGAGGCTGTCCCCATATGTGAGAGGAAGCCATGGCAGTTAGGTTCCTGGAGGGACACCACATAGCAGACAGTAGTGTCACATAGATAGGCAGTCTGTGTGGATATGTAAAGATAGTGCAGTGCAGTATACCACATAAAGTTCCAATGTAGTCTTTCATGGGATGGACATGGGCTGGAGGGACTCAAGATTACCTGAACTTGGAGCCACAACCCATATAAAAAAATAAAAAAACAACAGCAACGGGGGGAAAAAAAGAAGAAAAGCATCCTTGAATCCTTGAAGGGAACAAAAACAGTGAGTCCTCGCAGGACAGGTATGCATGGGGGCCCCAAAGTCTCTGGCGAAACCAGTAATCCGAAGGAACTTGGCGGTCTACTAATAATAGGGGTTGTAACTTAAACAAATTAACATGAGTTCCATACCGCCTTATAAGATCCAAGGCCTGCAGTGTAAGCAAGGTAGATATCCGCAATCATAAAGCATCTCATCCTAAAGGGGAATGGTTTAAATTTAGGTCACCGCCATCCTTCTCAGAGTAGGTTCCACACGATCCAACCAGTCAGCAACAGCATTTGAGTTATCGAAAAAGTGAGTTTCGTTATTGGCTGCTACCCTCAGCCTGGCCGGGTAGAGCATGGCGTAGGTAACATCAAAGCGTTGCAGCCGTTACTTGACTTCTGTAAACTTAGCCCTGCGGCATTGTAACTCTGCTGAGAAATCAGGATAAAAAGAGATCTGAGTATTATACAGTTTCATTGCTTCTCCTTTAGTTCTAGCCAGGTGCAGGATAGCATCTCTGTCTTTAAAGTTCAGTAATTTAAACAAGAAGGGTTTTGGTGGTTCGCCTGTGCGGGGTGGTCTTGCTGGGACCCTACGGGCCCTCTCCACATAAAATATCTGCGAGAAGGAATGCCTGCCAAATGTTTCTGTCAGCCAGTGCTCGATAAATGCCACATGGTTCTTCCCTTCAGCCTGCTCTTGAATTCCCACAGCCCAGACATTGTTACTTCTCAGTCTATTTTCCATGTTTTCTAGTTTGGCGGCAGGAGCAGGGGTCAGGATTGCACGTGGTGCACTTTATGCTGTAATGATGCCATATCATCTTCAACTTCTGCATATCTTGCCTGACCAAAGTTATTTCAAGTTTCACCCCCTTAATTTCATATGTCAGGGAGTGCAAGGTGTGATTGCATGAGGTTACTGCTGCAAAGGTTTCCCAGAATGTGGTTCAGGGTCATCTAGGCTCTCCATGTCAGGCACCTGATTAGTAGCTAAAATGGCTGGGGTACTCAGTGTCCCACATGGTGGATTCCTCAGGGTCATCTGCTCAGCCCGGTCTTCCGCGTTAGGGATAGCCACTCCCGGTGTGGAGAGCTTGGTAAGTGGTGTAGCAGGAATAGCAGGATGCTCTTTAAGGTTTGCTTTAGCAAACAGTCGCTGTGCAGCTTCCTTAGCCGTGCGGGGCAGCATGGCGCCATCTTGGCCAGCTTGGTCCGGCTCTGCTGTCTGATCTTCACCCCTCCTGGACATATCGCCGGCGGGCGAGACAGGTACCGGAGAAAGGCTACTAGTTTACTATACCCTCTGAGATGTGTTTTGAGAAGGTACAGTGTCAGGTATGCAGGCAGGATACGTCAGGATAGATTGCAGGAGATACGGCGGAGAGATCAATCAGCGTGTCCTACTTCATGCGCCGTAAACCACGCCTCCACCACATTTGTTCAGTTTCACTCCAGAACCTTATAGTGAAACACCCTCACAATGCAATACATTGATTCACTGGAATAAGGAGCCTTAGAGGGTAATGATGTGCTATAATGTGCAAAAATGCTGTGTGTACTTACACATTGTGGCAAGATCTCAAAGTTCTTATGTACTCCATTCTATATTAAGTCAAAACTCACTACCTTATATTTGAATTTGAATGTACTGACCAATGTGTACAGTATACAAAGTATTGAAATTATCAAGCTGGGCATGATTTGCAAATATTTTGTTTGGGCACATTGCATTATTTTTTATGTGTTACTTTTTGGTAATGACTAAGATAACTAAATATGTACATATTCTGGACGTAAAGTGAACTGAAAACTGATTTCTAGGAGTTACAGCTTCAGAGAATAAGCTTAGGTAGGTCAGTAAATACAGTAGTTAGCCTGTGTGTCTGTTATTCTCTATAGTTCTCTCAAAAGTCATATAAGTTGAGGCAGGTGTATTCAATGTGCATGGGAAGTGTGTTGTAATTGGATCATTGCAACTCGAACAAAAAAGGCCGAATTATAGCGCCAGATTTAAAGTCTTGTTGCTAATGTCACAACCAGCATACAGTAACTGGATGTGATGATTTTGTATACATTTGCAACAAATAGATTGCATAGTTTTATGTATGTAACAGAAAGTAAAGACAAAATATTTTCCTCTACAGATCTGCCGGAAAATGAATGGAGTTAGATTTACTTGCTGTAAAAGCGCGAAAGACCGAACTTCTATGTCGGTGACGCTGGAGCAGTGCTCAATCTTAAGAGATGAACATGATCTTCACAAAGACTTCTTTGTCCGGGCTCTTGACTGCATGAGAAGGTATGTACAGCATGTGTAGTAGTTTGAACATCTTTGTTTGTATTCACATTGATGCCTTCAGTCAGTCCCAGGAGGACATTTTTGCTACCCTCTATTAAGTCTTAAAGAATGCTGTAGAATTAGGGAGATTTCCTTTCACTTCCCATCCTGTAGACTCAACATGAAGTAAGAGGATATCATTACAATGTGAGAGAAACTCTCTCTTAGTTGTCACAGGAACAAGTGTCCCCATTGGAAGATTTCCTTTCTATTCCTCCTCTGGTTGCCCCTCATTATTGGGATTTGCCCTCACTTTCATTTCACATTGTTCTGATCAGATTGGAGATGAGGATAATTATAGAGAGTGAATCTCCCTAATGAATTCTAACCCCTCACCATTCTATCCAAATGTAAATAAAAAAAAAAAATTGACTTTAGTTGTTCTTTAATGAATCACCTACAGTAGCAAGCATCTCTATGCATCAATAGGAATAGACCTTGAGGATGGGTTTACGCATATGTGACCGTGAGTTCGTGCCTGGGGTCCGGTGCTTCCCTGTTCATCGATTCAAGTGCGAATCAGGTCTGAATTTTTTGCCTGAATTCACAACCCAGTCTGACCCAAAGATGCACAGGACCCTTTTTAAATGCAGACCGTGGCTGCCCCAGACCTGTGTGAATCGTCTCCAATGAGAGTCGGTCACACTCGCCTGTCATACGAATTGGATGCGAAGAAACCTGCATCCAATTTGCATATGTGTGAACCCAGCCTGAAACTTTATTCCATCCTAAAAGCTAATCAGTTGTCCCTTCACATTCACTGTATCCTGTTCTCATACATCTACGGTATAATTTGGAGGGACCGTGGGAATACCACAGTAAACAGATTTATTTGTTCTGTAACATCCTACAAGGAGAAATTGTGTGCAGTAATCTATAGTATCCAAACAACAGTTTAGGGTGAAAAGTTAGGGCTCATTCAGGTGAAGCCCATTAACTTGTTAACAACTTTAAATGTGCTGACATATTCTCAGACAATAGCTTTAAAATCAGTGTGAATAATGAAAGCCAGGGTTTTCACAGAGCCATTTAAATCCAGACTCCGGGCACAACTCACTTCAGTTAAGACCCACTTACTGCACTGCAGAATTTGTGTGTGTTTTTTATAATGGTGTATAGTGCAAAATAAAAACCTACAGTGTAGTGTGGTATCCATCTGCTCTTTCATATTTCTAAAATGATGACTGATCTTTACCCTACTCTCCCTCCACCCACAAGACATGTCTCAGGACCATCTTTATTATGTGTAGGACTGCAGTGCAATCATAAGTTGAGGTCAGCACAGACCAGTGGATGCTGGGACATTAAGTCCCAGAGGTAGTGGCTATATCGCTGTTCAGTGATGTTGTGCCACCATGTCCTGCTATGCATTGGTGCTTTTTTTAGTTTGAGCCAAAACTGCAACCCAGGAAGACAATTTAGCCTACAGTTTTATGGTATGTATCCTCATTTATCATTATGTTTAACTTCAATTCAAGGGCTATCAGAGGGTTTGTAACACTACAGGTTTTTTTTTCTTGTGTTACCCACAGTTTTTGGTTTTAGTTATTTCTCAAGCAGCCAGTAATGTGCCTTAATGTAATCAAACTGACCTTGCCTTCTCTCTCTGCCTGCTCTCCCATATATTTTAAATTTTACATACTTTGATGAAACCTTTCTAATAGATACTTAAGCTTATGATTGCCATGTTTCCTAATTTAGTAAAGATTCTATGGACATTTACAAGTATTCTAGATATGTGACGCTCCCAAAATAGAAAATCACAAGTAAGGATTGGAACCACCTGTACTGGGTCCCAACTGCCATTTCGCAAGTCTCAAGCATTCCTTATGGAATTGTAATACCTTTAAAATGGTATTGATAGTCGTATGTGACCTGCTGAGTACCCTTTTCCTAGCACTGGCTAAGGGAGAAAGTGAAATGTCCCAATTAAGTCAATCCCAATTAAGTCAATAATAATGCTATTGACATGATTGGGACATGCCCTTGTACTGGACAACCAAGCCCACTGGGAAGCAGTTGGGATGAAACTGGGCACCATGCAGACTTGAAGAGGAGCAGTTGCCACTGAAATTGAGTGTTACAAAGCCACTAGGAGTTATGATTCAGTAGAAGAGGGAGGCTGGAGCTCAGCTTTAAACCTGACTATGTGGCATAAAATATTTCTGTGCTGCAAGAAGGAACACAGGCTTCTTAAGACTTAGACACAGACTTTCTTTGTAGCCTGTGCAATGCTACCCACAAGTGCTGCCAATAACATAAATGATGTTCTAACAAATTCCCAGGCTTAATAATTTTACAGTTATTGCAATTGTTCGTGTCCTATACCATTATTATGCAGACATTTATCTCTGTTGCATCATGTATTTAAAGTCTCAGTTTATATAATTTGTTATTTACCCAATGATTGGCCAAAACAGCTTTTCACAGTAATTACAAACATTACATTATTATGATTCATCAGAATCCTAAAGTTTTCATGGGACTCTGTTCTTAATAGTAACAGAATGTTTGAAGCCAGATGTTCTGAGTTTAGTCCCTTTAGGGGTAAAACATGATAGCATGCTTCAAGTGTTCTTAGCCAAGTAGCTCAATACACAAGAGACTTCAGTACAGCATTTCCTTCCCTGTGTGCTGACAGACTGAAATAAACTTGTTTTGGAGAGGAGAGAAATTATTGCAACCAGTATATACAACCATTTCCAACCCCAACTTTAAAAAAAAAAAATGTTTAAACCAAATAGGCCATTGCAATACTTCAGTTCAGGGATATGAAACATGCTTTTAGGCAAATAGATTCTACTCATTTTATGTAATAGGTAAACACTCGCTCCTAGAGTAATAAACCTTATATAACAATATCCTAAAGTGTTAAGTGCAGCAGTTGTTTCAAATCATGTGAATAATAATGGATGGTGGTGTCACAAAAATCGAAACTTCTGTGAACAAACAGAATTCACATAATATGTAAAATCACAAGGTGCAAATGATTATTGTGAAACAACAAAAATTGTCATGTGTATACAACAGTTTATAAGTTCGTAGTGATTATATTAGACTTCTTTAGCCAAGAAGAAAAGTGCTTGTTCTCTGTTGAAATCCCACAAAGTAGTGATAATAGTAAGAAGTGCTCCCAAAGCGACCCAGAAGTAAGGCGAAGATCCCTACTCACCAAATGTTGTTGACCCTTAATATCATACGATAAGTGAGGTCAGATGAGCTTAGCGGTCTCAATGACCAGAGAATCCACGAACCAGCTATGTATCATAGTCTCCTTCCTGCGATCTGTAATCCAAGGGTTTACCTAGTAAGAATCAGAATGAAAATGGGCCCCGCATAGCGTAAAAATGTATTTGCTCTTTATTCTTAAAAGTTTAAAAAACAGGTACAATTTCCAAACAGGATTGATGCAAACCATTCCTGTAAAACATTTGTTAGTATCCGATCAACCATAGCAAGGCTTGAAAGGCCCAGGTGTGTAAGTGTGTGTTACACCTAAAGCCCAATACACTGCACCGTGTGTTCTAACCTAACATTTTGGGAGCATTTCTTACTATTATCACTATCTTGTGAGATTGCAGCAGAGAACAAGCACTTTTGTTCTTCGATAAAAAAGTCTAATATAATCACTACGGACTTATGGATGGTTGTATACACATAACAATTTTTGTTGTTTCACTATAATCATTTGCACATTGTGATTGCACATTGTATGTGAGTTTTTTGTCATCACTTGATTTAGCAAGCGCTTTTAGTTCACGGAAGTTTACATTTTTGGGACACCACCATCTACTAATTTTATGACTTTATTTAGATAAAAACATATCAAGGTCAGAATGTGATAAAAACTTTGGTTTCCTGCGCTTATGGAAAAAACCCTCCCCCTTTATAACTAGCAGCTGAACACTAAATTATAATCCTAAATAGATAATAGTCATACAATAAATGAAAGAAAAGAGTGCAACACTCTTTTAACATAAATCATTATAAAGGGGTTGATTCACAAAATGATATTGCATGAGATATTTGGGTCACATGACACATTTAACATGAGGTCTCATGCAATATGAAAAAAGTCAATTTAATACAGTTTTATACGGTATTTACCACAAAAAGGAAACGCTTTGTAAATACCACATTAAACTAATCTAATCTATTCTCAAAAAAAAAAAGTGAAGAAAAACATTTGTTAAATAAGGGTTGGTCTAGCTATGCGGTATTTAACAAACTAGCTGATTATGAAGGCGGCGCCTGCGGAGTCCTTAACAACCAGTGAATAGATGGTTGTTAAGGAGCCACCACCCGCCAGTGCCCTAACCACCATGATTCCCCGCTGACAGCAGAGTATAAACAAAAGAAGAGCCAGAATTTTTTTTAAAAGTGCCCCTCGGGCCAAACGTCCTTCGGGTCTATTATGGATTTGGGCGGAACCTCACGCCAAAAGAAAAAAAAAGGGTCCGATGCTTAGCTCCTGCCGAACAATAGCTTTACTTCCCACTTGCCGCTCAAAACTAACCAACTAACTAAACTAAAAATAAATTAGGGGGCACCTGGTGACTTCGCTGGGTGACATCGCTACATTGTGATGTCATCGACCCAGCATGCATCGGTCGACGATCATCAACATAGGGACAAGGTGCTCTGGGGGGAGCCCGCAAAGCACCCCGTTCATGTTGAGGGCTTGTGGCCTGGTATGATTCAGGAGGGGGATGCTCGCTCATCCCCCCCCCTTCCTGGCCTGCCAGGCTACATGCTCAGTTAAGGGTCTTGGATGGATTGAATAAGGGGACCCACGCCGGTTTTTTCTTTTACTTTTTTTTTAATGCCGGCTCTCCTTTTGTTTGCATTTTGCTTTCAGCGGGAAGTCCTGCTGACAGCAGATGAGTCAGTTTGTTGGAACGCCGGCGGGTGTCGGTTCCTTAACAACCAGCAACTCTGAGCTGAACTGTCACATTTAGCAGTACCTATTAAGTGACCAAATTTAGTATATATAAGGTCCAACTGAAATTCATGAAGACCACTCATCTTGTGCATACAATGAATCCTGTACCAAACCAGTATCACCACTTGCAACAAAGTGTCAAAAACTTTAATGCTTATTCTCCTTCTCACTCCACACTTTCTCCTGTGAAAAAACACTCTAATGCCGCGTACCCACGGGTGGACTTTTCAACCGGACTGGTCTCACGGACCGAATCCGGCGGACAATCCGACCGTGTGTGGGCTCCATCTGACCTGCAGAGGACTTTTTCGGTCAAAAATCTGACGGACTTTAGATTTGAAACATGTTTCAAATCTTTCCGACGGACTCGAGTCCGGTCGAAAAATCCGCTCGTCTGTATGCTAGTCTGACGGACGAAGACCCATGCTAGGGCAGCTACTGGCTACCGGCTATCAACTTCCTTATTTTAGTCTGGTCGTACGTCATCACGTACGAATCCGTCGGACTTTGGTGTAATCATATGTAGGCAAATTTAATTGTTTGCTTTTAATGAAATAAACAGTATTACACAGTAAGGAGATCACCTGGAGTTGGAATAGCAGAAGAAGCACATTGAGACCTTCTTATTAAATTTAGGGGTCGCAAACTCTGGTGAGTGTTTTTTTCACAGAATATATACTAAAATTTTGAACCGTTTGTTGCAAGTGGTGAATGATTGGATTGGCACATAGTTTATTGTATGCACAGAAGAGTGGTCTACACAAATTTCAGTTGGATTTTTTTTTATATATTATATTTGATCACTAAATAAGCATGTTCTTAAAAAGTTATATGCCATTGAAAAATCTTACTAGCATAACACTAGCTGATATCATATTATTTGCACATTATTTTGAATGTTTAGGGATAGGTAAGATAAGAGGTAAGGTAAGAATGTGATGCAAAAATTAAGAATGGGAAGTATTAGGGAATAGGGAATGGGAATAGGTAAGGTAAGGTAAGAATGTGATGCAAAAATTAAGAATGGGAAGTATTAGGGAATAGGGAATGGGAATAGGTAAGGTAAGAATGTGATGCAAAAATTAAGAATGGGAAGTATTAGGGAATAGGGAATGGGAATAGGTAAGATAAGAGGTAAGGTAAGGTAAGAATATGATGCAAAAATTAAGAATTTTGGGTAGGCTCTGTGAGACAAATCAATAAACATGTTTTAAAACGCAAATACATATATCTATATAGCAGTAGAAGGAGCCAACTGCTGAAGACCATGGTCCTTCTTGGAGTTTAGAGCCTTAGAAATAGGAAGTTGTAGGTATGTTGAAATAGCAAAGTTCTTGCATATAACAAAATGTGAAATTGTAAAGCTACAATTTTTCAAATTTTGTTACATGCTTCGTTTACTCACTATGTGTAGCATGTTTACTTTTATTCTGTTTAGGTGGGAAGCTCAGAAACTTATTACACGTTTCTTTCATAGACAGGAAAATGTTAGAAAACTATTCCCAAAACGTCATCAGCTCTAGAGCTAAAGTTAATTATGACAGGAGACAGCAATTCACACTGAACCTATACAAAGTATGAAAAATAAAGCACAGTGTTAACAGTGCTGTGAAATAATGTATTGAGTAGGTTAAGCAGCCTTTATGTCGTTTCATATTTATGGTGGATATACTATGCATACATGTACTAAACATCTGCTAAAAAACCATGTCTAAGGTTGCTGACAGCCATGTTTATCTTGCAAGTGGCTGTATAAAAATAAATGCACTACAAACACTGTAATTCCCCGCACACACGATTGGATTTTCCAACAATAAATGTTGGATGTGAGCCTGTTGGCTGAAAGTCGGACCGTGTGTATGCTCCATCGAACATTTGTTGCTGGACTTTCCGCCAACAAATGTTGGCTAGCAGGCTCTCAACTTTGTTGTCAGGATTTCCAATCGTGTGTACACAAGTCCGACGCACAAAAGTTCATGCATGCTTGGAATCAAGCAGAAGGAGCTGCACTGGCTATTGAACTTCCTTTTTCTTTTATCGTCCTATGTGTTGCACGTCACCACATTCCCACGTTCGTAATTGTTGACCAACATTTGTTTTGGAGCCAACAACCTTTGAACAAAATTCCACGGTTTTGTTGTAAAGTCCAATTGTGTGTAAGGGGCATAAAAGATAAGGCTACTGAAAAATTGCCTAGAAGGTTCTTCAAGGTCATTCTGTTTTGTACATTCACTTTATTCTGTCTTCAACATACGCTCTTGCAATTTTCACAGGTTTCATTTATATTTTTGTTTCTATTTTTTTCCCGCAAATTAGCTAACTTTTCTTCAGAACACCAAGTTCTTTATTGACATACAAGAAAGTTATAACGCTGCCTAATGACTCTTCATAAAAAAAACCTGTCTTCCAGCAACCTTTAAATAAATGTTCCCTGTGTATCTTGACAATTAGAGGGATTTAAGTTTTCAGTTTCATTTGAATGCTTAAGTTATTTGCTCTTGCAAGTCACGAAATGCTGTAGTCAAGCACATATACAAAAAAAAAAAATCATTTGTTAGGTCTTGTAGGGGAAATAATGATCTGTCCTGTGATCCTCAGCAGGCATGCAGATCAATATAATTATAAAGAAATGCCATGAATTACAGAGAAAACTGTATCAGCACTTTCTGCTACCTGAACAGAGGAGAACAGTGGGGACAAGCATTGCTTGCAGCATGCTGATGTACTTACACATCACATCATGATTTAGCTGCCAAACAGAAAAGTGGTCCAAAATCTTCATTTTTTTTCCCCCTTTATTTCTAAAACCACTTTTAAACCTCAGAGGACCTGGTTTCCAAGCTGGAAGCACAGCTGTGTCTACCTAGATAGAAAGCATTTGCTTTTTTTCATTATTTCCAAGTTTGTTCAGATAGTTATTACTCAATATATTTCTCCGTTAGAATATTGTACTTGAGTGTGCTGGGGCTTATTTATAAGAAGTAGTTCTGTTTCTCATATCAGACAATCTGATGGATTATTTTATTTGGATCCAGTTCTGTAATTTGCAACAATGCCCTAAGCTTTCTTCTTGTGTCACAGGTCATGCTACCTTGTTAGAAGTCCCCAGATTTGATTTTTAAATGAACCTATTCTCACCTAAAAAGTCCCTAAAGTAATAGTTCTGAAGTGGTGTCAGCAAATACCCATGTAAGTTTTCAGGTTAAACCCTGTGTCTGTATGGAGATCCTTACATCCTAGGACTTCTTGACTTGAAGTGAAGCTGAACCCATTTTAGAGGTAGGATGCAACAGGCTTTACAGGAAATGCAGGTGTCACTTTAAAGAACACGGTATTCATATTGCAATTTTCGGGATAAAATACTGTAGTGCTGACTTATGGATATTATATTGCAACATTGAAAGTGAACTAAATTAATAATACTACTTGGGGGATACAGTAATAATGGCTCATTTGTTACCCATATATTGAAAGTCTGCTGGACAAGTATTATTACAATTGCCAGCAGTTCAGCTACATTTTGTCACAGTTGCCAGTGCACTATAATTGCCAGTGTGTTGCCCACATATTGCCACACTTACCTGTATATTACAACATTTACCTCTATGACATCATCTTTGTGAGTGTGAAACCAAGAGATCGCTGTTGTTCAGAACACCATATCATTCAATCCTTTGCAAGTCTTTAACTTGTAGTATATCAAACCACACACGTTAATGCTTGCTAAGTCCCCTGACACATGCTCAGTAGTATTTACAAGCTATTTGTGTTTTTTATATATTTATTATTTTTGTATATTTATTATTTTTGTATATTTTTAATTTTTTTTCATTTTGAGTTATTCATGGTGATTTTAAATATTTGACAATAATGTGGATGATTTAAAAGGAACAGCACAACATATTTCTTATCATGATAAAGAAAGAAAAAAGAGGCACGGGAGTATGGCCACATAGTTTACTAACCACAAAGAAAAAATAGCTTGTCTTCGATTAATAAAATGAAACAAAACAAATAGGATAGCCTCGCGAATGGAAATAAAGCTTTCACTATCTAAAAAACAGGACAGACAGGGATATCTTTTAGAGATAGAAAAAATAGAACAAAAATGAAGCAAACATTTATATTGGTGAAACTTGTAGTGTATTATAATGCATTTAGTCCAGAAAACTCACACAAAGGAAGAATTCCAGTTTAAAATGTGTTTACTATAGTCATGTTGACAGCTCTTATCATTTTTCATTTTGGTCTCGATAGTCCTGTTAACACTGTGTAGATCTGACTGAGATGATTTATGAGAGCAATATACTACTAGATATGTTTCCTCTCATTGGAATAACTACAAACAATAAAAGGATTTCTGTCTAAGAAGAACATTTAAATTAAAACAAACTCAGTATAGGAAATAAACCATTGATACAGACCAAAAATCACTAAATGTAATTATTCACAGAAAAATACCAAAATAATATATGTATTACATGTTGCTGGAATTATTTAGGATGTGTGCTGTTCATAGGCGTGCACAGGGGGTGTGCCAGGTGTGCTTAGGCACACTCTAATCACTATGTGCGTTGCCAATTCCCCCTACTTTCCAGGCTCCTCCCCCTTGTTGCCTCCCTTGCCCTGCAGTGCTGCTAGTTTCCCTTGTCTCCCTACCCACCCCCCCACCCCCCGGCTGCTCCGTGGAATGTTTTAGTATGGAGATCGGGGGGGGGGGGCTAGTAAATACTTAATTTTCTAAATGAACACAGTGATCACACTTGCTCATTGTGTCAATTTATAACTGAAGCATAGTAAACTGCGTTTACTATGCTTCAGTTTGTACATGAACAGGATGCCACTCAGCACAGAGCACTTCCCATTCATTCACTGCTCCATGCAGCTGAGGCTGCAGAGAAAGGCATGTGTGTTTGAGCTTTGGGGAGTACACCCTAATGCAATAGGCTGCTCACACCTATGGTGCTGTTATGCCAACTGTTTCCCTACCAAGTGTAAAACTTTTTTTCTTCCACTTCATCTTAAATGTTGGAAGCAGTTTTATTAGATGTTTTGTGCTGACTAGCTGGAAAGTGTTCTAGGATTTTTTTGTATTGTTTTTCTTCACCTATCCATGTTCAAGTTTTTCTTTTTTTGCTAGTTATAGATTTATCTAAACAGGTGACAATTTTGCTTTGTTGGATTTGAAGTAGACACTGAGGGGTTATTAGCTGCCTTGAATGTGCCTGGTGATCTGGTGTGTTAGTGTGCCTCTAAGGAGGACGGGGCTACCTCCAGGTAAACCTGCTCGCAGTAGGGTTTATTTAATAAAAGCAAATAGGCTATTCATTTTGCTAAAAAACATTTTTTCTCTTGGCTTAGTGAATATGGCAAAAATTCACATTGCAAAGAATACCCATGATTGGATGATGGAAGTCATCAGAGCTTCATCTCTCATGCTTGAGTGTTATTTCATTTCAATGGCCAGAATTCATTATTACTATGGCCATTGTAATGAATTAACATCCAAGCGCTTGATGAGCCTAAATGTGTTACATGACTTTACAAGAGCAAGGGTTTTTTTCTGCCAAAACACTGCTGCCAGGAGGAAAGGAGTGTGCATTAGGCCTTACAAGAAAAATATGTTTTATGAAACAGACTTGTGGGGTAATTAAAATAGAAGAACAGGGGTTTGTATTTACTGGTGAGTAAGCTACTATTTTGGGTAGGGATGACTCCTTAAAGCTTAAGTTTAGCCAAAACAATCTTCTCTATAACTTTTGTGACATAGCTTACCAGTAGTGAAGTCTATCCCATGTTGTGTAGGCTGCTGTATTCTGTAGAAATCTTCTGAGCAGCGATGCTCTGTCCTCTTCCTCCTGCTTAATAGCTCCGATTCCTCTGTGAAGATGCAGTGAACAAGCTTCAGACGGGGACCAACCCCCTCCTCCCTCCCTCTTCCATTGGGAATTGTTTCACAGTGTATGTGGCCTATACACATACAGCACTGTCCCCATAGGGCTTGCTGAGTGTTGACTTCTTAGTCCTCTCTCTGGTTACCAGCAGATGGATGCTAAGGGTTCCCACTTGGTTTCTAGGGGTTCCTGCTTGTCCCACCCTTCTCCCGGTTGCTCGCTACTTAATGACCAGTCCAGTGTATTTATTTTGGAATGTGGATAGGAGAAGGGACTAGTGGAATACTCCAACCTCACCAGATTATTAGTAGAAGCAGTCACACCGCTTTAACCATACAGCCACATGTATGGAAGAATTATGTCTTCTTGCTCTCACTAGCAGCAGACCTGATGCACTACATTATCTTCAGGACACTCTCTGGCATTCCCTTTACTGACACCCGTCCACTGACTCTTAAAGCTGAAGGGGGTGGCCCTCACTCAGTTTGTTTTGTGGGGGGTGCACTAACATTGTGCATCTGGAAAAAAATGCTCTTTAAAAATGATGTAAATATTTGTACAGCAGATGTCTATATTTTTCTACGTAATTTATTATGCTAACTGGCCACATATGGGGTATGCCCCATGGCCCTGTACATATGTAATTTCCCTTTTCCACCCTTTCCAAGTTTGTGGGATACTCTGTGTATATTTTTGTACAGGTATTTTTGTAGAGGTGGATGCCCAAAGCCAATGAAGACATGGCTTGTTTTGGTGGGGGATGGATATAGCACCCTCCTAGGTAGGTGCTAGAAGAGAGTATAGTTTTTGGTCTTTCTGCCTACCAGGGACCAGGATCTATTGGTTAGGTCTACTCATTGTGCTCAGGTGCAGCTCAGCTTGTTTGACTGTCCCTCACTGGTCCAATAGGGAGGCATATTGGACAGTGGGAGGGGACCTGACAAGTGAGTGCATAGGCTCTGTTACAGTCCTGGCCATTGGCAGAGGAAAAGTGCTGCAGACACAGATCTGTACTCACAGTAGGCAGAATCAGATCCTTCCTGGTGTCTCCCTTCCAGTCAGCTCTGCAGGACCTCTGGGTTCAGCTTCTCTCTCTCTCTCTAGGCCCCTGGGTCGACCACCCAGGGCCGCATGGCCACCTCCGCGGAGGAGAGGGCAGCCATCCCCTCCCTCCTGGTCTCTGTTCCCCCTCCTAAATTAACCCTGAGCACATGTGCCCGGGCTTTAAATACAGTATCCCAGCATGCAATGCAGCACTTTTCCTCTGCCAATGGCCAGGACTGTAACAGAGCCTATGCACTCACTTGTCAGGTCCCCTCCCACTGTCCAATATGCCTCCCTATTGGACCAGTGAGGGACAGTCAAACAAGCTGAGCTGCACCTGAGCACAATGAGTAGACCTAACCAATAGATCCTGGTCCCTGGTAGGCAGAAAGACCAAAAAATATACTCTCTTCTAGCACCTACCTAGGAGGGTGCTATTTCCACCCCCCACCAAAACAAGCCATGTCTTCATTGGCTTTGGGCATCCACCCCTACAAAAATACCTGTACAAAAATATACACAGAATATCCCACAAATTTGGAAAGGGTGGAAAAAGGAAATTGCATACTCTATGTACAGGGCTATGGGGCATACCCCATATGTGGCCAGTTAGCATAATAAATTACGTAGAAAAATATAGACATCTGCTGTACAAATATTTACATTATTTTTAAAGAGCATTTTTTCCAGGTGCACAATGTTAGTGCACCCCCCACAAAACAAACTGATCAGGGAAATGGCTGAACACCCCTAAGTAACTATGCTACACATAATATTTTTACATATGTACAAAATATTATTATATATACAAATGGACTGAGGACAACCTCCACCGAGACATGAAGATTTCTTGTAGGCTTGCAAAGAAAATAAACACAAGTATATAGCATCACTCACCCTATATATTTACAGTCAGACTGTCCTCTCCTCAGAGGGGACCTTCTCACTTTACCAATCCCTATTGCTAATCGTCACATAGAGATTGCAGATGTATCCAGCCCCCTAAGGGCAACTCTTGACTTGTCGTCCTGTAATATTCCTGGGATGGATAAAACAGAACAACATCCTAGTCTGACTAACTGGACACATTTCACATATGAGAACCATATGACTAGCAATAGACTCAGTCCCACTCAATAACCAGGGTACTGAATCTTGCCTATCCTAGTCAGACCCACAAGTTGGGATGAAGAGGTGCGGAGTCCATCTGACTGATGCCCATAGTGTCCCTTCCTCTGTGTCACTCTAAGTTTTACCTGACCATCTTCCTGGTAAGCAGAAATACCAAAAACTATACTCTCTTCTAGCACCTACCTAGAAGGGTGCTACACACATATTTTACAATGTCACATTAAGTATGCTGGACTGTAAATTTCCCATTCCCCAGTAAATGTAATTCTTTGCACTTTACAAATTGCTTTGGCATGTTTTCACATCCATAAGTCCTCCATGTTGGTCCACATGTGTAAAGGAGCCAATTGATTGTGTTTGCCCCCCAGGCTAACATTTTCCAGTCCTCCCCTTCTGCCAATAAAACAGTCCTTAGCACTGCCTGGAGATCAGGACAGAACAGACTTATAGGAGGTAAGTAACACACTGATGTCAATAAAGCATTTATCAATCATTCCCAGAACCAATACAAGAAGGGGCTTTGTTCCAGAGTCCCATAGTGAGACTGTGAAATACAAATGCCCCCTCTTTCATTGGTTTTAGTAGGACTCTAACATCATTGAAAATGTATTACATATTGGTACTGACACCAATGCAAAAAGGGCATTTGATGACAAAAAAAAAATCCCCTTTCAAAAACGACCCTGTCACTAGCTTCTCGTGGTAACACCAAAACCACCTTGTAAAAAAAAGAAGATAAATAATTTGTATCTAAATTGGCCCTAGTATGTTTATGTATGAATTTGAGTTAGAATGAATAAAGACTGAGAGGGCTGCTTTAAGTAAGTAAGCTTTTTGGATCTATATGAACATGTAAGTGCAGCAATTCAGCATTGCATTTTTATGGGGAACACAAGATACTGTATATTGACTGGCTAGAGGTATATAATTATACTAATTCCAAATATGATATTATTTAAGATAATTTTTAACCTCTTCAGCCCCGGAACAATTTACCCCCTTCCTGACCAGAGCACTTTTTGCGTTTCGGCACTGCGTCATTTTAACTGACAATTGCGCGGTTGTGCGACGTTGCACCCAAACAAAATTGATGTCCTTTTTTCTCACAAATAGAGCTTTCTTTTTGTGGTATTTGATCGCCTCTGCAGTCTTTATTTTAATAAACAAAAAAAGAGCGACAATTTTGGGAAAAACACAATATTTTGTACTTTTTGCTATAATAAATATCCCAATTTTTTTTTCAAAAAAGCAATTTTTTTCTCAGTTTAGGTCGATATGTATTCTCCTACATATTTTTGGTAAAAAAAAATCACAATAAGCATATATTGATTGGTCATAGCGTCTACAAAATAGGGGATAGATTTATAGAATTTTTATAATTTTTTTTTTTTTACTAGTAGTGGCGGCGATCTGCGTTTTTTGTCATAACTGCGACATTATGGCAGACACATCGGACAATTTTGACAAATTTTTGAGACCATTGGCATTAATACAGCGATCAATGCTATAAAAATGCATTGATTACTGTAAAAATGTCACTGGCAGGGAAGGGGTTAACTGTGTTCCCTGGGAGGTGATTCTAACTGAAGGGGGAGGGGACTGACTAGAGGAAGTGATGGATCGTGGTTCCTAGCTAATAGGAACACATGATCTGTCACTCCTCTCAGAACAGAACAGGGAAGTGTGTGTTTACACACACTCGTCCCAGTTCTGTGTCCCCTGCTCACGATCGCTCGTGGCTGGTGGTCATCGCGACCTTCGGCCACGAGCATCGGCACCCCCGCTGTGCAGCGGGCACGTGCCTGCTATCCCGACCCGCGAGCCGACGAATAGCTACGACGGCTCGAGCAGGGGAGCCAACCTGCTTCAGTATAACTGCGGCGGCTGGTCAGGAATCGGTTAATATGATTATAATGCTAGGTTCTTTTAAAAAGGTAAAAGCTTATTATCCAGCTTAAAAAGAGGAGGACTTTAACCTGTACCCCTTCTTGTAAAAATCAAAAATTTGTGCATTGGAAAGGTTATGTTTTGTAAATTGGCATACTGCCATGAGGAAAAATTATTAATATAATAAAAATGTGTTTTGCAAACCTTTAGAAGATTTGTTCACCAACACAGCTAGCTAGCTAGTGTTTGCTGCCTGGGTGACCTTAGCACCTTATTGTGAGTGACTTGTAAAGCAAAGGTATAGCTTTGAAAACAACCATAAACAACAATAAATTAATGGTTAGCCTGAGCAAAGCTTATTGGTTAATTGTTATTTTTTATATAAGGCCAACCTTTGTTATATAACATTTAGACCGTAAATATTGCATATAGTTTAAAGCCTAAATTTAAAAATTAATGCCGTTACACTGGAAAACAATACTTTCAAAGCTTTTTTTTTTTATAACATTGCGATATGAATGAAGACCCGCTTTCAGTACCTCTTATAACAGAAGAATTTCCTTATCAAATGCAAATTGGATTAGGAGAGGAACCAGAAGCTGTGAAGATATCCATTTATTATGATTTACACTTGCTCTAAATCTGCCATATCAGCATTTCTTTGCTTTCCTGGTAGTGTGTTTCTTTGCAGGTAAACCATGGAAAATAGAGGTCTTCTTGATGAATAATGTCAGAGCAAAATGGAAAAAGATTAGCTAACACAAAATATCTAAGTCAAAACACTTACAGTATATATTGTAAACCCCTTATAATTTTTTTTTTTTAGCTCAGGGTTTGTTTGCATATTTTGTGTTTCGGAAGACCTGACATCAATATAGAAATACACATTGTTTAATGCATTATTAATTGTATTTGTAATCATCTGAAGAGATTTTTTCTCTTCCCGCTCTTTTTATTGTTCAGCCTTTTGGTATTGAATTTGATCAGAACTTTTTGTTATTTCTAATAGCTTATTCATTCAGCCAGCAGTGTACATTCATCAAATATTGGCTGGTGCAGATACTTGATGGTTAGCAATTGGTTTTCCACTACAGTGGTCCTGGGTTAGTTTCCCATCACATCACTTACATGGAGTTGGTTACCATTATATTTGCACTTAGTTTCAAAAAGTATTTCAATTTAATTTCCTCCCTCAATCCCAAAACGGTTAAGGACAATTAACCTACAAGAACATTTGTGTAGGTTTGTTCTTTAACTCTACATTTGCTGTAGCAACCTGGGATTATAAGATCCAGCAAGAATGATGTGAATGGTTCACAGTGTTCTCTGAATTTCTGAAAACAATGTAAGCACTATATGAAAGTATAAAAAGTTCTAAAACAAATAACACTCAGGACAGTGCCCATTATGAGAAGTTAATACCTTTCTTTGGGTGGTACTTTTCCAATAATATTGGAGATATGATTTTTAAACTCACTTCCTGGACTCTAAATGCACTGCATGAATTAAAGTAAAATTACAAAAAATTACTCCTGCAGCACCACCCCACCCCCACTTCAAGGGTTAAAGTGATTGTAAAGGTTGTTTCCTTTTAATAACAACCATCTCTATACTTACCTGTTCTGTTCAATGAAATTGCACAGAGTGGCCCCGAACCTCCTCTTCTTGAGTCCCCTGCCAGTGCTCCTGTCTCCTCCTCTCTGTCCAGTGCCCTCAATTCCCATGGATGCAATCCGGCATGCTCCCTCCTGAGTCCCGCTGCTGCATGTATTGACACAGACAGTGGGACTCCTTCCCGAGGGAAGAGAAGAGCTGCAGATGTGCTCAGCACTGGATCCAATGAGGGCTCAGGTAAGTAAAAAAGGGGGTAAGGGGCCAAAATTGATACTTAAACATTGTTTACCTTAATTCAAGGAATGCATTAAGGTAAAAAATGTTTAGGCTTTACAACCACTTCAAATGCACATTCCTTCAAAGGGATGATGAATAAGGAGCAATACTCACCCTATTCTTCAGGCTCTCTTCATTTGTGTGACTGATCCCCGAAAGCCCCTTTTCTAATTCGCTCTAGGCCATTGTCACAGATGATGATATCAAGTACAGTGCAGGGCCAATAGCCCTATATCTAATGTCAAAAAGCGAGAATGGAGGAGCGAGGAGTAAGGTACCTATTATACCTTATTCTTTATCCCCTATAGCTAATGAGCATTAAACCCTTAACATGCAGAGAGGCCCACTGCAAGGGTATTTTTTTTTTTACTGGAGTTAAAACTGAACTCCAATCTTGCCTTCAGTTTTGCACAACTATACAGACTTCTCTCCTGTACTGGAAGTGCTTATTCAGATTTTTCTACACAATGTGTGCTTCTCACAATGTGCATCAGAAGCTTCAGCAAGTTAGAAAGCCCACCAAATTTATTGGCTGGAGGAAATACAGCATCACTTTGCCTTTTCCTTCTTTGCTTTACTGTCTCTGGCCTGTCCTTTTAATTCATTGGATTTCAGTTCTTCCAATCTTGGAGGTTCATCATCGCATGTGAGTAATACCTAGAGCAGTCTACATGTAAATGCAGTGACTAAGGAATGCCCACTCATTCAGTCAGACACCAATCCCTCAAAGCATTTTGATATCTGCATACCTTCTCCCAAGAGCCCACTGCTTGCATATGGGGTGGCGGTTCCTCAGAGGACTACTAAGACAGGACATTGTGATGCTTTCAGTAAGCTATATAAAGCTCCCTGCTGACCTCTATTACCAGTTATAATCTCACTGCATAAAATAACAAGTATAGATAGTATAACTCAGAATTCTCACAAGATCAAATCTACATAAATAGATTAATCAAAAATCGGTCAGATGGTGAAAAATGGGAAGTAACAGTCCATATAGCAAGCACAAGCCAATAGTCTATGTAGTGCTGTTATAAGAGTAGAGGGGTAAAAACGTCCAAAAGGAGCAAGCAGGGCTGCCATCATAGTAGGAGAGAAACCATGTTCCTGAGGCTGAAAAACAACAAGTAGAGAGGCGCCTCTGGGTGCAGTTGTTTTTATAAGTTTAAAATGCTTTAATAAAATATATAGATAAACTCACATTGCAGCAGTAAAAACAGGCATGATAGTATAAGTCATGGATGGCGCTCCCAATCCTGTGCCTATGGACAGTCTCTGTGGTGGATGTGGTGACAGCTCTCCTGGATGTAATAAGCCGGCTTCAGACAACAGAGGAGCGGCCTCAGAACGAGGCTTGTAACACGCGAGACAGCTGGCTGCAGGGGGATGACGTCATCAGCGGTGGACGCGTTTCTTGGGCATACATGCTTGGATGGCTAGCAAGCCGCGCCCCTTTCTCAACAGACTAATCTACTAACCATGCAGGGAAGTTAAGTAAGGACTGGGGGAGGGAACGTGGCGGGGAAAAGGACTTATCATGCCTGTTTTTACTGCTGCAATGTGAGTTTTTCTATATATTTTATTAAAGCATTTTAAACTTATAAAAACGACTGCACCCAGAGGCGCCTCTCTACTCGTTGATAATCTCACTGCATTGTATAGGGAAGTACAGAAAAATAGGTATGTCATGAAAACAGAAAAGCTTTATTTAAAAAGTTAACTAGCATGTTGAGGGGGTTAGGGGAGCATCTTAGGAAGTCAACATACAAGCACATTAAAATTACACTTGCATTCATACGGGTATCGGAATGACCAGACGTTTAAATGATCCACAATCGCCTAAAACATACATGTACTGCTGTTCATATTGGGGGGGCCCACTATGACTGCCTGGAATGCAGTTAAGTGCTTTTTCAGTATATCTCTATTCATCTCTTCTGATAATTGAAAAATATTTCACCAAACCATTAGTTATTCACGCAGTCACGGGACTGCTATTTCCTCAATTCATAGCAGTACATGTGATTCACAATAAGTAACCATGTTGCTTGCACTTTTTTGTTTTCTTGCTATATAGGTAAATAACTATTGATACCTTCATGTGTGTTCTCCCTTCCTCATTAAAAATGTTTTCTACTTTTTGACTGGCTTCTAGTTTCTGTTGTGAGTTAGGTTGCATAGGAAGCTCCCTATAGCAAATACATGGCTTTTCTTTTCTACCCTTTGCATGTTGTGTTTTTGTCTTGGCTTGCTTGAAATCCATGTACTAACTTTCCTGTAACACTATTTTGTTTGTTCCTAACTTCTCCTGTCTAACAGCGGACAAGCCCAGGGAATTCTGAATGAGTCGGATGATCCAGAAAAAGGCTGTGTAACAGATAACAAGCCAACCTCCCGCCACTTCTATCCTGTTGCTCTGCTTCTTGTCAGCTCACACTTGTTGGTTGTGTGGCTTATCCTCAGTCTTGCATTGCTATTAGCCAAATATCAATAATATGCACTTAATCTTCTGTTCATTTTAACAAGAACAATGTTCTTTAGTTTGTAAAATATATTTATGATTCTTTGTACTCTAACCTCAATAATGTGCCCTTTCAACTATAATCCATTTTTCATGCATTTTTTTTATGTATGTGTTTATGGAGTTATAGCAGTATATTGGGAAAATGTAATCAAATCTTTTCAAAAGACGGAAGGAAGATAGTATATATGACATTTGGGTGCCTCGGTTTGATCATAGAACTTATTTGCATTTCTTTGCCTACTTAGTTGAAAGCTTTGTCAATATAATGATCCTTGTCAGATCAACAGCACAATGTTCTTTTATTGAAGAAAACAGGGCTGTGTTCAAAGAGTTTACTTAAAGCAACGCTGTTTTCAATATTAGTTTGAAAAGAAAGTTGTTACCTGCAAAGATGAGTTTAAATAACTCCCCCTTCTGCTGCACATGTGCTGTTTCTCCATTGCTGAGGAATAGTCTCCTGAAACTTGCTGAGAGACGGACACTTCCAGGGAATGTGGATGTCCTCTGTTCTCGGTAGTTCTCTCTGATTCCTCCGACTGGCCTCCATACACTACTGTGCACTGCAGAGGAAAAAGGAGATTGACACCCCTGAAAGTGTCAGTTTCCCAGCAGATTTGTGGGGGTCGATCCTTGGCAGCCAGGCAACAGGAGAGATAAATATTTATATTCTTCTTAGCAGATACGTTTTTTTTTTTTCAATTTAATATTGTCAACATGGTTACTTTTGACAAGAACATCTACAAAATAAGCTATAAAGACCAGTGCTTAAAACATATACTATGTGCACTGCGGTCATCTTGCCACAAACCACTCACTGGGGGAATTGTAATAACCTAATTCACTGACTTTCCAACCACTAATAAAATGGCTAAATATTTGTCTGTAATTTAGGAACACCAAGCAGGATTGTATACAGTGCAATTGTGGCCTGGATTATAGCCGCAACTCCAGGATTATAGCCAAAGCCAGCTCAACTGACTTTCCAACTGGTGAGGTTGGACATTGTTCACAATTTACAGGATCTGTAAATTGGGGCATGTAGTGGGATTACTTGCTGTTATCAAGGATCTCTCTTTCCTCCATTACCAATATTGTTGGCTATACCATAATTCCACATTGACATTTGTTTTTGTTTCTTTTTTATTAAAGCAGTTCACTTTTATATCAGGTATTTCGGAACAAAAAAAACTTGAGCTCATTGGAGCCTTGTAAATCACAATAACATTGTAGAATCTTTGGGCTGTCAAAGTAATATACAGGGGTTGAGCCCATGAAACAAAGTCCCCTATGTATAAAAGTCTTAGAAGTCAAATATAAAAACGTATATACATTATGTCGGAAAGGCGCTATGCTATTACATTTAAGGTAAGATTACTGGCATTCCAAAAACAAGTTAATTGTGCTACATCTCATTTTTGACTAGTAAAGCCACCAGGTTGCAAAATGTCTATATCATTAACAGTTATTTGCCCATACGGAGGACTGTACTATTTTAATTGTTTTTTTTGCTGTAAAAATACATTCCTCTGTTGCAGATATGTTGCTTATAAGAGCTTTTTTAAATTATTCTTGTCTTGTCAGCACAATGACAGTAGTCAGCTGTTTAGCTAAATACATGAGGATGAGATGGCAGCTTTTGTTTTATAAGGAATTGGGACCTCCTTATTTGTCCTTCATTACAGTACCACAACTAGCCATAACATACACCAAAGTAGAGCTCTGCACACAACGAAAGCTATTTAAAAGGGTTTATGCATACAGCTGATGATTTTTATAGCAGCTTCTCTTTAAAACAAGTGCAAGTAGACCGTTCAACACCTCCTTGTTGGAAAAGGTGGACTTGCATAGTAATTCTTTAGAAGCAGAATTTGAGTCGCAAGTGAGCTATGAACTCTGACAATCGCATAATAGAAATAGTTGTGATGGGTTTACTTTCACCTGTTTTCAGTTACGATACAACAGAACTATGCAGTACAGGGAGAAACATATAGCATGGAGACATTTCAGACACCGCAGGTTCAAAATGATTGATTATGCTGTATGCTGCAGATTAATGAATATTGTATCAAAACCTAAAGCAGCTTCCTCCAGTGGTTTAGGCAACATACTTTTGAGGATATTTTAAGGGCTAAGCGTGTTCTTTTAGCTTAAACTTATGTTGCCAGTATGTCTTATATACCATACTAATGACAGCTGTGTAATGGATTGAGTATTTATTGACTTGGGAGTCCTGTTGACAAAGCTCTGTTCTGTTTTGTGACCAGTTTAACATGTTTGTATCACTGTTTTAGTTTGCTAGAACTTTTTTTTTATCTCATAAATCCTACTCATCTTTCTCTTTCCCTTGAAAACATTGATCTAGAAAAGTGCAAACAATTTTTGTACTTTATGTCAATATGCACTACTCTTTGTAAAATAACTTTTTCTAAGAAAATAATAGTAACCTAGTTAGAGAGCTTCAGATGAATTCTACATATTAGTATTGAAAGATCAGATATAAAATAGAGGTTAAATTTTATCTATAAATCTTTATGGCCAGATTCAATAAATGCCTTATATTTGAGAGTCACAGAGGTTTGGTATATAGGATTATATTTATTAATGTATTAGCGTGAGGATACTTTTTGAAGTCACAATACATTGAAAAACCCATGGGACTCATTTTACAATGTGGTGCAATACACACTATTCATGTTAACTTTAAACCACAATATGATAATAGATGACATATATAGCACCATTTAGAGGATGGTAATATGTGGATCAGTGAATCTCACACTGAATAGATCAGTGGACTAACTGGTCATCTTCAATATGTGCATGCAGATTCATGGTGGGTTAAATACTGATGTCTATATGTGAATGTTCAGACAGATTGTTGAATACCCAACCCAACATTTTCCTTTTGATATCAGTCTGATGAGAGTGCCATTTGAGGTCTATGGTAACATAAAAGACAATCCTGGTCATTACTTTGGATACCCAAACCCTGAAGCATACTACTTACTTTTTACAGCATTCAAATGCAAATTGCATCTTTGACTTGCTGACAGCAGTAGTACCTTTTTCTCGGATTGGGTCCCTCTTGTTGTCTGCAGTAGATTGTAAATGGTTGAACTAATCTTTTTTTTCCCTTGTTGAATAAAAAATAGGTTATTGTTACCTGTAAAAACAAACTATTGGCAGTGTTAATTTTAGCACACATATTAAAGCTTAGTATGAAGTTGGTTACTTGTATGCATTATGGTTTATTTTATCGCCCCAAATGTAGCAGCCCCTAGCAACCAATCAGAAATCAGCTCTAATTGTTCTTTCTGCTTTACGCTAGGGAAAACCACAGTTGGGTTGCTATGGGCTACTGCACATGATTTCCCTTTATATTTTATTAAATAAGCCCACACAGTAAGAAAGGTAACCTAGGTAGTGTGGATTTTAGGTGGCAATTCTGAAGGCATTTGTAATATGTGTCTGGCCTTTGGATTTTAACATGTAAGATGTATCATCACTTGTGAAAAAAAAACTGAGAAAATATGTATAGCTGAATTCTTGTTATTTTTACTTAAAGACTGCAACACAGCAATTAATAAATAAAAGCTATTTCTGTACATCCTGTCTCATGAAGTTGTGCTTTTTTTTTCCTCTTCCCAGAGAAGGATGCCGCATAGAGAATGTGCTGAAGAATATCAAATGCAGAAAGTATGCTTTCAACATGATACAACTGCTGACATTTCCAAAGTACTACAGACCTCCAGAAGGGACATACGGCAAAGTTAACAATTGAGTGCATTTAAGCATTAACAATGGCACATATTGTCCGAGACAAAGCACAGACTGGATAAATCAATATAATAGTGTCAACTGGGAAATTCCTCATGCACTAGATCAGGTTATAGACACTGATGCGCTAAAAGAACTAAGGAAAATATTTAAAGCACAATTTGCACAACTCACATTTGTAGGGCAGAATTAGGACCGCAGATTGTAATAAGCACCAATCAGAAGCACAATGATATGGAAACAATGGTATGCCAGCAGTTAACCTTGTTTAATTGCCAAAACCCATGGGTATCAGGTTGTGTTTCTGTAATATTTAAGACAGTGTTATTCTAGTAGCGGTAACATTTATTTACTCGAAGATGCCCACATGCATTCTAAGCACGGAATGTAATCAGTTCTGGTTCAAGAACTTCAATCACACAAGCGCTCTTATGTCATTGGAATGGACCAGTTTGTGAAAATTCTTGGGAATATGACCAAATGATACACAAATTGATTGTAATTATGTCATATTATTTATTTGTATAAATGATGGTGAGAAGCACCAGCTGTTCTCTAAATTTAAACCCTGGTTTATATTAAGTATACATGCCCATTTGTTTACATACTCTGAACCACATTAGTACATATGTAACTGAAATCTCAACAATACAATGCCAAAATAACAGATATAATAAGCCAAAAGAAGACTTGATAAAGTAACAAGATTGTGTCATGTAAAATTGGCCATGTAGTTTCATTTTTCGTCATACAAAACCTATTGTGCAGGGAAGCCTGGTTTTATTACAGAGCAAAAGAATAGGTTGTGAAGTGTATGTATTTATGTGTATTTTGCTAACAGTGGGTGTTTTTATGATTCCAAAGGTTTGTTTTATTACTTTTATATACCATTTGATGTCATTAGTATAGCCAGCTGGTTGAAAATAGCTTCAAATTCCAGCTGGTCCTTGGAGTTGGAGCCATCAGTTTTCAAAATCTGGATTTTCATATGTTTTTTTTTTTAGTCATATGCATCTTTTTCCAATCCTTTTGTGTGTTTCATTGACTTCCATTAAAATGTTTTAAAGTATTATCCAGCATTTGAGTGTGTGTCCTTGGTCAAATTCATTTCATATGTAACCATTTTCATTGTACACCATGTATATATGTTTTATTTAAATAAATATTTTTTTTTTATATATTTTGCCTCTTCCTTGTTATAATCATCTTCCATTAAGTCATATACCGTATATATAGAAAGTTAAGTAAATAGTCGCCCTGATTGTGAATTTGCACAGCAAATATTAACCGCCCTGGCGGTATTCCCGAGTCTGGCTCGGGTTGGATTTTTTCTACCAAAAGCGGTATCCCCGAGCCAGACTCGGGCTTGCATCGCAGGATCCAGGAAGAGCATACTTACCTTGTCCCCTGGATCCTGCGATGTCTCCCCGCTGTGATCGGCGAGCCGCTGTGTCTCGCTCGATTCACAGTGCCGAGCTCCGTTCCCTGCGAGCGGTGCGACGCACGGGGACGGAGTTCGGCGGTAAATTCAAATAGTGAAACACACAGTATAGATACAGCATACTGTAATCTTACAGATTACAGTACTGTATCAAATAACTACACATCCCCTTTGTCCCTAGTGGTTTGCCCAGTGTCCTGCATGCAGTTTTATATATATAAAACTGTTCTTTCTGCCAGGAAACTGGAGATTGCCCATAGCAACCAAAACTGTCTCTTTACATCAAAAGTGGTTTTAGAGCAGCTAGAAAAAAGCGATAATAAATTAGAATCACTCGCAGAATTGAGCGATAGTGATTTGTGGGGAGATCCGTCATCAAACACTAAAAGTAATAAAAGCCAAAATTCTGCAACTGAGCAAATTTCAGTGTTTTTGATTTGATTACATTATTATATAATTTTTATTATTATTATATTATTATTTGTTATAATTATTTATAATTATTTGTTATATTATAATTTTTTATTTAGTTTTTCAAACTTTATCATACCCGGGATGTCTACTAGACTCTTGTTTGGACAGATTTAAGTGAACTATTCCTAAGAATTACAGTCCTACAATATAAAACGCCAAATTTCTGTGCAAAATAATTGTACCGCTTTCAGCACCTAAAATCAGAAATAATCATACCGCCAGGGAGGTTAAGAAATGAACACATGCAGCCATCTTTAATTAACAAGTTACCGTTTCCTTGTGTGTGTATGTGTGCGTGTGTATATATATATATATATATATATATATATATATATATATATGTAGATATCTATATAGATATCTATAATATATACAGTATCTCACAAAAGTGAGTACACCCCTCACATTTTTGTAAATGTATTATTATATCTTTTCATGTGACAATACTGAAGAAATTACACTTTGCTACAATGTAAAGTAGTGAATGTAAAGCTTGTATAACAGTGTAAATTTGCTGTCCCCTCAAAATAACTCAACACATAGCCATTAATGTCTAAACTGCTGGACACAAAAGTGAGTGTGAGGGGTGTAGTCACTTTTGTGAGATACTGTATATATAGATATATAGATCTATATATCAATATATAGTATCTCAACAAAAGTGAGTACACCCCTAAGTGAAAATGTCCAAATAGGGCCCAAAGTGTCAATATTTTATGTGGCCACCATTATTTCCCCGCACTGACTTAACCCTCTTGGGCATGGAGTTCACCAGAGATTCACAGGTTGCCACTGGAGTCCTCTTCCACATCACGAAGCTAGTGAATGTTAGAGACCTTGCGCTCCTCCACCTTCCGTTTGAGGATGCCCCACAGATGCTCAATAGGATTTAGGTCTAGAGACATGCTTGGCCAGTCCATTACCTTTACCCTCAGCTTCTTTAGCAAAGCAGTGGTCGTCTTGGAGGTGTGTTTGGGGTCATTATCATGTTGGAATATTGCCCTGCGGCCCAGTCTCTGAAGGGAGGGGATCATGCTCTGCTTCAATATGTCACAGTACATGTTGGCATTCATGGTTCCCTCAATGAACTGCAGCTCCCCGGTGCCAACAGCAGCCCCAGACTACGACACTCCCACCAGCATGCTTGACTATAGGCAAGACACAATTGTACTCCTCACCTGGTTGCTGCCACACACGCTTGACACCATCTGAACCAAATAAGTTTATCTTGGTCTCATCAGACCACAGGACATGGTTCCAGTAATCCATGTCCTTGATCTATTTGTCTTCAGCAAACTGTTTGCAGGCTTTCTTGTGCACCATCTTTAGAAGAGGCTTCCTTCTGGGACGACAGCCATGCAGACCAATTTGATGCAGTGTGTGGCGTATGGTCTGACCACTGACAGGCTGATCCCCCACCCCTTCAACCTCTGCAGCAATGCTGGCAGCACTCATACGTCCAAAGACATACCCTGGATATGACGCTGAGCACGTGCACTCAACTGCTTTGGGTGACCATAGCGAGGCCTGTTCTGAGTGGAACCTGTCCTGTTCAACCGCTGTATGGTCACCGTGCTGCAGCTCAGTTTCAGGGTCTTGGCAATCTTCTTATAGCCTAGGCCATCTTTATTTAGAGCAACAATTCTTTTTTTCAGATCCTCAGAGAATTCTTTGCCATGAGATGCCATGTTGAACTTCCAGTGACCAGTTTGAGAGAGTGAGAGTGATAACACCAAAATTAAACACACCTGCTTCCCATTCACACCTGAGACCTTGTAACACTAATGAGTTGCATGACACCGGGGAGGGAAAATGGCTAATTGGGCCCAATTTGGACATTTTCACTTAGGGGTGTACTCACTTTTGTTGCCAGTGGTTTAGACATTAATGGCTGTGTGTTGAGTTATTTTGAGGGGACAGCAAATTTACACTGTTATACAAGCTGTACACTCACTACTTTACATTGTAGCAAAGTGTCATTTCTTCAGTGTTGTCACATGAAAAGATATAATATCTACAATAGATATATCTATACAGTATATACAATTGTGTAAAATAGATTAGGTTATCTGTTTGTGTTCATGTTTTACAAATCTTTTTCTGTGTATAATTTGTAATTACATGTGTACATGGGGGTAACCATATATACTGATTACATATTCAGGCTCTACGTTCTGCTTTGCAGTCTCAAACACAGGTTGTGCTTTACGTCTCCTTCTCACAATGACAGTCTATGCGTTAGCTGACTATTGTAAACAATGCATGCAATGTCTGATCTTCAGTGACCAATATAAATTATCTACATTTAATAAAATATCAAACATAAAGTAAGCATGCAAAAATGTAAAATCGCATAAAAAAAATTCAACAATTACACAAGTCATCTGTACTTTCTATTTATAGCATTTGGTTTATCTATGCATTAGAAGTTGTGTACAGCTTGTTGGGGCAAGAAAAAAACAAAGATATTTTTTACAAAGAGTTGGAAAAGAGAAAATTGACCAATTTACCTCTTCTAGTGCAGTAATGAAGTAGTGGTAAAAAGGGAAGAAAAATTTGTCATGCTTAAAGATCAATTGGACCTGTCCCCGCTGCTTGTTTATGGCCAGGAATAATGCCTATACATGTTATTTTTGTGGACAAATTCCCATGTTCAATGTGTAAGGCATAACTTGTACAACATGTTTTCTACAATATCAAACCAAAGCAAACATAAGCAAGATAGATGAAGCAATTAAGCTAAATGTTAATACTGAGTACATCACTAAGTGAGCTAAATGACTAACACATGATTCCTTAGGTGGAAAGTTCTGTTCTACATTAATCCCCCAAAAAACAGCTCTTTGATATGTTAGGCACCTGATGAAATCTCCTGGTATACATTGGGGGGATTTACTAAAAGTGGAGAACTCAGAATCTGGTGCAGCTGTGTCTGGTAATCAATCAGCTCCTACTGTTACTTTAACTTGTTCATTTAGGCCTCTTTCACATAAACAATCCGTTCAGGTCCGCCTGTCAGTTTTTTAGGCGGACCTGAACAGACCCTCCATAGACCTCTATGGAGCGTCGGATGTCAGCGGTGACATGTCCGCTGACATCCGACCCGCTCCGATCCGAACCTACTTTTCCATCCGTTATCGGATCGGGTGATGACGGACTCTACAGTTCGTCATCATCTGATCCCCCATAGGGGAGAGCGGCACTCTGACACGTCCGTCGCTGCACAGTGTGAATCGATGGACCTGTCATCTGCCTGCTCAGCGGGGATCAACGGAGCGATCCCCGCTGAGCAAGTAGATGTTCACGGGGCGGATCATTACGGACCTGTCCCGTGTGAAAGGACCCTTAAGTTTTGACAATAAAACCTGGAAGCTGATTGGTTTCTAGGCAGAGTTGCACCAGATTTTGCATGCTCCAGTTTTAGTATATTCCCCATATTGCAACCGAAATAGAATATTGCTGTCTTGCTCTGCAGTAGCAAAGAGATGGGAGATTCTCATAGGCCCATTAAATGGCACCTTTTACACTCATGCTACCGATTGGAAAATCCACTTATTTAATTCAAACCTCCAGATCACATGCTTCCAAGATACTTGGTAAGATGTATGGCCTCTTCCTAGCATTAGATGTGAGAATGCTGTAGTGAGATTAGGTATTAGTTGAGCACATAGATATATTGTACCTAATTTGTATTGGTTAGTCTGGTTTGAATTGACATATGCTGATCTGTTTTCCACACTGTGTAGGTCGTTAGGCATGCAGCTGTTTTCCTAAAGAAATGCAGTCTATATATGGAAGACCAAGCTGCTTATTATTCCTCCTACACATCTGAGAGTGTGTTCATATGTAGAAGATGTGCCTAATCTGAGAACTTGGCAAGGAGTGGTGCAAACCATGCATTCTGAGGTCTATTAGAACCATCAAGCATCACCACACTCATGCTGATTTGGCCCATAAATCCTTTTTTTTTTTAGACTCTGAACCAAAAACCATTTTCCTTCCCATCAAAAGACAGTCTGAACAACTACCGGCTGGGAAAGTGGGAGGAAAACATAGACATGTTGATTATCAGAGTTCTAAGGCAAACTTTCTCTGCACGTTAAGCTCTCCTTCACACATGCATCAAAGTTACAGTAAAAACAGATGACTGATCTGATTTTTTTTACTGCCCCCAACCACAGGCTTAAAATCTAATATGACAGTCAAAGAGGTTCATACACATATTGTGGATCCAATGCTATTCTTAGGCATGTTGAGTTTGACAGACAACACCGCCTGTCAAATTTGCCTATTGAAGTTAGTGGTACCGTGCCGAAACCATGAGTAAAATGCTTTCTGTACAGTTCCATAGTGGTATTCCCATGCACAACCCCCTTTCAGTTGTAAAAAAGAAAACAGCTATTCAGGAGGTAGCAAGTTTACTTTCTGAATGCCTGCAAACCTCTTCACATCTACTTCTCAAAAGATATGAACTATGGATTGATTTTCAGGGGTTGGTCAACACTACACCCATATGAGAGAGACCTTAGAGTGCATGTGAATAGGCATTTTCAGCTTGCTTTCCAGTGCATTCAGCTTGCAGTGGTCGTCTTGGAGGTGTGTTTGGGGTTATTATCATGTTGGAATACTGCCCAGTCTCTGAAGGGAGGGGATCATGCTCTGCTTCAATATGTCACAGTACATGTTGGCATTCATGGTTCCCTCAATGAACTGCAGCTCCCCGGTGCCAACAGCAGCCCCAGACTACGACACTCCCACCAGCATGCTTGACTATAGGCAAGACACAATTGTACTCCTCACCTGGTTGCTGCCACACACGCTTGACACCATCTGAACCAAATAAGTTTATCTTGGTCTCATCAGACCACAGGACATGGTTCCAGTAATCCATGTCCTTGATCTATTTGTCTTCAGCAAACTGTTTGCAGGCTTTCTTGTGCACCATCTTTAGAAGAGGCTTCCTTCTGGGACGACAGCCATGCAGACCAATTTGATGCAGTGTGTGGCGTATGGTCTGACCACTGACAGGCTGATCTCCCACCCCTTCAACCTCTGCAGCAATGCTGGCAGCACTCATACGTCCAAAGACATACCCTGGATATGACGCTGAGCACGTGCACTCAACTGCTTTGGGTGACCATAGCGAGGCCTGTTCTGAGTGGAACCTGTCCTGTTCAACCGCTGTATGGTCACCGTGCTGCAGCTCAGTTTCAGGGTCTTGGCAATCTTCTTATAGCCTAGGCCATCTTTATTTAGAGCAACAATTCTTTTTTTCAGATCCTCAGAGAATTCTTTGCCATGAGATGCCATGTTGAACTTCCAGTGACCAGTTTGAGAGAGTGAGAGTGATAACACCAAAATTAAACACACCTGCTTCCCATTCACACCTGAGACCTTGTAACACTAATGAGTTGCATGACACCGGGGAGGGAAAATGGCTAATTGGGCCCAATTTGGACATTTTCACTTAGGGGTGTACTCACTTTTGTTGCCAGTGGTTTAGACATTAATGGCTGTGTGTTGAGTTATTTTGAGGGGACAGCAAATTTACACTGTTATACAAGCTGTACACTCACTACTTTACATTGTAGCAAAGTGTCATTTCTTCAGTGTTGTCACATGAAAAGATATAATATCTACAATAGATATATCTATACAGTATATACAATTGTGTAAAATAGATTAGGTTATCTGTTTGTGTTCATGTTTTACAAATCTTTTTCTGTGTATAATTTGTAATTACATGTGTACATGGGGGTAACCATATATACTGATTACATATTCAGGCTCTACGTTCTGCTTTGCAGTCTCAAACACAGGTTGTGCTTTACGTCTCCTTCTCACAATGACAGTCTATGCGTTAGCTGACTATTGTAAACAATGCATGCAATGTCTGATCTTCAGTGACCAATATAAATTATCTACATTTAATAAAATATCAAACATAAAGTAAGCATGCAAAAATGTAAAATCGCATAAAAAAAATTCAACAATTACACAAGTCATCTGTACTTTCTATTTATAGCATTTGGTTTATCTATGCATTAGAAGTTGTGTACAACTTGTTGGGGCAAGAAAAAAACAAAGATATTTTTTACAAAGAGTTGGAAAAGAGAAAATTGACCAATTTACCTCTTCTAGTGCAGTAATGAAGTAGTGGTAAAAAGGGAAGAAAAATTTGTCATGCTTAAAGATCAATTGGACCTGTCCCCGCTGCTTGTTTATGGCCAGGAATAATGCCTATACATGTTATTTTTGTGGACAAATTCCCATGTTCAATGTGTAAGGCATAACTTGTACAACATGTTTTCTACAATATCAAACCAAAGCAAACATAAGCAAGATAGATGAAGCAATTAAGCTAAATGTTAATACTGAGTACATCACTAAGTGAGCTAAATGACTAACACATGATTCCTTAGGTGGAAAGTTCTGTTCTACATTAATCCCCCAAAAAACAGCTCTTTGATATGTTAGGCACCTGATGAAATCTCCTGGTATACATTGGGGGGATTTACTAAAAGTGGAGAACTCAGAATCTGGTGCAGCTGTGTCTGGTAATCAATCAGCTCCTACTGTTACTTTAACTTGTTCATTTAGGCCTCTTTCACATAAACAATCCGTTCAGGTCCGCCTGTCAGTTTTTTAGGCGGACCTGAACAGACCCTCCATAGACCTCTATGGAGCGTCGGATGTCAACGGTGACATGTCCGCTGACATCCGACCCGCTCCGATCCGAACCTACTTTTCCATCCGTTATCGGATCGGGTGATGACGGACTCTACAGTTCGTCATCATCTGATCCCCCATAGGGGAGAGCGGCACTCTGACAGGTCCGTCGCTGCACAGTGTGAATCGATGGACCTGTCATCTGCCTGCTCAGCGGGGATCAACGGAGCGATCCCCGCTGAGCAAGTAGATGTTCACGGGGCGGATCATTACGGACCTGTCCCGTGTGAAAGGACCCTTAAGTTTTGACAATAAAACCTGGAAGCTGATTGGTTTCTAGGCAGAGTTGCACCAGATTTTGCATGCTCCAGTTTTAGTATATTCCCCATATTGCAACCGAAATAGAATATTGCTGTCTTGCTCTGCAGTAGCAAAGAGATGGGAGATTCTCATAGGCCCATTAAATGGCACCTTTTACACTCATGCTACCGATTGGAAAATCCACTTATTTAATTCAAACCTCCAGATCACATGCTTCCAAGATACTTGGTAAGATGTATGGCCTCTTCCTAGCATTAGATGTGAGAATGCTGTAGTGAGATTAGGTATTAGTTGAGCACATAGATATATTGTACCTAATTTGTATTGGTTAGTCTGGTTTGAATTGATATATGCTGATCTGTTTTCCACACTGTGTAGGTCGTTAGGCATGCAGCTGTTTTCCTAAAGAAATGCAGTCTATATATGGAAGACCAAGCTGCTTATTATTCCTCCTACACATCTGAGAGTGTGTTCATATGTAGAAGATGTGCCTAATCTGAGAACTTGGCAAGGAGTGGTGCAAACCATGCATTCTGAGGTCTATTAGAACCATCAAGCATCACCACACTCATGCTGATTTGGCCCATAAATCCTTTTTTTTTTTAGACTCTGAACCAAAAACCATTTTCCTTCCCATCAAAAGACAGTCTGAACAACTACCGGCTGGGAAAGTGGGAGGAAAACATAGACATGTTGATTATCAGAGTTCTAAGGCAAACTTTCTCTGCACGTTAAGCTCTCCTTCACACATGCATCAAAGTTACAGTAAAAACAGATGACTGATCTGATTTTTTTTACTGCCCCCAACCACAGGCTTAAAATCTAATATGACAGTCAAAGAGGTTCATACACATATTGTGGATCCAATGCTATTCTTAGGCATGTTGAGTTTGACAGACAACACCGCCTGTCAAATTTGCCTATTGAAGTTAGTGGTACCGTGCCGAAACCATGAGTAAAATGCTTTCTGTACAGTTCCATAGTGGTATTCCCATGCACAACCCCCTTTCAGTTGTAAAAAAGAAAACAGCTATTCAGGAGGTAGCAAGTTTACTTTCTGAATGCCTGCAAACCTCTTCACATCTACTTCTCAAAAGATATGAACTATGGATTGATTTTCAGGGGTTGGTCAACACTACACCCATATGAGAGAGACCTTAGAGTGCATGTGAATAGGCATTTTCAGCTTGCTTTCCAGTGCATTCAGCTTGCATTTGAGATACTTTGGAGATCGTTCAGAAATCAATGACAGGTGCATTTTACCTGCAGCTGACCTCCGACTGACCTAAACTGTATAAACCTGCCTTTGCATTTCCATTGAATTTATGGAGAAAAAAATCAGTACTGACAAGCACAAAAGCCCATCAACACAGGCCCAAACTGACCTCCACTTACACATACAGTATATCTCAACATCCATCTCAATATTGGGGGGATTCCCCCCATCAGAACATTATATTCTGACAGCAGGACCCAACACTGTCATAATACACTGACTGACAAAAGTTTTTCAACTCATCCTTTCAACAGGAGGGCCACACGCTGTATAATAGAACCAGCTTAATTTCAATCTGTCTATGGCCGGCTTTAGACATCTGTGTTTAATCTATTTACATTTTTCATTAGATTGCCAATTTGCCATAGCTGAACTCCAGAAATTCAGACACTTTTTGTGCTGGCTTACTATGGGTTAAGCCCAACCTCATGTACCTATCTTTTTTTTATTTAAAATGTACATTTGTCCAGAGCGCCAGGGGTACAGCTATCCCTATACTTCTTTCAGTCCTACACTGGACCCTCTGGTCTCAGCTACTGCAGCTGCAAAGTTGTCTGCAGCTGCTTTGCCTGCCTCTCCTCTCCTCTAGCCCAATAACAGAGCACCTTGAACTTTGACATGGACTTTCACTGTATTGCTCATTTAAGCACAAGAGACTCCATCTTGTTCACAACTTCTGCTAGAAGCTCTCTCTATCTTTACTCCCCCCTCCCCTCTCAGGGTTTTACTTTTGCAATTGTTCTGCTAACTTTTACATATTTCTATTTGTTTGATTTTAATAACACCTCACTCCACCCCTTTCTTATCAATGCATAAAATAACATGTAATAATAAAGTCTGTCAGAACTGACATTTTTAAACACAGTGATTTGTGTCCTGTGAATCTGTTCCTGCAATTGCAGAGTTAACTTTTATTTATAGAGTCACAACCTGAAATTTCTGTAACAGTAGTGGCGAGCCAGCCAGGAGTTGGCAGAGTCTCCAGAAGTAACTGCGCTTTGATCGGGATCATCGGAAACGCAGAACTCTAAATGCCGGCTAGGTTAAGCTGTCCTTAAGCTTGCTATATTTTCTGACTTTCCTATGTGCCCTATCTGTCGATTCTCAAGGAAACCAGACCCATTCTCTGACCTTTCTGGTTGGGTAACGTGTGTGTGTGAACGTGTTTGTGTTCTCCTTCACAGGTTGGACTGTGTGTGGATAGGGAAAATTCTCTGCATTTCCCAGCATTAACTCCTTGTGGGCGACCTGGGTCAGAGGCGCATGGTAGGGTCAGATAAAACCCACAGAGAAGAGAAGAGACAAGGAGGGTCTCTTAGTGAGTGTTTGTCTATTATCAAAAATCCCTTCTATCCATGTGGAGACTACTCTTGTAAGTCTGCAGATTTTCTGTACTATTTGTTTTAGAGGCAAGAGGGTATAAGTAGAGAACAGAAAAGCCTAGCCAGTCATTATGTGCATTAAATTAAATAAGGGAATGAAGGATGAGAGGCCCTCAGAAAATACTCATAATGACTGGCCAGTCTTTTCTCTTCTCTATTTGTGCCTATACCCTATTCACACATACCCTTTTGCCTCTAAAACAAATCGTACAATAAATTTGCAGATTTACAAGAGTAGTCTCCACTTATCTACGTGCATATTGGTTACACAGCCTTCTGTCAATGGACAGTGGGGCATAGGGGTGGGCAGAGCTGCTGCTGTGTGAAAATGCAGCATCTCTCCTGTTAGAGCGCCAAGACTATAGCAATAGTTATACTCCCAGCACCCAGTAAAACTGTCAGTTGTAAATAAAAGAGGTAAATCCATGGGGTTGCATGCACCTCATTGGCCTTAATGCATATTAAGCCAGCACATTTTAGAAAGTGGCTGAATTTTTAGAATTCAGCTTTAAGATAGAAGTGGAATTGTCTAATGCATGCAATTTATCTGGTGTTATTACAGGTGCTTTTAATGTTATTCTTTAGTTCATTCATTCCCAGCCTGTTATCACATCAGAGCAGGCCAGTCCTGAGTATGGTTTCTATCAGCAGCCTATCTTCCTGGACTTGAATTATCTCTGAAAGGGAAGTGATAGATTTCCAGCCAAATGTTTTCAGAACATTTTTATTTTTTTTGTACTCAAACTTTGAAAAGAAACTTAACCGGTCTTCCTCCCATGACATAGAATCTGTAAGGCAGCATACAGAAGTGGGCTTTAGAACACCTGACTTGTAATTCATCTATCTACTTATATTATTGGTCTAACTCTAGATATAAAAAAGTCTTAAGGAAGTGTTAATGGAGTGCTAATGCTAAAAGTAGCAGAGGTCTAGCAGAAGGAGCATTTCACACCACTTGCTGTCATTGCAGTTAGCGTATATTACTAAGAATTACCGTTTGATGGTTGAGTGTGACAGGCAGTCTGTCAGCTGCTGAGGGACATTAAAGATCTACCTCAGCTCAGTTCCTATGGGATAAAATTGTACTTCCTCATAAAGATGCAAGACATTCTAACATAACATCTGGCCTAGGGGAGCACTGAGGATGTTCCCCATAGGCAAATGTATCCACCTTGGGAGAAGAATTGACATCTGAACAGTGAGATTAGAAAAGGAGAACAAATAAAGGCACCTATGTTTGGACTGGATTAATGTATAATGAATAGGACTTACACCAAACTCTTTTCATTAAGTAAGAAAGGTTTTTATATCACAGCCTGGGAAATTCTATCTCACTACTGTCATCTGTGCACATGTGTGAGTGAAGGAACGGTAATAAAAGTATACCAACTGGGAGAGACGCTGGAACAGAATTGACAACTTGGTTAAAAGCAAACTGCAATTAGTTATATTTTATTTCTATTTATAGGTCTAAAAACATATTTTATATAGTTTTTACTTTTTTTTTTTATGAAATACGTATGTATTTGTCAAATGTTTATTAGGGAGTGTATGCATGACACTGTAAATGCAAAGCAAACTGGCCTTTCTAATAAGAAAGCCCAGCACCATCTTTATGCTTTCTGGTAGACTGTGTTAATCCACCAGTTACTACTGTAAGTGCAGCAGGAATATATCCTTCCTTTGATGTATTCAGGTCTCAGATAAATGCTAAGTTCAACTTTAGGAACATGTTACACCCATATCTAGGTTGTAACATGTTATCAAGCCCCCCACCCATGTAAGTATGCAAGGTTCCTCTGACCTGCTGCTGTTGTCACATTTAAAATCAGTGTGCAACCACATCATTCATTCACTTAGATCTGTGAAGGAATAAACTAGTCCTGCAGCAGAGAGACTTGTAGTTCCCAATGGACTATGAGGGCAGTAATCAGCGCACCCATAGTCCATTGAAATTGAATGCAGATTTCTAACTGCAAGCCTAATGCTGGGTACACACGATCGGATTTTCCAACGGGAAATGTTGGATGTGAGCTTGTTGGCGGTAAGTGCGACCGTGTGTATGCTCCATCGGACATTTGTTGGCGGACTTTCCGGCAACAAATGTTGGCTAGCAGGTTCTCAAATTTTCCGCCAACAAATATTTGTTGGCGGACTTTCCGATTGTGTGTACAAAAATCCGTCGCACAAAAGTCCACGCATGCTTGGAGCGAGCCGGAAGCACTTGGTCTTGTAAAACTAGCGTTTGAAATGGAGATATCACGTACGTCTTGTACGTCACTGTGTTCGTAATTGTTGGCCAACATTTATGTGACCATGTGTATGCAAGACAAGTTGGAGCCAACACCCTTCGAACAAAAATCCACGGTTTTGTTGTCGGAGAGTCCGATCATGTGTACGGGGCATTAGAGTAGCCATACATTATACAATTTTCCTTTAGGTTTACCAAAACCATATAATATGAGTTCAGACCTAACCACTTTCAATTTGTATGCAATCAAATAGGCCCTTTCACTACATAATGAAGGTAAATTTAAAGGAAATTGAATAAGACAATTGTATAATGTATGATTAGCCTTACAGAGGTACAGAAAAGGGTTAGGATGAGTGTGCAGGAGCCTGACATTTCACCTGCGATCCACTCATTGCATCTGCAATGATTTGCAGGCTCCTGTGGAAGAAAAAAATATAAATGCATTTTTTTTCCTGCAAAATTATATGCATTTATTATTATATTTCTTAAAGGTGAACTTAGCTTTTAAAGAAAAGAACTGTCTGAAAGGAAAAGACTTCTTGAAGGCTAGAACTTGCATAGAGCCATGTCTGCTGGCTGCAAGAGATAAATGCAAAACATTTATGGGCAATATTTCATATTTTCCAGATTTTTTGTTCACTTAACAATGTTAAGACCCCCTCCCCTAGCCCAGTATTTGTGTTACAAGTCACTTTGAGATTTTCACTGTGCCTGGAAGCCTCACAGCTTTTCTCCAAAATCATCCCAGTTCTGCACTGCATACCCCAGGCATGCACTACCCAAAGTTAATGATCTTTAATGGAAAGTCTGTCTACATCCCCTCAAAGGCGAAACTTGTAGATTAGATAACTTAATGTAATATGTTAATGTAATATGTATGTAAATGAACACACATTTCATTTGCATTTCTAGTTCTGTTACCCACTGTATAGTTTCATTACCAAGGTAAATATGGTTAACCGGATACAGACAATAAAAACTACATACATCTATAGAAAATATCACTTTCAATTCAGTCCTGCACATTATCTTAAATGGAATTCCAGGATAAAAATATATCTGTTTTGTATATATTGCAAAGAATGGTCATAGGAAAAATATTTTTGTGTAGAAAGGGGCAGTTTTAAAGGAATTATATACCTTCCTACCTGCAGCTTGTGTTTTTTACAGGCATAAAATGTGCATTGTGCATGTTTTTTCATGGTGCCATTTTTTCCACGTATGTACAGCCTATAGTAGAGTAAATATCCACATTCATTTGTCAGAAGTTTCTGTTTGTGTTTAAACTTTCAGCATTTCACCCCAGAGGTTATGACCTCTTGTCTTTAGTCTGAGAAATAACACTTCCTGTGAAGCTACTACATATCCCACAATATCTGGGTCTCTCAGTCTAATGCCCTGCATGTGAGAACTGAACAGCCATTACATCTGACACAGACACAAACAGGCAGAGCAAATAACAATGAGATCACCATGCAGTTTCATGTCATTTGGACTTGTATATTTGTGATGCAACACAGAAGAAATGAAGAGGCATACATTGGCTGCTGTGTGACCCATAACAAGACATTGCCTGTCCTTTTAGCAAATAGGGATAAACTAGGTGAATGAATACATTGACATAGGGGAATTGATCAGACATGACACTATAAACTGCAGCCACATCAAGTGAGGTCATCATTATAAAGTAAGGCAAAGGAATCATACATGTATAACTACATGAATACCTGGTTAAAACAATGAAAACATTCTAAAGTGTATAATGCCTTTAAGTTTAGTATTTTCATTTTGATGGTTTTGTAAAACCACTTTGAAAGCTCTGGAATGAAGTGCTTATACTTTGAATTGAGTGTGCATTGTTTTTATTAGTCTGTACATGTCACTGAATCTCAACAGTATTCCGACACCTATGTACACTTACCCATGAAAAGTTGTCACGTGAGGGCATAGTCATGTTGTGCAATGCAAGGAAGCACTTAAATGTAATTTGATCATGTAATTTTTAATGTAATCAGTGGGTGGCAGCACTGTGCAGTCTTCACTGCAAATACAACATTTAGGATGTCTTTGCATCCGCATAGAAATAAACTATTTGTGTGCAGTAAATGTATGCCGTTTGAAGCCTGTGTAAAAGCTCAGATAGCTTTAACGCCATTCTCATTCTCTTGAACCCTTTCCCTCACATTCCATAGTCAACTTCCCTATTCCTTACCTGGCTCACATATTCACTTTCATTACCCTGTGTTTTTTCCAATCTTCTTTCTTTCAGAGATTGTTACCCTAATTGCAGATTTTTCTTAACATTTTGCTAAACTCCTGTGCAAATGAAGTATCATGGACAGTACTCTTGTTGTTTCAATTGCACTCACCTTTAACTTAAACAATCTCCTAAAATGTATTATAAAAGCTCTGAACATATAAACATTTCTGAATCACTTAATTTTTCTTATGTCTTATCCAGAAACCTTTTTTTCGCTGTATGCACAAACCTTTCTGTGACACTTTATTATTATCATTATTATAATACAGGTTTTATATAGCGCCAACAGTTTGCGCATCGCTTTACAACATGAGAGCAGACAGTACAGTTACAACACAATTCAATACAGGAGGAATCAGAGGGCCCTGCTCATTATAGCTTACAATCTAAGAGGAAGAGTAAAGTGATACAAAAGGTAATAACTTTTGGGGATGATCTGAGGGAGAAAGTAAAAGTACAGTTGTTAGGTGGGGGCCGGAGAGAAGGGTTTTCAGGGATTTTCTAAAAGCAAGCAGAGTAGGAGCTACTTGGACAAATTGGGATAGGGAGTTCCAGAGGATGGGAGAGACTCTGGAAAAGTCCTGGAGGTGAGCATGGGAGGAGGTGACAAGGGGACTAGAGAGCAAGAGGTCTTGGGAGGAATGAAGGGAACGAGTAGGTTGGTGTTTTGAGACTAGGTTAGTGATGTAGGTGGGGGCCAAGTTGTGGATGGCTTTGTAAGTTGTTATTATAAATTTTAATTTAATTTGCTTGGTGAGTGTAAGCCAGTGAAGGGATTGACAGAGAGAGGTAGCAGACACTGAGCGGTTGGTAGGGTGGATGAGCCTGGCAGTAGCATTCATGATGGACTGAAGGGGGGATAGCCTATGTAAAGGTAATCCCGTGGGGAGGGAGTTGCAGTAGTCGAGGCGGGAGATGACCAGGGAGTGAATTAGGAGTTTTGTGGTGTCATTGGTTAGGAAGGGGTGTGTTTTGGAGATGTTGCCGAGGTTGAGATGGCAAGATTTGGAAAGTGTTTGGATGTGGGACCAAAAGGATAGTTCAGAGTTCAGGGTAACACCTAGAACCTTGGCATGCGGGGACAGGAGATCAGGGGCAGAGGCACGTGGGGGAGGAAAAATTCTGAGCTCAGTTTTGGATAGATTGAGTTTGAGGAAGTGGTGTGACAGCCAGGCTGATATGTCTGTTGGTAAATTAGTGATACGTGAGGAAGACTGAAGGAGTGAGCTGAGGGGTAGAGAGATAGATTTGGGTGTCATCAGCATAGATATGGTATTGGAAGCCATGGGAGGCTATTACCTGACCCAGGGAGGAGGTGTAGATGTAGAATAAGAGAGGTCCAAGAACCTTGGGGGACCCCGACAGAGAAAGGGAGAGGAGAGGAGGCAGTAGAGTTGTAAGTGACACTAAAGGTGCGGTTGGATAAATAGGTTGAGATCCAGCGAAGAGTGCAGTCATGGAGACCAAAGGCCATATTTTGTTCTGAAATATTTAAGAATGCACCCAGAATATTAAAGTGGTTTATATTTTGTCATAATTTAACATAAAAACATGTGGAGTATTTATGCACTAAAAAGTAAACTTTTGCCAAGTAAAACAAAGGGAAGTCCACATTTGGACCTAAATACAACTTTTTCTATTGGTAATCAAAAGCTACAATATTTTTTATGACCATGAAATTTATTGTACTGTATATATTAAAAAAGCCAAAGTAATTATAATAAAGGATTATAGAATCTCAGTGATTTATGCAGATTACATTTAAGGTCTCTAACAAATTTGTTAGCAACAAATAACATGCATACCCTAAAAAAAATATGGATTTCTCTTATAACATGAAGAAACAAAATTTTGTGACCACATGGTGCTTATTTCACCCCTACTGCATGGACTTTGTTCCATTTAACTATACTCTATCTATGTCTGCCCTTCTAAATCTTCTTATTTGTTGTTGGTTTCATTAACTTGAGTTCTTTGCTTTGATAACCAGTCACTGTACATGACTATACATAAAGTAAGTGTGTTTTTTTTTTATCTCCTTATATGACACCATGTCTGGAAATGATTTTTGGTAAAAACTACAGAAGAAGCTTAATCAATAAATCCATAAGTAAGCTTAATCAGGACAGAGTACTGTCTCATCTTGTACACTGGCTCCAAGCAAAGGACCACAAAACTGACAACACTGTGCCAATAACATCATTATTTAACCACTTCAGCCCCGGAGGATTTGGCTGCTCAATGACCAGAGCACTTTTTGCAATTTGGCACTGCGCTGTTTAACTGGTCATTGCGCGGTCCTGCAATGCCGTACCCAAACAAAATTTGTGTCCTTTTTTCCCACAAATAGAGCTTTCCTTTGAAGGTATTTGATTGCTTCTCTGATTTTTATTTTTTGCGATATAAACAGAAAAAGACAGAAATTTAAAAAAAAAAAAAAAATTTTCTACTTTTTTTTATTTAAAAAATCCAATAAACTCAATTTTAGTTCTACATTTAGGACAAAATGTATTCAGCCACATGTCTTTAGTAAAAAAATGTCAATAAATTTATATTTATTGGGTTGCTGAAAAGTTATAGCGTCTACAAACTAGGGTACATTTTCTGTAATTTATGCAGCTTTTAGTTTTTGACTGCCTATCTCATTTCTTGAGGTGTTAAAATGGCAGGGCAATACACCCCCCCCCCCCCAAAATGACCCCATTTTGGAAAGTAGACACCCCAAGCTATTTGATGATAGGCATGTTGAGCCCATTGAATATTTTATATTTTTGTTACAAGTGATTGAAAAATGACAGAAAAAAAAAACATTACACAAAGTTGTCACTAAATGATATATTGCTCACACGTGCCATGGTTATATGTGGAATTACACCCCAAAATACATTCTGCTGCTTCTCTTGAGTATGAGGATACCTCATGTGTGAGACTTTTTGGGAGCCTAGCCACGTACAGGACCCTGAAAACCAAGCACCGCCTTCAGGATTTCTAAGGGTGTAAATTTTTTTATTTTACTCCTCACTACCTATCACAGTTTCGAAGGCCATAAAATGCCAAGATAGCATAACCCCCCCCCCCCAAATGACCCCATTTTGGAAAGTAGACACCCCAAGCTATTTGATGATAGGCATGTTGAGTCCATGGAATATTTTATATTTTGCCACAAGTTGCGGGAAAATTACAATTTTTTTTTATTTTGCACAAAGTTGTCACTAAATTATATATTGTTCAAACATGCCATGGGCATATGTGAAATTACACCCCAAAATACATTCTGCTGCTTCTCCTGAGTACGGGGATACCACATGTGTGAGACTTTTTGGGAGCCTAGCCGTGTACAGGACCCCAAAAACCAATCACCTCCTTCAGGTTTTCTAAGGGCATAAAATGGTGATTTCACTTCCTCACTACCTATCACCGTTTCCAAGGACATGAAATGTCAACATAGCACAACCAAATGATCCCATTTTGGAAAGAAAACACTTCAAGCTATTTGCTGAGAGTATTTTGCAGATCTCACTTTTTGTCACAAAGTTTTGAAAATTTAAAAAAGAAAAAAAACATTTCTTATCTTTCTTCATTTTCAAAAATAATTGAGAGCTGCAAAATACTCAACACGCCTCTTAGAAAATACCTTGGGGTGTCTACTTTACAAAATGGGGTCATTTGGGGGGGGGGGGGGTTGTGCTATCTGGACATTTCAGGGCCTCCGTAACTGTGATAGATAGTGAGAATTAAAATTACAATTTTACGCCTTTGGAAAGCCTGAAGGCGGTGCTTGGTTTTTGGGGTCCTGTACGTGGCTAGGCTCCCAAAAAGTCTCACACATGTGGTATCCCCATACTCAGGATAAGCAGCAGAATGTATTTTGGGGTGTAATTCCACATATAAACATGCCATGTTTGAACAATATATCATTTAGTGACAACTTTGTGTAAAAAAAAAAAAAAAATTGTAATTTTACCGAAACTTGTGGCAAAATATTGAATATTCCATGGACACAACATGCCTCTTGGCAAAAAGCTTGAAGTGTCATATTTCCAAAATGGGGTCATTTGGGGGGGGGTGCTATCTGAACATTTCAGGGCCTCCAAAACTGTGATAGGTAGTGAGGAAGTGAACTCACCATTTTTTGCCCTTAGAGAGCCTGAAGGCGGTGATTGGTTTTCAGGGTCCTGTACACAGCTAGGCTCCCAAAAAGTCTCACATGTGGTATCCCCGTACTCAGGAGAAGCAGCAGAATGTATTTTGGGGTGTAATTCCACATATGCCCATGACATGTTTGAACAATATATCATTTAGTCACAACTTTGTGCAAAAAAAAAAAAAGTTTGTAATTTTCCCGAAACTTGTGGCAAAATATAAAATATTCCATGGACTCAATATGCCTATCAGCATGGATTTTGTTGTCGGAGTGTCCGATCAATGTCCAACCGTGTGTACGGGGCATAAGACTTACCATACCTGCAAAGCAAATACAATCAAACATAGTCAAAATAAAACATTTTTTAACGCATTCTGTGCCTAAAAATATATGCCAAAGCATGGGGGCAATGCGCTCCTAATGTTAGGAGCAAATAGCTCCTCTACCCCTGCCCACATGCTTCGGCATATATGCTCTTTTTTTAACTGTGTTGGTGAAATCACCTCCTACAGCGCTGGAGTCACGGCTTTATGTATCGTGGGAGCAAACACTTTCGCTGTCAGAATAAATAAACCCGTGCTGTATCTGAATGGCATACCTGCTAAGCAAATGATGGTTAACAATAACAGTAAGACTTGCCATACCTACAAAGCAAATACAATAAAACATAGTAAAAATAAAACATTACAGTTCTAAAATACAGTAACAAAAGAGAGAGAACAATAGAGCAGACAACAGCGAGCGAATGTAAGAGAGAGAACAATAGACAGAAGAGAAATAAAACCACAACTATTTTTGGCTTTTTTATTTTTTTGGGGTTTTTTTGTGTTTTTTTTTTTGCTCTTTTATATAAACTGTAAACGTTCCAGATTAGGGTCTCTCAAAATGTGATGGCCATCACTTCTTTCGAGACCCTGTGTTAGTATGCCTAGGACTGTGCAATGCTGTACCCTACGCTAATACTCCACTAGTGTGTGGTAGCACTGGAAACTGTCACCAATGCAAAGACCAGGTTGGTCAGGACAGGAGGGACAATAAAAGCGGGTGTCACACCTATATCCGCGCTTTCTACAGACACGACATCTTCTTTTGGGGTTTCTTTGGGTAGGGGTACCAGAGAGGGCATATGGAAAATGCGTCTCATGCAGCCGGCTCACTGCATTTGGATTGGGAAGGCCACAGCACCGTCTGGAAACAAAAGGGCTGTGATGATCTCTTCCTGCAATTTAAGGAAGGATCCTGTTCGTCCTGAAGCTTTGTAAAGCACATAAGCATTCAGCAGAGCGTATTGAAATAAGTATACAGACACTTTTTTGTACCAGCGTCTGGCCTTATAGTCAATTAGGTACAGCGCCAACAACTGGTACCCCTTTTCGAATAAGGGTGACACCAAGTCCCACACAAGCGGCCAGAAAACGTAATCAGGGACTCATCAACGCAGACAACTTGATGGAGAGTAAACAAGGCTGCAAACTGTTGGTTGAAGTGGTTTACCAGGGGCCCAATTTTATAGAGCCGATCAAATCCAGGGTCACCCCGAGGACGACAGAGTTCATTATCATTGAAGTGCATGAACCTCAAGATCTGCTCGTATCATGTCCTGGTCATGGAGGCAGAGAACATGGACATATGGTGAATTGGGTCAGTGGACCAATATGACCGCAACTCACTCTTTTTAGTTATGCCCATGAGGAGGGATAGGCCCAGGAACGTCTTAAATTCGGAAACCGTAATAGGTTTCCAATCTCTGGCAAGGATCAGCTGGGGATTATCGTCGATGAATTGACCAGCAAATAAATTGCTTTAGTCCAGAATAGATCTATAGAGATCTTCCGTGATAAACAGCGAATAAAAATCAAGTGACGTAAAATCAACTGTTTCCACCTGAATGCCTCTTCACTAGTGTACCTTCGATTTGACATTTTGGTCTCTAAATTTATTGGTACACTAGTGAGACTCACAGGAAAAAAAGCACCTGACTGTCAGCGACTGATTCAAATGCTACCAAAAAAACTGTTGGCGTTCGCAGGGATCAGGCCTGACTCTGCGAACGCTGCAGTTATGTGTGTTGTCTTTTTGTAAGTGACAGTGATCGATTGATACTGGGTGGGCTGGGCTGGGCGGAGTGGCTAAAAGCAAGTGCTAGCAGGTATCTGGCCTGGTCCTGCTAACGCTACATTTTTGGGAACCCTAAACTGCTGGGGATGCTAATATAGTTCTGATCAGATATTGATCTGTTCAGACACTATACTACTAAGGGAGATGTATGGTGCGTGCGTGGGTGTTAGCGCTACAGGCACTAATCTGACGCTGCCTGGGGCAACGCAGACCCAGACTAACGCTAAAACCTAACTGATGTCACCTGCCGGGTGATCAGGGGGTTAAACCTTTATTGGGTAATATACGGCGGGTGCCCTGACGCTATAAAAAAATAGCTAACTAGCGTCACCCGTGACACTTATACAATGATCACTGGTGACAGTGGGTGATCAAGGGGTTATTATTATTAGGAAGGGTTAGGGGGGGTCACTAGACCTATCTGGGCCTACACTAAGTACCCTAACACTGATTAGTATCACTAATGACACCAGTACAGTGATCAAAAAAAATAATGAACACTGCACTGGGTGACACAGTGACAGGGGGTGAAGGGGTTAACGGCGGGGGGTGAAATATGTGTGTAGCACCCTCTACCATAGGTAGGTGCTAGCATAGGATTTTTGCTAGGGAGACTGTCAGTACAGGTAAATTTAGGCAGGCCTATGCTTTAAGCTAGGCCTGTCTGTTTTTGATCTGGGGGCAGGTGGTTAGTGTAGCAGTGGGTGTGACCACCTGTGCTTTGGTTCTGAGGTGCCTCCCCTGCTTCCAGGGAGAATGTTCTGGAAGAGGAGCAGGACCTAGAACTGGAGTGGCAGGCAGCTCATGTGAAGAGCCTTGACCAATCCCCAACTCGAATTGGCAGGGGGCAGGCCTCCCATATAAGCTGAGGTAACAGGCCACTGGGGGGGATTTGTCAGCCGGGAGAAGTGGAGAATGGAGTACTAGACAGCAGCAGTAGGGCACCCCCATCTGTGGAGGGGGGGGGTGCGCCGATCGTGGGAGGAGGCCCGGGAGAGCTGTGAGGGAACTTCACCCTTACACGGTCATTGGTGAAGTCTTCGTCATTACACGGTCATTGATGAGGAATTCTTGGAGCAGAGGGGCAGGAGATGCTGTCGGAACGTACAGTCTGGTTAAGTTCTACACCATGGACTCGGGGCAGAGAAAGGTCAGTGAGTGTACCACAGTGGAGGGCTGGATGTGGAGACATGCCAGGGAGTCTGTGACACGGTCATGGATGAAATCCTCATCATTACACGGTCATTGATGAGGAGTCCTGAAACAGAAAAGAGACTGTGGGGAATAGTGCCAAATCGATGCAGCCTGAGGGCGCAGGATTTGCAAGCTGGGCTAGCTGGGAACAGTAGTCCACTGTTCAGCACATGCTATTAAACTACTAGGCCTCCAGGGAGAGGTACTGCAGGCCTCTGGCCTAAGAGCAGTAATTAATCAAAGTTAGAATTTGAGACTATTCAGAGTGGGATCTTTTGCATGTAGAAGGGGATGTAACAAGAAACCTAATGTGCTACGGAATAAGTTTGTGCAGGAGGTAAGGATTCCTGGGAGCAATAGTCTGCAGGAGTTACGCAGAGGAGGAGCAATAATCTGCATGGAGATGCAGGGAAGAGACTGTAGATGTTAAGGATGTGCATCATTTCTTCAAGGCTCAAACAAGGCTCTAATTTACAAATATGATGGCAAAGTAATCTGATCTATGGGCATCCCATATACCCCTTTCCCCAACCAAGTTATATCCCCCAATAAACAAAAACAAAACAAAGCAAATGACTATTCATTGTCTCAGAGGTGATATATGAAGGTCTGGCAGCAGGGTGATATGGTGGATGTTAGTAACTAGTGGCAACTCATCGCTAAATGTGCCTATGTGTACTGATGTCAGTGTAGTGTTGGTGCAACTCACAGTTAGATGTTATCTCTCCTCTCTCTGGAACAAAAATACTTCCACAAAGAGAGATGATATCACTTTCCCTGCAGTGTTTACACTTACACATGCAGGGGAAGGATCTCATTCGCCAGGAGCGATTACCAGGTCCAGGCCAGATATCATTGGCCTGGGACTGGGGATTGATCGGTTCTGGATCGAATCCGATCATCGCGGCCGCCTCGGTGGCCGGGCGTCCGACGTAACATGATGGCGATTTACCTGCCCGTGTCATTCTGCCGCAGTAAAACTGCGGCGGCTGGTCGGGAAGCGGTTAGCATAAATAAAGTTACTAAAATTGCAGCAGAATTATGATTTTTAATACTAATAACGTACAAAAAAAGAAAATAAACAATACTGATCGAAAGAGCAATATATAATATTCAAAAGTCTTGAATCTGATTTTCATAAATGAGTCAAATTTTAAAGAGCTGCAAATTGGTAAAAAAGGAAGATGCTTTTTAAACCTTTTGATCCAATATCATTTAAAATGTAAGTGCACCAAACTAGTGCAGAAGGTGAATTCCAGGATGATATTAGAGCCACTCAGAGAGTAGGCTGTGTCCCTTGAGCTAGTTTATGCAAAATTTTCATGTTTGACTGGAGCATACCTTTAAACCTCTACCCAGGGACTTTCAAAGTCAGGATTTATGGTATAAAGAATTATTTATGAGGAAATCCTTGCATGTCAGAAATTCTCACTGGGCAAGTGAACTGTCAATCAAAATAAATTAAAAACTATTAGAAGTGTCTATAAACAGAATTGAGATGGATGTGGTTCCTTGGAGATTCGGAAAAGAAATGTTACGGAAATTCTGTGTGCCTTTAGCAGTTTATCCTAGTAGCTTCATATTGGATAGTCCTACTGAGGTTGTAAATTGCTCTGTCCATTGCAAAGTTTCTCAGTGACAGATAGCGCTTGCCAAGTTTGTTGAATGCTTTTCTTTTGTAGAGCAAAGGAAATAGAATAGCTACAAAGTACATAATACTGGAGGATGCTGAAAGTATTGCATCAGTCTCTCACAAACTATAATTAACCATCTGAAAACAGGGCACTTACACCCCCTTCCTGCCCAGGCCATTTTTCAGCTTTCAGCGCTGTCACACTTTGAATGACAATTGCGCGGGCATGCTACACTGTAACCATGTGAAATTGTTATCATTTTCTTCACACAAATATTGCTTTCTTTTGGTGGTATTTAATCACTACTGGGTTTTTTATTTTTTCCTACAAGAAAACAAAAATTTTGAAAAAAAAAAAAGTTTTTCTTAGTTTCTGTCAGTAAATTTTGTAAATAAGTAATTTTCCTCCTTCACTCATGGACTCTGATGAGGCAGCACTGATGGGCACTGATGAGGTAGGACTGATGGGCACTGATAGGCTGCACCGATGGGCACTGATGAGGTGGCACTTATGGGTACTGATGAGGCGGCACAAATTAGATGGCACTGATGAGGAGGCATGAATATGTGCACTGATATGTGGCATTGATAGGTGGCACTGATAAGCACTGATAGGTGGCACTGATGGGTGGCACTTATGGGCACTGGGCACAGATAGGCGGCACTGATGGGCATAGATAGGCAGCACTGGTGGGCACAGATAGGCGGCACTGATGGGCGGCACTGATGGGCATTGATGGGTGGCATTGATGGGCAGCAGTGATGAGCATTGATGGGCGGGATTGATGGGCAGCACTTATAGCCAGCACTGACTGGCATCACTAATGGTCACTGATTGCTGACACTTGTGGGCACTGATTGCTGGCACTTGTGGGCACAGATTGGTGGAAATTGTGGGCAATGGTTGGCACCGATTGCTGGCAGTGGTGGGCATTCATTGCTGGCACTGTGGGCCCTAAATTGTAATCAGGGCACTGATGATCACTGCCCTGATTACATCCCTAGATGTCCTCTGTGATGAGATGCCGCTGGTCGGCTCTCTTCTCCTCACACTCTGTCAGTGTGAGGCGAGGAGCGCTGATTTCCGGCATCTCCGTGTTTACATGTGACCAGCTGTGATTGGACACAGCCGATCACATGGTTAAAGAGCCGCGGCTCTTTATACAGATCGGGGTGCGCCATGTCCTAGCAACACGGCAGGGCCACACAGGGGGCGCACGAGAGCGGTCGTTCTGGGAGGCCGTCATATGACATCCACCCAGCACTGCCCAGCTGTCATTTGACGGTGGGTGGGTGGCAAGTAGTTAATAGATGAAAGAGTGATGATAGTGAGATCTGGCAAACCCCACACTGTGAAGAGAAAATAGAGGAGTAGTACTGAACACCAAGCCATCATAATTTTTCCTAGAATTTTCATATCAGTAACAAAAACTGATTTGAATTTCGTGTCTGTGCTAACCATTCATTGAGGGTGACACATTTAGCAAACCATAGGTCTACCTTAAAGGGGTTGTAAAGGCAGAAGGTTTTTTATCTTAATGTATTCTATACATCAAGATAATAAGCCTTCTGTGCGCAGTAGGCCCCCTCAGCCCCCTAACAGTTACCTGAGGCCCCTCTCTGTCCAACGATGTCCACGACTGTCTCAGCCATCCGAGATTCTCCTTTTTGTTTGGCTGAGACACAGCAGCAGCGCCATTGGCTCCCACTGCTGTCAATTAAAGTCAGCTAGCCAATAAGGAAGAGAGGGGGCGAGGTGGAGCTCCGTGTCTGAATGGATACAGGGAGCTGTGACTCAGCTCGGGTGCCCCCATAGCAGGCAGCTTGCTGTGGGGGCACTGAACAGGAGGGAGGGGCCATGAGCATAGAAGAAGCACCAGAGAAGAGGAGGATCTGGGCTGCTCTGTGCAAATCCACTGCAACAGCGCAAGTAAGTATAACATGTTTGTTATTTTTATAGACAAAAAAACAAGACTGTACAATCACTTTAAGACACATCTAACGAACAACAGCCAAAGCTAGAAACAATGCAGAGGTATCATAAACCTTAACTAGCCTGGGTCTTTGAAAAACTTCTGTTGAGACCCTGTTGTAAATAGTCAAGTAATAAACACTTAATAATGCACATCTGTGAGTATGCTTTTTTACCCTAAACCAAACTTTTTTAGTGTACATCTTAACTCTCAATTTAAATTCATATGCCATAACGCCTACAGTAATGAAGTTATCTTCAAAAAAGGCCACACTAGTGCATAAGAAGATACCAATAAGTTAGACACCAAACATGCCTAATGTTTATGTTTACAGAAGGATAATGATATAGCTTCTAAGAAAAATATACATGCAGATGCCCAGATACAGTTTCCTCACCAGCAAGGAAGACAGTTAGCAGAACAGTAATGAAATCTCCTACTCCAAATCTTAGCAGTAAGAGGCACAATACCTTGGATGATCCAACTGCACTTATACAGATGTGGGGCTGTGGACACAGAAAGTGCTCTGCTAGTTTTCAAGAGTAATTGAAGACAAAATGTAGATTTTTCAGTGTATTGTTTGGGCACAATAAACATTCTTAGATTTTACCTTGAACATAACAAGTCACTTTTTGAGTTTAGTTCAAAAACATAATATGGCTGTGAGACAATACAGTATCTTTGACAAAGGTATAGGAAAAGATGTTTAACCGCTTGCTGAGGGCATCATGAGGATGTACAGCGGCAAAACGACTCTTCTGTGCCAGATCACGTACCTAGTACGTGATCTGGCACTTCCAGGTAGGGGGCACATGCCGCTTCTGCTGTGATTTGTCACAGCAGAAGTCAATCAGCGGATGCTGGCCAATGAATGTTCGCTGGCACGCGCTGATCATAGGGAAAACACACAGAAAGGAGCTCTGCCTATGTGAACTAGGCAGAGCTCCGTTCTGACGGGGGGGGGGGGGGGGCTGGGGCGGGGGATGGATTTTCTTTCCCTGTCTAGGCAATCAATATATGCTTATTGGGATTTTTTACCAAAAATGTGTATCAGAATACATAATGCCCTAAATGTATACATATTAGAATTTTTTTTGGATATGTTTTATAGCAGAAAGTAAAAAATATATATATATATTTTTATTGTCAGTCTTTTTTTGTTTATAGCACAAAAATTAAAAATGCAGCAGTGATCAAATACCACTAAAAGAAAGCTCTATTTGTGGGGAAAAAAAATTACAGAAAATTCATATATGTACAACGTTGCATGACCGCGCAATTGTCAGTTAAAGTAACGCAGTGCTGTATCACAAAAAATGGCCTGCTTATGAAAGAGAGTATATCATCCAGAGGTCAAGTGGTTAAAGAACCACCTTATAAGACAGGAGCAGGAAATGTGGAAAATCCCTCTGTTTCCTCCAGTGATAACCCATCCTGACAGAACTTAATCTCATCAACAGACCTGTGTATACACTATAGTCAAGTTCAAGTTCCTCCACCCCAAACTCATTCATCCATGTCTTTATGGACCTTGCTTTGTGCACTGGTGCTCAGTCATGTTGGAACAGAAAGGGGCCATCCCCAAACTGTTCCCACAAAGTTGGGAGCATGAAATTGTCCAAAATGTCTTGGTATACTGACACCTTAAGAGTTGCCTTCACTGGAACTAAGGGGCCAAGCCCAACACCTGAAAAACAACCCCACACCATAACCCCCCTCCACCAAATGATTTGGACCAGTGCACAAAGCAAGGTTTATAAAGACATGGATGAGCGAGTTTGGGTGGAGGAACTTCACTGGCCTGCAGAGAGTCCTGACCTCAACCCGATAAAACACCTTTTTGATGAATTTGATTGGAGACTGTGAGCCAGGCCTTCTCGTTTACATCAGTGCCTGACCTCACAAATGCGCTTCTGGAAGAATGGTCAAACAATCCCATAGACACACTCCTAAACCTTGTGGACAGCCTTCCCAGAAGAGTTAAAGCTGTTATAGCTGCAAAGTGTGGGCCAACTCAATATTAAACCCTACAGACTAAGACTGGGATGCCATTAAAGTTTATGTGCATGTAAAGGCAGGCATCCCAGTACTTTTGGTAATATAGTGTTTATTTAAATGTCAAATGGTAGATTACAAATATGCTATAAACACAGCAACTGACTGAATATCTAGGAAACACTACTTATACAACTAGCCACTGGGCTAAGCAATCTGCAGTCATCAGGGCCCTTAAATTACTAGTAGGAACACTCACTCTCAAACCTAAGAGATATGTAATTAAATAGGTAAGAAACAAGTGATTCAGTACCCTCTTTGGTAGAATTCTATTGGAGGCAGCAATAACGGCAACATTAGTAAAAAAGACAAAAAGGCCACTCACCACTCCTGCGTTCAGGATGGAGGCAAGTATAACATAGATCACAACTCTTGGATGAGGTCAAGCACTAGGGATGATCCGAACACCCCCCTGTTCGGTTCGCACCAGAACATGCGAACAGGAAAAAAGTTTGTTCGAACACACAAACACCGTTAAAGTCTATGGGACACGAAAATGAATAATCAAAAGTGCTAATTTTAAAGGCTTATATGCAAGTTATTGTCATAAAAAGTGTTTGGGGTACTGGGTCCTGCCCCAGGGGACATGGATCAATGCAAAAAAAAGTTTAAAAATGGTCGTTTTTTCAGGAGCAGTGATTTTAATAATGCTCAAAGTCAAACAATAAAAGTGTAATATCCCTTTAAATTTCGTAACTGGGGGTGTCTATAGTATGCTTGTAAAGGGGCGCATGTTTCCCGTGTTTAGAACAGTCTGACAGCAAAATGACATTTCAAAGAAAAAAAGTCATTTAAAACTACCGGTCCGACAATACACCTAAAAGTTCATTGATAAAAACGGCATGGGAATTCTCCACAGGGGAACCCCGAACCAAAATTTAAAAAAAAATGACGTGGGGGTCCCCCTAAATTCCATACCAGGCCCTTCAGGTCTGGTATGGATTTTAAGGGGAACCCCGCGCCAAAATAAAAAAAAACGGCGTGGGGTCCCCCCAAAAATCCATACCAGACCCTTATCCGAGCACGCAACCTGGCAGGCCACAGGAAAAGAGGGGGGGACAAGAGAGCGCCCCCCTCCTGAACCGTACCAGGCCACATGCCCTCAACATTGGGAGGGTGCTTTGGGGTAGCCCCCAAAACACCATGTCCCTATGTTGATGAGGACAAGGGCCTCATCCCCACAACCCTGGCCGGTGGTTGTGGGGATCTGCAGGCGGGGGGGCTTATCGGAATCTGGAAGCCCCCTTTAACAAGGGGACCCCCAGATCCCGGCCCCCCCTGTGGGAAATGGTAAGGGGGTACTTGTACCCCTACCATTTCACTAAAAAACTGTCAAAAATGTTAAAAATGACAAGAGACAGTTTTTGACAATTCCTTCATTTAAATGCTTCTTCTTTCTTCTTTCTTCTATCTTCCTTCATCTTCTTCTTCTTCTGGCTCTTCTGGTTCTTCCTCCGGTGTTCTCGTCCAGCATCTCCTCCGCGGCTTCTTCTATCTTCTTCTCCTCGGGCCGCTCCGCACCCATGGCATGCACCCACCAAGAGCGAGTGAGGACTTACAGTGTTGTGACACCAGCACCACCACCACCACCAAAGGCCCAATTTTTCTGCCCCTTTTCAACAGGGGCATGTAATTACAATTCTTGATCTAATATTTCACAGCAGGGCCCTGTGAGGGCTTACAGTGTTGTGGTCACAACAACACCTAAGGCCCAAATTTCTGCTGAGTATATAGGGCAGGCCCCTACTTTCAAACATCCAACTTACAAACAACTCCTACTTGCAAACGGAAGGAGACAACAGAAAGTGAGATGAAATCTACCCCTAGGAAGGTAAATTCTCTCCGGTAAGAGTTAATATGGGAAAAACATTTCTCCTTTCCACTGATGCTTTATCACCAATCCTTGTTTCATAAAAAACCCCAAATTTTCAAAAAACATTTGTCATTGGGATAATAAGTGAGGTGAAATCTTCTGAAGAGGAGCACAGACAGCAAAACAAATGTCACAGGGGTGATAACCCTTCCCTAGGTTTTCCAAAAAGCTTAAAATAGATTTTTTGGCTGGAGCTAAACACATTAAAAATGTACCAGTTCAAAAGTACAAACAGATTCTACAACAAACCTACAGTCCCTGTCTTGTGTGCACCACCTGTACCTGTATACTGCTGTTCAGAGTACAGAGCCTGTATACTGCTGTTTCCTTTTTTAATTTGGGTGCGGGGTTCCCCTTAATATCCATACAAGACCCAAAGGGCCTGGTAATGGACTGGGGGTACCCATGCCGTTTGTCTCACTGATTTTCATCCATATTGCCAGGACCCGACATTACATTAAAGACGCAAGCAGTTTTAAATGACTTTTTTTCCTTTAAAAATGACATTTTGTGCAGGGACTGTTCTAAGCACGGGAAACACGCGCCACTTTACAGGCATACTATAGACACTCCCCAGGTACGATATTTAAAGGAATATTTCACTTTTTTTACCACTTGCCGACCGCCTCACGCTGATATACGTCAGCAGAATGGCACAGGCAGGCAGAATCACGTACCTGTACGTGATCTGCCTCCCGCGGGCGGGGGGTCCGGTTGGACCCCCCTGGTGCCCGAGGTGGTCGGCGTTGTCCCCCGGCGATCGGAGGTGAGGGGGAGGCCATCCATTCGTGCCCTCCCTCGCGATCGCTCCCAGCCAATGGGATCATTTTCCTGCCTCTGTATAGTACACAGAGGCAGAGGAAATTATGTCATCTCTCCTCGGCTTGGTATTTTCCGTTCCGGTGCCGAGGAGAGAAGACTGAAATGTGAGTGCACAAACACTACACACACAGTAGAACATGCCAGGCACACAATACACCCCCCTTTACCCCCCGATCCCCCCCCCGATCACCCCCCAATCACCCCTCCCCCCCCGTCACACTGACACCAAGCAGTTTTGTTTTTTTTTCCTGATTACTGCATTGCTGTCAGTTTGTGACAGTGTGGTAGGGCAGTTAGTGGTAACCCCCTTTAGGTCCAGGGTACCCCCCTAACCCCCCCTAATAAAGTTTTAACCCCTTGATCACCCCCCCGTTGCCAGTGTCGCTAAGCGATCATTTTTCTGATCGCTGTATTAGTGTCACTGGTTACGCTAGTTAGGGAGGTAAATATTTAGGTTCGCCGTCAGCGTTTTATAGCGTCAGGGACCCCCATATACTACCTAATAAATGTTTTAACCCCTTGATTGCCCCCTAGTTAACCCTTTCACCACTGATCACCGTATAACCGTTACGGGTGACGCTGGTTAGTTAGTTTATTTTTTATAGTGTCAGGGCACCCGCCGTTTATTACCTAATAAAAGTTTAGCCCCCTGATCGCCCGGCAGTGATATGCATTGCCCCAGGCAGCGTCAGGTTAGCGCCAGTACCGTTAACACCCACGCACGCACCATACGCCTCCCTTAGTGGTATAGTATCTGAACGAATCAATATCTGATCCGATCAGATCTATACTAGCGTCCCCAGCAGTTTAGGGTTTCCAAAAACGCAGTGTTAGCGGGATCAGCCCAGATACCTGCTAGCACCTGTGTTTTGCCCCTCCGCCCGACCCAGCCCAGCTCACCCAAGTGCAGTATCGATCGATCACTGTCACTTACAAAACACTAAACACATAACTGCAGCGTTCGCAGAGTCAGGCCTGATCCCCCGGTCTTAGTCAAACCAGTACTGTAGTAACACTTGGTGACGTGGCGAGTCCCATAAGTGCAGTTCAAGCTAGTGAGGTGGCAAGCACAAGTAGTGTCCCGCTGCCACCAAGAAGAAGACAAACACAGGCCCGTCGTGCCCATTATGCCCTTCCTACTGCATTCGCCAATCCTAATTGGGAACCCACCACTTCTGCAGCGCCCGTACTTCCCCATTCACATCCCCAACCAAATGCAGTTGGCTGCATGAGAGGCATTTTCTTTATGTCCTCCCGAGTACCCCTACCCAACGAACCCCCCCAAAAAAGATGTCGTGTCTGCAGCAAGCGCGGATATAGGCGTGACACCCGCTATTATTGTCCCTCCTGTCCTGACAATCCTGGTCTTTGCATTGGTGAATGTTTTGAATACTACTATTCACTAGTTGAGTATTAGCGTAGGGTACAGCATTGCACAGACTAGGGCACACTTTCACAGGGTCTCCCAAGATGCCATCGCATTTTGAGAGACCCAAACCTGGAACCGGTTACAGTTATAAAAGTTAGTTACAAAAAAAAGTGTAAACTGATCAGAATCCCAAAACTATACCTCTCACACGTGTACAGATAGAGATAGGGGCGCTAATATAAATTGTGTAAAATAATGGGTCAGAGCAGCATAATGCCTATGACCCTCTACTTATACATAAAAATATTATTAACAATAGTGTCATGAAAAATATTATTTTTATCATGAAAAGAAATTTCTTTAATACCCAGTGAAAAGTGTCACTATAAATAATAAATTACAAGAAATGAATGATCCAGCTCAACAGTTGTTTTTCAATCTTCTTGTGTGAAAAATCTTCTACTCTTCCACCACACCACCGTGATAGTGACACCACTCCCTCTGAAGAGCGCACTCACCAGACTGTATAGCCTCCCACTCTCGTGTTCGGCAAAACAGCAATTGAACCACACCTGGGTTGCATGTGATGAACCGTGAATCCAATCAAGCCAGCTCCATATGTGAAAAAATGAATAAAGTACTCCACCAGATTGTATAGCTTCCCACTCTCGTGTTCGGCAAAACAGCAATTGAACCACACCTGGGTTGCATGTGATGAACCGTGAATCCAATCAAGCCAGCTCCATATGTGAAAAAATGAATAAAGTGCTCCACATAGCGTGATACCATTTTGACAGATTTATTAAAATCACTTCAAACACACTTCAATGGTTATACTCACTTTTAAACTGAAACATAAAAGCTTTTAAAAAAATCCACAGCAAGCACAGCAAGCAACAGGATCAGTGATCCAACAGTGCACCGCGGTCACAGCGGACCTGAAGTGTGATCTGGTGTACCTCTCACCCAACCTTCTAAGGCCCAGCCATCCGATCGGTGTAGTCCTCCTCAGACAGCGGCATCTAATGTCAGTGCAATGGAATGCCATGTAAGCATGCCCAAGACATGTTTCATCGAAAAGACTTCTTCAAATGGGAGTGTAAAAAAAGTGTAAAAAAAATAAAATAAAATAAAATAGTTGTCGTTTTATTGTTCTCGCTCTCTCTATTCTCTCTCTATTGTTCTGCTCCTTTTTACTGTATTCTATTCTGCAATGTTTTATTATTATGTTTTATCAAGTTTGCTTTTCAGGTATGCAATTTTTTATACTTTACCGTTTACTGTGTTTTATTGTTAACCATTTTTTTGTCTTCAGGTACGCCATTCACGACTTTGAGTGGTTATACCAGAATGATGCCTGCAGGTTTAGGTATCATCTTGGTATCATTCTTTTCAGCCAGCGGTCGGCTTTGATGTAAAAGCAATCCTAGTGGCTAATTGGCCTCTAGACTGCTTTTACAAGCAGTGGGAGGGAATGCCCCCCCCACCGTCTTCCGTGTTTTTCTCTGGCTCTCCTGTCTCAACAGGGAACCCGGTGATTCAGCCAACTGACCATAGAGCTGATCAGAGACCAGAGTGGCTCCAAACATCTCTATGGCCTAAGAAACCGGATGCTACGAGCATTTCATGACTTAGATTTCGCCGGATGTAAACAGCGCCATTGGGAAATTGAGAAAGCATTTTATCACACCGATCTTGGTGTGGTCAGATGCTTTGAGGGCAGAGGAGAGACCTAGGGTCTAATAGACCCCAATTTTTTCAAAAAAGAGTACCTGTCACTACCTATTGCTATCATAGGGGATATTTACATTCCCTGAGATAACAATAAAAATGATTAAAAAACAAAAATGAAAGAAACAGTTTAAAAATAAGATAAAAAAGCAAAAAAATAATAAAGAAAAAAAAAAGCACCCCTGTCCCCCCCTGCTCTCGCGCTAAGGCGAATGCAAGCGTCGGTCTGGTATCACCGCAAAGGTCAGATCGAGGGCAGTAATTTTAGCAGTAGACCTCCTCTGTAAATCTAAAATGGTAACCTGTAAAGGCTTTTAAAGGCTTTTAAAAATGTATTTATTTTGTTGCCACTGCACGTTTGTACGCAATTTTTTAAACGTGTCATGTTTGGTATCCATGTACTCGGCCTAAGATCATCTTTTTTATTCCATCAAACATTTGGGCAATATAGTGTGTTTTAGTGCATTAAAATTTAAAAAAGTGTGTTTTTTCCCCAAAAAATGCGTTTGAAAAATTGTTGCGCAAATACTGTGTGAAAAAAAAAAAAAATGAAACACCCACCATTTTAACCTGTAGGGCATTTGCTTTAAAAAAATATATAATGTTTGGGGGATCAAAGTAATTTTCTTGCAAAAAAAAATTATTTTTTCATGTAAACAAAAAGTGTCAGAAAGGGCTTTGTCTTCAATTGGTTAGAAGAGTGGGTGATGTGTGACATAAGCTTCTAAATGTTGTGCATAAAATGCCAGGACAGTTCAAACCCCCCCAAATGATGCCATTTTGGAAAGTAGACACCCCAAGCTATTTGCTGAGAGGCATGTCGAGTCCATGGAATATTTTATATTGTGACACAAGTTGCGGGAAAGAGACACATTTTCTTTTTTTTTGCACAAAGTTGTCACTAAATGATATATTGCTCAAACATGCCATGGGAATATGTGCAATTACACCCCAAAATACATTCTGTTGCTTCTCCTGAGTACGGGGATACCACATGTGTGAGACTTTTTGGGAGCCTAGCCGCGTACGGGACCCCGAAATCCAAGCACCGCCTTCAGGCTTTCTAGGGGGGGAAATTTTTGATTTCACTCTTCACTGCCTGTCACAGTTTCGGAGGCCATGGAATGCCCAGGAGGCACAACCCCCCCCCCCCCCCCCCCCCCAAATGACCCTATTTTGTGAGCAATATATCATTTAGTGACAACTATGTGCAAAAAAAAAAAAACTTGTGTCAAAATATAAGATATTCCATGGACTCAACATGCCTCTCAGCAAATAGCTTGGGGTGTCTACTTTCCAAAATTGGGTCATTTGGGGGGGTTTGTGCCATCTTGGCATTTTATGGCCTTCAAAACTGTGATAGGTAGTGAGGAGTGAAATCAAAAATTTACGCCCTTAGAAATCCTGAAGGCGGTGATTGGTTTTTGGGGCCCCGTACGCGGCTAGGCTCCCAAAAAGTCCCACACATGTGGTATCCCCGTACTCAGGTGAAGCAGCTGAATGTATTTTGGGTTGCAATTCCACATATGCCCATGGCCTGTGTGAGCAATATATCATTTAGTGACAACTTTCTGTAATTTTTTTTTTTTTGTCATTATTCAATCACTTGGGACAAAAAAATAAATATTCAATGGGCTCAAAATTCCTCTCAGCAATTTCCTTGGGGTGTCTACTTTCCAAAATGGGGTCATTTGGGGGGGGTTTGTACTGCTCTGCCATTTTAGCACCTCAAGAAATGACATAGGCAGTCAAAAACTAAAAGCTGTGTTAATTCCAGAAAATGTACCCTAGCTTGTAGACGCTATAACTTTTGCGCAAATCAATAAATATACACTTATTCACATTTTTTTTACCAAAGACATGTGGCCCAATACATTTTGGCCTAAATGTATGACTAAAATTGAGTTTATTGGATTTTTTTTTATAACAAAAAGAAGAAAATATCATTTTTTTTCAAAATTTTAGGTCTTTTTCCATTTATAGCGCAAAAAATAAAAACCGCAGAGGTGATCAAATACCATCAAAAGAAAGCTCTATTTGTGAGAAGAAAAGGACGCAAATTTCGTTTGGGTACAGCATTGCATGACCGCGCAATTAGCAGTTAAAGCGACGCAGTGCCAAATTGTAAAAAGTGCTCTGGTCAGGAAGGGGGTAAATCCTTCCGGGGCTGAAGTGGTTAAAATCACTGCTCCCGAAAAGACGGCCGTTTTTAAAAGTTTTTTTGCATTGATACATGTCCCCTGGGGCAGGACCCGGGTCCCCAAACCCCTTTTAGGACAATACCATGCAAATTAGCCTTTAAAATGAGCACTTTTGGTTTCGAACGTTCGAGTCCCAATGGTGGGATGACCAGGGTTAATGACCAGCTTTCTGTGAGGCGCATGCAGAATATTCGAGGTTAAATTCATTACACATAGTGCAGAGATGCCATCGGACGATCTGCTTCCTAAAGATGTCTAGTTAGTGACGAACCGTGTTGAGGCAGGACTTTCGGAGTCACCATTTCCACTCGAGCAGAGCAGTGGCAGTTTCTTGATGGGCACCTTGCTATTGTGAGTGCATTTCTTTCATTTTATTTTGGGCAGTTTTTAATAAAGATGGTGTGCAATGCACTCCCATGGATATTTTCTCCTGTGCTTCCTGGGGGTCACTTTTCTGGAGGAGGAGAATGTTATAATATGACAGACGTTCTTATTGATAATAAGGGGTAAGTAAATCCGGTGAGTGGGCACTTTTTAAAGGGGCACTCCAGAGCACACCTTTTGGGTATTGAAGATTGTAGAGTCAACATCCAGTAGGCACTTGGTGGAGCAGATTGGACATTCTTCATTCATGATTTGCCTGGCACATAATATTTTATCCATGAACAAAACAGATTTATTAGACTTTTTTGAATGTTTCACATTTGATTCACATCATTGAGAATAGGGGAACCCTTTTTAGGGGGTCATTATTTGTTTACATGTTGCACTTTATTGATTCAGCGCTTTATCTTTGTGGATTTGGTGAAACATGTATAAGATTATATTAAGATATTGTTATTTATATGATATTTTTTCACACTTGCACTGCATTTTCATGCAGCTATCTTTTCTTTGGTATTTAGTGGCATTTATGTACATGTGGTGAGCTGCAGCTGGGTACATATTTACACATAGTTTATTCACATTTTTTTTAATCTTTTGGTTGACGTTTGAGCATGGATGTTCCTTATATCTTATAGTCCATGTTTCCAGTAACAGAGGATCATGGAAAAGGGTGCAGATGAAGCAGCCATAATGGTTCCACTGGTTTATCCTTTTGCAGCATAGTACACAGTTTTTTTCCCAAAAATCTTAACCAAATTACTGGAAATGGATGGTATATGAGGGCAAGTGACAGAGATGAAACTGCTACAAAGGTCTTTTGTTCAATAATAAGAGTCCCTTTCAGTGTTCGCCCACATTTCTAAAAACAAGAGTGGCCTACGACATACTAGGTGAATGTTTGCAGTCTTCCAGATCAAGGTTTTTTTTTTGTTTTTTGTTTTATGAACAGTGACATCCAGTTAATTGCATGCACCTGCTGAAATCATAGAAATCAGACAAGAGGTATCTTCAGTATAAGAACTTCATGGTTATAAAAATCCATACAGAACCTTCTTGGATTTGATTGAACAGCACTGAAAAGCTTCTATTGGCTTTTTGTATTTCTCCAGAGATCTGGAGCTGAGATATTCATGACAGAGTTCCTGGCACTTCTCCCCACTGAAGCCATTACAAAATACAAAAATTAAGATTCTAATTTATGGATTACCCAGCATCCACAGTACATTAATAAAACTAAATACCAGTTATATAACCGTGACACTTTCATAATGATTTTCAGGTGCTTCAGAATTAATGACACAGGGGAAATCTCACCTTCAGGGTATCAAAGATTTTAGAAACCAGCCAGTTACAGACTATGCTAAAATCTGTCAAATCTAATACATTTTGGGTAGGCTTAAATTTTAACTTCATACTTTTACCTCCTATATATTTAAAAGTAAAACAAATTTTGCAGCACAGTGGCTAAGTGGTTGTCTCTTTCACCTAGTAGCACTAGGACTGTCGGTTCAAATCCCAACACGGAACTGGAGTTTGCATGTTTTCCCTTTGCCTGCGTGGGTTTTCTCTGAGTACTCCAGTCTCCCCCCACACTCCAAAGACATGATGGTAGATTAATTGACTCCTGTCTAAATTGGCCCTAGTATGTGTATGTATTAATGTGACTTAGGGACCTTAGACTGTAAGCTCCTTGAAGGCAGGGACTGATGTGAATGTTCAATATATATGTAAAGCTACACTATCTAAGTACCTGTAATAAATAAATAGATAGAATGCTTATTTATAATGGAAAGAATCAGAGTAGGAGATTCAAATTACATCTGTCACAAGGGGCTGCCATCTTTTTGAAAATTCTAGTTGCTTGGCTGCATCAGGCTTCAATACATTAGAGGCAAAGACCTGGAACAAGCAATATAGCTTAAAGAGGAGTTCCCATTAAAAAATTAAAAGTCAGCAGCTACAATTACTGCAGCTGCTGACTTTTAATTGGACACTTACCTATCACAGGGTCCAGCGATGCGGGGGCTCGAAGCCCCGCTCATCTCCCCCTCCGTTCGGCGGCGCCGGCATTGCAACTGTGGGCGCCGGGCTGTGGCTTTACAGCCGGGCACCCACTGCGCATGCACGAGCGGCGCCGTGCACCGAGATTGGCCGCTCAGTCATCTGGGACCTGTAATGGGTCCCAGATGATTGACAAGAGGGAGGGAGCAGAGCTGAGCCCTTCCTGTGCCGAGGGGAAGTGATGTCACCAGCCCAGGCACTGAAAGAGGCAGACTACGAGGGACCCCCTAGCAACAGGCATTTAGAGGTAAGTTAAAAAAAAAAATTCCAAATTTTTTTTTTTTTTTTTTTAAGCACATTCATGCATTTTTTTTTTTAGGGTGGAACACCACTTTAAGAAGTCGGGATTCTCTATATGTATATTTGTTCGAGATCAGTGATTTGGAAAGTAATTAAGTTAAAGTATCAGCATGACAGCCAGGCACTACCAGTTTTAAAAGAAGACTTCATCATTGGAAGTTTTAATGTATTTCTTATCAAATATTTCCTTTAACCACTTCCATACTGCATAAACTTCAGCATTCCTCTCCTACATGTAAAACATTTTTTGCTAGAAAATTACTCAGAAACCCCAAATATTATAATATATATATATATATATATATTTTTGTTTTTTGTTTTTTTGTTTTAGGAGAAACCCTAGGGAATAAAATGGCAGCCATTGCAACTTTTTATGTCACACGTCATACTTAAAAATCTCCATAGGCAATGTTTTTACATTTTTTTTACAGGTTACATGTTTAGAGTTATAGATGAAGTCTTGGGCTAGAATGATTTCTCTTGCTCTAACATTCATGATGATACTTCACGTGTGGTTTGAACGTCATTTGCATATGCAGGCATGACCTACGTATGGATTCGCTTCTGCACGCAGGGATGGGGAGCTTGAATTTTTATTTTTTTTAAATGTATTGTTTATTTTATTTTTATTTTTCTATTTTTACACTTTCCCTTTTAAAAAAAAAATTTTGATCACTTTTATTCCTATTACAAGGAATGTAAACATCCCTTGTGATAGGAATCGTGCGTGACAGGTCTTCTTTATGGAGAGATGTGGGGTTTATTAAGACCCCACATCTCTCCTCCAGGCTGGAGAGCCTGAGATCAAAAACAAAATTAACAACTGAATGAACAGCTTTCCTGCCGAGTCCCCGGCATTGTTTACCTGCCGGTCCGGACATGACGTCATAATATCGCGCCCGGGCCTCCGAGAGTCGTAGAGATTGCCGGGGACCCTCTGTCCCTTGGATTACTCCATGACTTCTGGCGGCGATGGATTCCATTTCCAGCTTGCCGATTGCAAGGGTGAGCCGGGAGAAGCACCGGAGGGCCCCCCCTCCTGCCACCTGTAAGAACAATCAAGCAGCTGAACAGCCACTATGATTGTTCTTATGGTGTAGGGAATTGCTGGCTGTAAAAGAAGATATCTTAATGATGCCTGTAGCTGCAAGCATCATTCAGATATCACCACTGAAAGCCCAGGATGCCATATGATGGCCTGCAGTATGGAAGTGGTTAAATGACACAGTCTGACTTTAAGTGGATTACTGTACATTTGATTTACTGCAAACAATTTAGGTTACTGTCTCACTAGACTAGCGCAACCTCTTCAAGGCAGCTGTACACATATACAGTATGTGGTAGCGCCGAAGTGGGCCTTATTCTCTGTTGTTGCATATATAGTTGCATCTTCTGTGGGGAGCATAGGTAATCATGCACCCCCATCACTGTGACTGTGCTCTCACTCACAGCTCCCAGTCACAGAGTAATGCTTTGGAGCCAATAGGGCAAGTTCCTTGCCACATGATTGGGAAGTCTATGAAAACCCTCAGGCACTAAGGTTAAACAATGCCTTCAGCACTAAGGGGTTAAAAATATCTCTGGCAAGAGATTATTTAATAATAGTATATTTTCAACTAGAACACAATATCCTAAAGTCTCACTCCTGGGGCTGTCAGAGCAAACTGGATGAATAATATATGCCTCCTAAGGTAGAAATATAGGAGGTCTTGCTACAGCAGCTTGCCCTTTTGACAAATCAGCTCCAGCTAAACCATTCTAGCCAAGTCACTTAACAGGACCCTTCTAGTTGGTAGATAAGTTGGTAGATAGGTGTTTTCTTTTAGTTTTTCAGCAAGTTAGCGGTACACAGAGACAAGTTTGTTCTGTTAGTAGTCAGAAAGAAAGTTTGCATCTCTCAAATATCTTAGACCATTGTATACATGTTTGAAACAAGCACCATCCAATCAGTATTCTTTATTATTGAAAAATGTAAACAATCTTATTAAATCCAAGATGTTCTACACATAAAATATTAAGTTATTCTTGTTGTTTCATGTTTTTCTTAAAAATTCTTTTGGGTTTTTTTCTCCAGTTTAAGGAACAGGAACATTGCCTGCAGCTACATAGGTCAGAAGAACTTGCTATAAAGTACACTTGCTGGTTGTTGTCCATAGCCAGGCCACATGTTCACATACAGATAACCATTTTACACTTGGACAACACTCGTGTCTATTTTACATTTGTCTTTATTCATAGTTATAGAGAAACCATTTCATATTTCTGAATATGTTAAAGCTCTAAGGCCTATTCTTTGGTAATAGTGGATTTGTGTACACAGTTTTCCCTGTTTTTTGAAGATAAAAAAATGGGGCAATTAGTCAAAAAAGTTACAGCAAGAAATGGTGCAAACCTCAATGTACTATTACCATATCTTGCTTTTCCTGCTAGCATTTTACTCTTGGTTTTGTGAGATCTAGATCTAGAATGTATGAGTATGACTAGATCAACAGGGGGGAAAAGGAGACCTTACAATGTATTATTTCAAAGATGACTCTTTACCTAATCCTTTCCAGAATGTAACTTTTGTAGTACAAGCAAACTAAATATCTTTTAATGGCAGCAGGACCACATTTTAGTCAACAAAAATGTCCAGGATTACAACTCCATCTTGAGATTAGTCAGAAGTGTCCAATATGTCCTCCATAGTTTATGATCCAACCATTGTTATTTATTTAAGGTCTTAAACTCACATTCATACACTATGGTGAATTTAGATAGGATCCAATGAACCTACCAGTATGTCTTTGGAGTGTGGGAGGAGACCGGAGCGCCTGGAAGAAACCCACACAAGCACAGGGAGAACATCCTGACTCCAGGAAGGTAGTGTCATGGTTGGGATTTGAACCAACAACCCTAGTGCTGCTAGGTGGACGTGCTAACCACTTAGTCAAAATCTTTGCTTTATGTAAAAATTTAGCGTAAGCATATAAAAATGTTTGATTGATTTTTTTTTTGTTCGTTTGCTTTTTCTCCTGCTAAGCTTTACTCCTTAAAATCACAAGCGTATTTCAAAATTCCTTATCACTACCATAGGCAGTAAATGTTTTCTCCAAACATCAGGGCTTCATAAAAGTAAGGAAACTGCTTCTGTTGGTGCAGCAATGTTCTCTCTCTGCCAATTGCTTTTCAGTTTATGTGTCCCATAAGTTATTAGCGCTCAGAGGACACACTGTGTAATTATTGTAATATTTATTTTGCTGAAGCAGACATTTTATTGTACATATTTCCATTTTCATTATCTTCTTGAAAATTGCAATCATTACCTCCTCAGGTGTTGCTGATATTGTCATGGTCTTATAGCTCCTTGCATTATTGGCTGTGCTACAGTGCTTTGATAGGGGAGTGCATGAAACATGATTTATGTCTCCTTGCATAGCTCACAAATGAAAATGGACGCTCCCCACAGAACATGGTGTCTTGTTTGTTTAACGTCATGCTACGCTGGGACCAGCCTAGATTGGTTTCACTTCTCCCCTTCTCAGATTGTTCCCCTTGTTACATCCCTTCGGTATAATTCCCTTAAACAAAATTTATTTTACATTAAATTGCTTGTCACTTCAGTTTAATTGCCTTAGCTATAAATTAAACACATCTATTTTACTTTGCCTCACTTATAGTGCAAAGTAATGGGCCAATTTTGTTTTCCCACATCCAGCTTTTCAATTGAAGTGATGAATACTTGAATTAATTCAGATGAGTGTTCTTTAAAATAAACAGCACAGCTTATTGCAGAATGCACTGATTTATCATCTTTGGCATAGCTCAAATGTAATCCACTGATGTGCAGTAAAAAAACACAGTAGTATCAGGATTGAACACATTGAAGTAGGGATTTATTTTTAACAAGGGTGTTTGCTCTTTCTCCTGTTTGTACGATATACAGAGACATTCTGTTTTTTGATAAAAGCTTCTGTATTACCACTGGGGAAGATTTCATGAACACCTACCAAGCTCAGGTTGCACAATTTTTAAATTGTTAATTGGATGCAAATATATGTAGCATATGAACAAACTTTCTTTCCAGAAAATACATTAACCCACTTTTAATTTTATGTAGATGGTACTTCAGTGTGAAATGTTCTTGGTTTAATTAAGCAATTTCAGTAATGGAATAATATGCATGTCTCTACCTGGTAAAAGTGGCCCTCCAATGTACTGAACAGTAAAACCTTGGATCGAGAGCATAATTCTTTCCGGAAACATGCTTGTAATCCAAAGCACTTGTATATCAAAGCGAACTTCCCCATAAGAAATAATGGAAACTCAGATGATTCGTTCCACAATCATTTATTCATAAGTCCTTCAGTTAATAGTCCATATAAAAAGATTATAGCAATGCGACCAGGTTGTGTAACCATAAAATGTCCATCCACAAATGGAAGCCTCCACAAGGGGATTAGAAGCAAAATACAGCAGGAGCTACAGAGTATAAAAGAGAAGAGAGGCCCCTCTAAGTGTATTAATATGGTTATATTTAATGAAGGTACAACATTTAGCAACTCACATGGTTGATGATTAAAGGAGGCACATCTAAGTATGCAGGTATCCGGGGTAAATCTGTCCACATAGACCGTCCTCCGCACTGCCGGCTCTCACCGCTGTCAGTCTGCAATTATGACCTGGGAAGACTACCCTGCAGTAGAGCAATCTAAAAGCGAGGCTTGAAGCGCTCATCGAGTATAGCATGGAAGAGATGGCATTCATGGTGGTGCGGAGGATGGTCTATGTAGACAGTTTTACCCCAGATGCCTGCATACTTAGTTGTGCCTGTTTTAATCATCAACCATGTGAGTTACTAAATGTTGTACCTTCATTAATTGTAACCATATTGCTACACTTAGAGGCGCCTCTCTTATCTTTTATACTCAGTTGTGATATGACGCTACTTGTATATCAAGACATCGCTCGGTTATCAAGTCAAAATTTATTTTAAAAAATGTGCTTGTTTTGCATAACACTCTCAGACCACGTTACTCTCAATCCAAGGTTTTACTGTATATCTCTCTGGCCAAGCACATAGCAAGTTCAGCTGACTTATTAGACACAAAAATGTCGATGAGTGTAACCTCGCCAGCCTTGTTGATCAAATCACAAGTGGAACTTCGCTCTCTCAATCAACCTTTACTATTTTTATTCCTTATACTGCTAGCATTAGTAAATAGGAAAACATATCATATTTACTTCTTTTACATTTTTTTTTTACATTTCTTCAGTTAATTCTGGGTTTTCAGGCCTAGGCAAATGATGTCATACATTCCAGGAGTCTTCAGGAAGAGAGTAGGGGCTCTCTCAGCTAAACACACCCTCCTGCCTGCATGCCCAAGCTAATGGCAGATGGATTCTAGGGTGTAAATACTACATGAATAAACTGCCCTTAGTGAAGGTGGTCACAGACAGAATTTCTCAGCAAAATAAAGCATGGAGAGATGAATGGGTGGGTGAGTTTACATTAAATATTAAAAATGAATTGACCACCTCCCACCCGCCATATTGTAAAATGATGGGCGCAAGGTGGCTCTCTCATTCTGGGATGACGTTATATGCCCTCATTATCAGTGCAGCCCCAACAGTGCCCAGCAGCGATGCCAATCAGTGCTCATCAGTGATGCCAGTCAGTGCTGCATTTCAGTGCTCATCAGTGCCTGCTTATCAGTGCTGCCCATCATTGCCTCCCATCAGTGCCACCAATCGGTGCCCATCAGTGCCGCCTATCCATTTAGCCTATCAGTGCCCATCAGTGCCACCTATCAATGCCCATCAGTGCTGCATATTAGTACCACCTCATCAGTGCCCTTCAGTGCCGTCTCATCAATGCCGATCAGTGCAGCCTATCAGTGCCCATCAGTGTAGCCTCATCAGCGCACATATGTGAAGGAAAAAATCACTTATTTATAAAATGATCTAACTAAAACTAAGAAAAACTTTTTTTAATCAAAATATTTGGTCTTTTTTCATTTTTTTAACAAAAAAATAAAAACTCAGTGGTGATTAAATACTACCAAAACAAAGCACTGTCTGACTCCAAAAAATGATAACCATTAAATTTGAGTACAGCAATGCATGACCGTGCAAATGTAAATTCAAAGTGTGACAGCGCTGAAAGCTGAAAATTGGCCTGGGCAAGAAGGGGGTGAAAGTGCCCAGTATTGAAGTTGTTAAAAGCATTTTCAGTTTGTAGTGCTCAGATGCAGTTTAGTTCTGCTTTGAGCTTACCGTACACATAACAATCTAGCTGTGCAATTTTTGCTTCTTCTTCTTCTTTAGATTTTTAGAACTGTGTAAAATAAGGACCTACCTTAGCACCTATTCAGTGTGTATACAGCCAGGTAGGTCCTACATAGTTGTTATTATATTTAAAGGAATATTAAAAATGAATTAAATAGCATTTTTGGTTTGTGGTGCTCAGATGCAGTGTAGTTCCACTTTAATAGGAACTGCTGATAGTGAGCTTCATAGGTGTGCACACAGGGTGTGCTGGGTGTGCCTGGGCCCACCCCAAACATCCTGTGTGGTGAGGATTCCCCTTACTTTCTTTCTCTCCTATGCGATGCTGCCAGCTTCTCTCCCTTCTCTCCTCTTAGGACTGGGGAAATGGGTGGTAAATAATTAATTAACCGGCCACTTCCTTTTCTGAATGAACACAGTGAGTGATCTGTACTGATCGCTCTTCTCCTCAGTCTTAACTGAAGCATAGTAAATTATGTTTACTGCAGGCTATAGAGAAAGAGACTGGGGAATCACTGTTCTTAGTTTCTTTCAATGTCTCAAAAGTGAGAAATCAGGGGACCCTTGATATCTCACCAAAACTCCATAAAGGGGGCTGCTAAAAAAATTGTAAAACAATAATAAAAAATATTATAAAAAAAAATAACATTGTAAAAAATAATAAAAAAATAATAAAAAAATACTGACACCATCCACTGTCTTTGCTCTACTGACACCGCCCACTGCTTTGTTGACATACACGCATGTGTGTTTGTGTTCTGGGGTGCACACCCTAATGCAATAGGCTGGTGGTGAGCTTGTTGTTTTAGGGAACGAAAGCTGGTTGAAAGTGGTTGAAATTACCCTTAAATTTCTTGTGCTGGTGGTCATTAGGACTATCCCAAACAGCAGATGATGTTTTATATTCTGACAATCCTAAAAGTTGACAAAGGTCTTTTCCTGAGAACTTTACATGATTTATTTTGGTAATAGATAAGGATTTCAACAATTATCAATATGAATATCAATCAGTGGGCTGGGGAACCCACTGAGATATACTGGAACTAATGCATATCTGAAAAAATTCCTGTTCTGTCTCTTACTTTGTGAGCTTTTGGCCTGTGAGGATGTCAGAATAAAGGCCAGTCTCTCCTAGGCCTTGAGCCTAGGCACATGGCAGGGTTCAGGGATCGCTCCTCCTGGGAGGAACCCCGGAGGGTTCTTGACTGGTATATGAAGAGAGCATAAGGCCTTGGGGAAGCTGCAACTGTCCCTCTACATATGGAGATGTCGACTTTAGTTGAGTGGGAACATTGTCATGCTGTTCTTCCTTGGAAGTGAAGATTGAGATACCACTTGAACCCCTAATCACCAGGGAGCCTGAGCTCTGATTGAGACCAGCCAGCACATTCTGTGATCTGAAGGAATCATCCAGAGACTTTGACAGAGACTTTTAGAAAGAGATGTAAGTGATTCAGTATATTTGGGGATATTCTGATCCATACCACCCTCCTTCCCAAATTACCCCGTGCAATAAATCTGGTTGCAATTTGAAGTGAATTAAAGTGATTGGATTTATGTTTATGTTTAGAAAAAAAGCAACCCTTTACACTGGAATGTTTTCATAGGATGCAGGGACACATAAACCTTTATAATCCACTTGCTGACTGACGTATATACAGTAATGTGCAAAAGTTTTAGGCAGGTGTGAAAAAGCTGTAATATCAATTTTTGGTGTGAATACCTTTTGCTTTGAAAACAGAATCAATTCTTCAATTCTTCTAGGTACACTTGTACACAGTTTTTGAAGGAACTCAGCAGGTAGGTTGTTCCAAACATCTTGGAGAACTAACCGCAGATCTTCTGTAGATGTAGGCTGCCTCAAATCCTTCTGTCTCTTCATGTAATCCCAGACAGACTCGATGAAGTTGAGATCAGGGCTCTGTGGGGGCCAAGCCATCACTTCCAGAACTCCTTGTTCTTCTTTACACTGAAGATAGTTGTTATTGACATTGGCTGTATGTTTGGGGTCACTGTCCTTCTGCAGAATAGATTTGGGACCATTCACACGCCTACCTGATGGTATGGCATGATAGACAAATACACTATATTACCAAAAATATGGGGACACCTGCCTTTACATGCACATGAACTTTAATAGCATCCCTGCCTAAATCCGTAGGGTTCAATATTGAGTTGGCCCACCCTTTGCAGCTATAACAGCTTCAACTCTTCTGGGAAGGCTGTCCACAAGGTTTAGGAGTGTGTCTATGGGAATGTCTGACCATTCTTCCAGAAGCGCATTTGTGAGGTCAGGCACTGATGTGGATGAGAAGGCCTGGCTCGCAGTCTCCACTCTAATTCATCCTAAAGGTGTCCTATCGAGTTGAGGTCAGGACTCTGTGTAGGCTAGTCAAGTTCACCCACCCCAAACTCGCTCATCCATGTCTTTATGGACCTTGTTTTGTGCTCTAGTGTGCAGTCATGTTGGAACAGAAAGGGGTCATCCCCAAACTGTTTCTACAAAGTTGGGAGCATGAAATTGTCAAAAATGTCTTAGTATGATGACATTTCAAGAGATCCCTTCACTGGAACTAAGGGCCAAGCCCATCCCCTGAAAAACACCCCCACGCCATAATCCTTCCTCACCAAATGATTTGGACCAGTGCACAAAGCAAGGTAAAGCTTTTGAATGTTTTAATCACGCAAATAGTGTTCATGGGACTTTTGATGTTATTTAATTTCTGGTGAAGCACAAGTGACAACATTGTTTATTTTTTTGCACTTTATTTTGCAATTTTGTTTTATATGTTTTGCAACATTGTTTCATTTGAATTTTGAGCACTGTTTTTTCTGGAAATATAGAGCAGGGGTCTCCAAACCGTGAGGCCCAGATGTGGTCTTTTACTTGCCTTTATCTGGCCCTTGGGGCACTTTTCCTTCCACTGAACAAGACAATATTCCTCCCACTGACACCAACAATGGGGCAAAATTCCTGCTACTGACATAAAAAATGGGGCACTATTTCTCCCATTGATGCCAACGATGGGGCACTATTCCTCAAACTGACACCAACAATGGGGTACTATTATTCCCACTGACACCAACAATGGGGTACTAATTCTCTCACTGACACCAAAGATAGGGCACTATTCCTTCCACTTACACAAATTATAGGGCACTCTTCCTCCCACTAACCCCAATGATGGGACACTATTCCCCCCATTGTTAGCAATGACGGGGCACTATTTCTCCCTCTGACACCAATGATGGGGCACCAATGATGTGCCACTTTGTGTTGGTCTATCACATAAAATCAAAAATCAAAATCAAAGCTCAGGCTTGTCCCTACACACATTTTTATAAAATGCAGTCTAGCCTAAAGTGGAATTTTAGTCAGAAAACTAAGTCATGCTAGATCACATCAGGTTGGCCTTAGCAGGTATAGTTATGTAAAAGATTAAAAATAAGTGCCTATACTGTTTAAAATCTGTTTAAAATCCAGAAATACACTGTCTTGCCCTGCTCTGCATATGCTCAGTTGCTCTTAATTTTTAGGAATTTTTAGAAACTGCCTAGTTTGTAAAGACTGATCTGGGGTCTTATGCCCCGTACACATGATCGGACATTCCATGGATTTTTTCACATGGATGTTGGCTCAAACTTGTCTTGCATACACACGGTCACACAAATCTTGTCGGAACGTCAAGAACGTGGTGACGTACAACACGTACGACGAGCCGAGAAAAATGAAGTTCAATAGCCAGTGTGGCTCTTCTGCTTCATTCCAAGCATGCGTGGAACTTTGTGCGTCGGAATTGTGTACACACGATCTGAATTTATGACAACAAAATTTTGTTGTCGGAAAATTTGAGATCCAGATCTCAAATTTTATGTGACGGAAATTCCGATGGAAAATGTATGAAGCTTACACACGGTCAGAATTTCCGGCAACAAGCTCCCATCGAACATTTTTCGTCCGAAAATCCGACCGTGTGAACGGGGCGTTAAAGTGGAACGTTAGTCAGAAAATTAAATCCTGCTAGAACACTTCAGGCTGACCCCTTTAGCAGGTATAGCTATGTAAAGCTATTGTAACTGTAGCTATAGCTACATTAAAAATAAGTGTCTATATTGTTTAAAATCTAGTGATATACTGTCTCACCCTGCTCTGCACATGGTCAGTTGCTCTCCATTTTTAAGCATTTTTAGGCACTTCTGAGTTTGTAGAGACTGATTTGCTGACAGGCTTAAAGTGGAATTAAACCCTCTGACCCTTTACAGCCAAGGAAGCTGCTTCTGTATGAACTGCAACTGCCATGGTGCCACACCGTGTGATCAGTTTGGTTGAGCACTTAATCAAATCAAACTATTTTTTGAAACTGGTAAATCGATGGGTTTAGTTCCGCTTTGTGTTTTACAGCTGGGGTTTTGGGCTTCAGCAAAATGGCAGCCTCCAGCAAGAAGAAACAAGAACAATGCTGGAGACAATTTACAACACACACTATTTTGGTAGCATAATTATTAATGTAGAATGTATGTTGCTAAAGTACATCATTTGTTATCAAATTGTTATGGGTAAAGTTCCGCTTTTTAGTATACAGTAGTGGTTAGGTTGACCACAGATAATACAGATGGAAAGTCCATATTAAAAGTTTTCCATTTGAAACACGTGCATCTACGTTCATACACCATTTATAGAACACTCTCCCTCCCTTGTTAACAATGAGCTCCCTCAATGTTGTGTTAGACGCAGTTACCAGGATTAACAAAAATTCTGACATTTTGGAGCAGAAAAATCACAAAAGTAGGGTACGTTCTTAGAACATGGTTATGCTTGGTATTTTAGTTGTTAGATAACACACTAACTACTACAACACCTAAAGGCATTGATATATATATAGGAGCTCATAAGTCCTGAAATCTGGAAATGTAATATATTTTTTACCTTGGTTTATTTGTAATAAAGCTAATCACTGATTCTGCATTGAATCAAAGCTCAGTCCTGATCATAGACAACTCTCCTTTCAATAAATTTCTTCTTTCTAACAGTCTTTCAAACTGCTGACATGACATTTTCCAAACAGAGGAAGCTAACATAAATTAAACACCAGAATGAACTATTTTAATAGGATCAAGTGGGCAACTACAAGCCAAGAAATAGTGAAAGTTGGCTGGTGTTTTGAGCCTCCTGTGAAATATAAGTGAGAAGATTAAAATGTCAAATCAATTTCTGTTCAACCACCGGCTTGTTTAACTCGTAACATGAGAGGCACTAGGCTGGCTCATAAGGTAAACTGTAATTTGATTGAAACTTCATTAACAGTAAAACTACTGGGACATAAATGAGGTCAGATAGGTCATGTAAGGCTATAGAATCTTTCAGTAAATTTCATTATACTTCTGTTGGCAGTGTCTGATGACCTTGTTAGATAGCAAAATCTTTTCTTGGACAGTGCTATAAAATTGCAATACTATTGGTCGTGTTTATTTCTAAAGTATTCAAGGAGATCACAGAAAAACATGACCATAAGGCCTCATGCTCACTGGACATTATAAAAACGCCAGTAGCGTAATGCCGCGTACACATGACCGAACTTTCCCGCAGAAAAGGTCAGACGGAACAAATCCGTCCGGACATTCCGATCATGTGTGGGCTTCATCGGACCTTCATCGGACCTTTTCTGTTGAAAATTCCGACGGACCTAGAAATAGAACATGTTTCAAATCTTTCCGACGGACTTGATTCCTACCGGAAAAAAAAAGTTCGTCTGTATGCTAGTCCGACGGGTCGAAAATGGGCAGCTACTGGCTACTGGCTATTGAACTTCCTTTTCTAGTCCAGTCGTATGTCATCACATTAGAAAGGATCGGACTTTGACGTGATCGTGTGTAGGCAAGTCCGTTTCGTCGGAACTCTGTCGGAACTCCGTCAGAACTCCGTCGAAAAGTCCTTCAGAGTTTAGTCCAATGAGAAGTCCGCTCGTGTGTACGTGGCATTAGCTGTAGAAAACTGTAGCTGTTGAATGAGTTTTGCAGTGTTTTTGCAGCCATGTTTTTCAGTGTTTTTGCAGCCATGTTTTTCAGCGTTTTTTAACTGTAGCAGTTTTTAGCTTTTTACTTTTGCAAAACTATACTCCCACAAAAGCTTATGGCTCAAAAATGCGTTAGCATTTTCAAGCTTTTATCAGAATTAGAGCATTTTTGCAGCTGAAAAACTCCTCTTAAAACCCACCAGTTCTGTGTTTTTTCAAACCAGAAAACGTCCCTGCCAAAAACCGCTGATAACAGCCTATGTGTACATGGACACATAAGACAACATGCTGGATAGTTTATTGACTGTAGAAAAAAATGGCTGAAGCCAAAAACAGCAGCTGTAAAAACGTTGCAGTGTGCATGAGGCCTTTAGTGAACGAAAAATGGTGGTTAAAGACAAAATGGGCATATGTATGCCCAATTATACCACTGCTCATATTATCTGTAGCAGTACAGGGTCTCTTTATGGGATTAGAACAAGAGTGCTGAAACTACAAATTGTTTGCATTCTCCATATTGTGTGAGATGTCTCAAGATAAGGATGTTACATTTGATACACTGTATGAGTCATGTGCAGATAAGGACCTTGGGAAGAAGGGAAAAATTGCCTGAAGAATTCTTGGGAAAAAAAATATAGCTGTAAACTCATTTATGCTACTACATGTCATGGTTATGCAGTAATGTGTGTCTGTCAGCTCACCTTTCCTTCTGTGTTCACCTTTAGAGGCCAGCCACCCTCACATGACTGTTTAAATAATCTTCCCTCAGCATAGCTCCACCCCGGTCTCTAATTAGGAACACTATATTAACCTGGGCATTGCATTGCAAACCTTGCTGATCAACCATTGTGTGTTTGGCTTCCTGTTTCCTGCTTGCCGTGTGCTCTACGTTTGTCTCTGTTACCGACCTTGGTGTGTTCTCGACTATTCCTGTCTGCTCGTGACCCTGACCTTTTGGCGTGTCCCCGACTATCCCTGTTTGCCTGTGACCCCGAACCTTTGGCGTGTACTCTGTTGTCCTTGTCTGCTACTTGCCCCGACTTTGGCTTATCCCCTACTATCCTTGTCGTTCCAGCCTGCTGCTTCAATCCTCTATATCCTGTAGTCTACCGTGAGCGTGATCTGTGAAACCCTGGGGGCCGCAACCTGGAGCCAGACTGCAGCACAGTCCATCCTCACCACTAGAGGCTCTGGTGAACACCTGCTGGCTCTTATACTCCGCGCCCTGGGGAATCTATGCTCTAGTTCCCACTAGGATCTGTGTTAGTGATCTAGTAGACCTGCTTCCTGAAACCTCCCAGGGTTCAACCCACAGCAGTCAGTCCTAGGGTCCACTACCTTAGCAGGGCACTCCTGTCTCCTATGGAGTGCATCTGTCACCTGGTCTCAGGTGACCTGACACTATACTCAGATGGCACATAATTGTATTAGAAAATAGGAAGTTAGAATAATATGTTAGTACCCAATCAGGGTATAGCCAGACAGATTTGTTTGTAGATTATTTATGTATTTTATTCTGTGCAGGAATGTCCTGTGCAGGACTTGCTGCATGATACATAAGGTTGTAAGTGCCTCCGGGCTTACTAATATAAACATATTTCTACCTACTTTTATTTTTTTTTTAAAGATATATTTATTAATAGTTTTCAGGGCTTTTTTTCAGCGGGAAGGCGAGGGAACGCAATTCCGGCACCTCCAGCACTGAATGTATGTAATAGTATGGGGTGTGGGGTGTGCTGGAGGGTCTATTGATATTGGCTGCTGGGGGATCTATTGTCACTGGTGGGGATCTGATTTTGTGTGAGGGTCTATTGTTTCTGATGGGGAATCTATTGTTGCTGGGGGGTCTTATGTTGCTGGAAGGAATGTACTGTTGAGGGAGAGGTCTATTTTTACTGGCTGCTGGAGGATCTATTGATGCTGGCTGCTGGGAGATCTGTTGTTGCTGCTGGGGGGTCTAATGTTTCTTGAGTGGATATTTTATTACTGGGTGTGATATTTTGTTGTGGGTAGTTCACTGTTGTTGCAGGGAATCTATTGTTGTTGGGGTGGAGTCCATTGTTGCTGGGGGAGTCTATTGTTGTGTGGGGATCTATTGCTGGGATTCTATTGTTGCTGGCTGCAGGGGATCTATTTTACTGCTTTTCTTTTTATCATCAACATGTTTCATACAAATGATTTAGCACCACAAAACGATACTGTCATGGTCATGCAGTAAACTTTCTCTGTCAGCTTACCTTCTCCTCATGTGTTCAGACTAAGAGGCCAGCCACTCACACCTGGCTGGTTTTTTTAACCTCTCCTCTAAGCATGGCCCCACCCCAGGCCCTATCAGGGAACCCTATATTAACCTGTCCACTGCAAGCCAGCAGTGCTGATCAACCATTGTGTGTTAGCTTTTGTGTGTACTTGCTGTGTTTCCTACGTCTGGTTCCAGTTACCGACTTTGGCCTGTTCTTGACCTTCCCTATCTGCTTGTGACCCTGACCTTTGGCGTGTCCCCGACTATCCCTGTTTGCCTGTGATCCTATTATATCCCCCCTGTCCGGCGAGGCGCTAGCTTGGGCTGCCCCTCTATGGGAACTGAATGATCCAGTGGTTTGTAGCCTGTCTGATTTCTTGAAACTTTTTCGGAATATCTTCCAGGAACCGGGTCGTGTCTCCTCAGTGGCTAGCGCTCTTTTACGTCTCCGTCAAGAGTCCGCTTCTGTGGGACAGTATGCTCTTCAGTTCCGTATCCTCACAGCTGAATTGAGCTGGAATAATGAGGCCCTAGTTGCAACCTTTTTACATGGCCTCTCTGATAGAGTGAAGGATGAATTAGCAGGAAGATCCCTTCCTGCTGATCTGGACGGTGTCATCACCTTGTGTAACCAGATTGATATTCGCTTTCAGGAGAGGGCCCTGGAAAAACGACGCCAGCACTCCCCATTCCTTAGGCAGCCTGAGCTCCTAGTCCCCTTTCTTTGATCTGAGAAGCACCCCCTGCCTGCTTAGGAACCTATGTAGCTGGGCTGGACCAAGTTGTCTCCTGAAGAACGCGCAAGTGCAGAACTCTGGGCCTGTGCCTCTATTGTGAGCCAAAGGTCATTTTCATGACACTTGTTCTCTTCGTCCGGAAAAACGATTGGGGCTAATACATCTGAAAGGTGGAGTATTAGACCCTGAAATATCACCTTCACCTTCTCGTCTTCTTCTTTCTGTGTTCCTTCATGTCGGCGCTTCCTCTCGTTCGGTCTCGGCACATCTGGATTCCAGAGCCACTGGCAATTTCATGGATTGGGAAACTGCATCTTTCATGAGACTTACCCTTTTGCCTCTTTCAACGCCATTGGTGGTCTTGGCGATTGATGGCACTGTTCTCCCAGGGGGTCCTATCTGCTTCCAGACCCTCCCTGTTAAGATGTCGGTAGGGACACTCCACCAGGAGTGGATATCCTTCCTTGTCTTACCTAAGGCTTCATCTCCTATCATATTAGGTCCTTCTTGGTTACGGTTTCATTCTCCACACATTGACTGGACTGCTGGACGGATCCTGGCTTGGGGTTCCTCCTGTTCCTCTTCCTGCCTACTCAAGGTTACCCCAAAAGAGAAACTTCCTGTTGCCATCATCCCAGTATCTTCTGCTCTTCCCGCTGCATATAGAGATTTCTGGAATGTCTCCTGCAATAGTCGGGCTGAGGCACTCTGTGGGTCATGTGGCACTCTGGATGAGGAGCCCACCTGTGAACTTGAGCCGATCATTCACTCCAGTTTGCATGGTCATTTACCTTTGCCTGTACCTGGACCCCCTTGGATGCACACCCAGGCTGACTCGTCCACCAGCTGCACATTGCAATGCTGTTCAGTCGGCCTCTGCACCAGTTCAGCCTATGCTCACTGAAGCTATTTAGCTTGACTTCTGTGACACATCACTTTCTAACCAACCTGGTCTCAGGGATCCACTGACTTCTGCACAGTCTGATGATCCTGTGCTGGATGTCCAGCTTATCTTTAAGGGTCTGGGGGACCCTGCTCAGACTCCTGATGGCCTTCTTATGCCTTTACCCATACCTAAGAAGCCTTTAGCCCTCAATAAGTCCTCTCGTCCCCTCCCTGCAGTCTCTGAGGATAATCTTAGTCAATCTTAGGTTAGATTAAGATTAATCTTAATTTTAGGTTAGTCAAGTTCTGGATTCCCGGCACAGTAGAGGCATTCTTCAGTACCTCATACATTGGGAAGGGTTTGGTCCTGAGGAGAGGTCTTGGATCACTGCATCTGAGATCTTTGCGCCTCGTCTGTTGAAGAGGTTTCATCTGGAGTTTCCCTTTAAGCCGGGGCCCAGGAGGCGTGGTGAAGCTGAAAATAAAAAACAAAGAAGAGGGGGAAGGTTGAAATCCTCTCTTAGTTGGGCAAAGGACTTAAGGCTCGGTGTATAGATGAGTGAGGAATCGTGAGTGAGTGAGGAATCGTGAGTAATTCATGCAGTACGGGTTATTCCAGAGTGGGTTGTTAGGAGAGGCAGTCCAAGTGTTTTTAGAGAAATGGGTCACTATGGTGATAAAGAGAGACAGAATTGTTTGTAGCAGTGCCGTTCCTGGGCAAGCTGGCATTTGTCTCCGGTATATAATATTATGTGAGGTCTCTAGTGAGGAGACTATAGCAGCTTCGGTTGTGGTACAAGCATTATGTGGAGAGGGATGTAGCCAATCATGCACCACAACTAGCTGGCATGCTAAGTAATACAGATAGAAATTTGGGAAAGCTAAACCAGCCAGGTGAGATGGTAACTTCTGAGTCTCCAGGGCCATTTTAGGGGCACGATGATTCCAAAGGAAATTCGTGCAGAGGTAATCAATGCGTTTGAAAAGAGATTTGGGGATTTTACAGGGAGCATTAGCCAATTATGTACAAAAGTTTAGGAAGAAAAATCATTTTTAATAAATTGACTCTGCCCATGAGGTCTAATGGAAGATTCATCAACTGGTCAATGTGTTGCTGTAGTGGGGTAATAATAGGGCATAAGTTATTAGCTTTATAGGAGAAATGAACCACTTGGAGTTGAGAATTCTGATGGACTACCTGTTCTGCCCCTGGATCCAATGGAAAAAGACTGGATTTGGACCAGTTGATCCTAAAGCCCGAGATTTCACCAAAATCCCCCATCTTTTGTAGCAGGGAGCAAAGAGATACAGAAGGATCAGCGAAATATATGAGGGTATCATCAGCGTATGGTACGTATTCGCTCCTCTATGGTACCAATAATGAGTCCCTGGATGGAGGATGAAGAGCGGATCCGAACCTCCAGAGGCTCAATAACCAATGCAAAAAGAATCAGAGACAGGGGGCAACCCTGCCGTGTTTCTCTTGAAATGGAGAATATTGGAGAGACAGAGGTATTAACACAAATCCTAGCCACTGGATCAGTGTACAGGAGTCGTATCCAGGCAACCATTCGAGAACCAAACCCATACAGCTGTAACACCTTGCACAAATAGGGATATTCCACACTTTTAAATGCCTAACATGTGTCTAAAGACACAATTACCTGAGTAGAAGAATGGTCATGGGGATATTGAAGATTCTGAAATAGTCTACATATGTTCATCCGCATAGAGCGGCCAGAGACAAAATCCCCTTGGTCATTTTGCACCAGATAAGGAACAATTTTATTTAGCTGGTTATATAAATATAAATAGTGTAGCGCTAAAAAAATAAAAAAATTTCTATTGTATAGTACTTGCTGTTCAAACAAGAAAAGAATAAAGAAATAATCCACAAATGAAGTAGAAAGTGATCTAATCTGATCTCTAGATTACATATTAATATAAAATATCAAATGTGCAATGTGACATCATATAGGAGAACACTCGTATATAGGTGAAATTTAGCTGGTTGGCCAGCACCTTTGCCAAAATGTTGGCATCCACATTAATTAGTGATATGGGCCTGTAAGAGTCACAATCCAATGGGTCCTTGCGCAGCTTAAGCATAAGGACAATCAAGGCCTCCCGCATGGAGGCCGCATCAAAGGTACGCAAAAGATGGAATTTCCTTTCAAATTTGGCTGTTAGTGAATGTAACAAATACTAATTTATCCGAAGTTACGAATTATCGGAAATAATGAATGCTGCATCTAAATGAATGGAACATAACAAATTAAAATTAATAAATAATAATTATAAAAACACTATTTTTATTTATTATGATTAAATTATTACGTTCCATTTGTTTAGATGCGGCATTCGTTATTTTGGATAATTCGTAACTTCGGATAAATTCATATTCGTTACGTTCACTAACAGCCAAATTTGAAAGGAAATTCCAACACCTATAATTTAATAGTTAGTAATAGATATTATTAGTTAGTTAATTATTATTTTGGATTTTCGAATTTTCAGGTTTTCGAATTTTTGAATTTCAGATTTTCGAAATTTTGAATTTTCCGATTTTCGCTAATTCTCATCTTTCCGAATTAACAAATTTGTCGAATTTCGTCTAAAAACTAATTCGGAATGAAACAAATCATATAGAATAGAATTCTAGGATGCATCACTAGGGGGATCACCAGCAGGAAGAAGGAGGGTCTGTTTCCTCTATACAGATCTTTAGTGAGACCACATTTAGAATACTGTGTCCAGTTCTGGAGACCTCACTTACAAAAAGATATTGATAATGATAAGATAGAATGAGTCCAGAGACGGGTAACAGAAATGGTGACAGGTCTGGGGGGATAAAATATATCGAGAACGAACAGGAGCTTAATATGTACAGTCTGGAGGAAATAAGGGAAAGGAGATACATGACTGAAACCTTTAAATACATCAAGGGGGTGAATAATGTTCAGGAGGGCAGTATTTTCAATATGAAACCAAAATCAAAAACGTGGGGAAATGACCTCAAACTTACAGTAGGAAAGTTCTAAAGTAATCTTAGAAAGTATTATTTTATTGAAAGGGTAGTTGATGCTTGGAATAGACTTCCAGAAGAGATACTGAGCTAGTCAAAAGTAAATGGCTTCAAACATGTATGGGACAAACATAGATCTATACTCTAAAAAAAAAAAATGTATAAAAACAAAAAATGGGCAGACTCAATGGACCACTAGGTCTTTTTTCTGCTGTCGCTTTTCTATGTTTCTATGTCATGCTGGTATGTGTAGTTCCATGGCCAGTCTGTAATACGGCTTAATCTGTCTGGGGACTACATCTCCCACAAATAATCATAGTTCTACCCAGCTTTGTCCTTCAGTCCACAGCAGCTCCGTTTCCTCCTCCTCTCTGTGATTCCAGATAGTGAACAGGGCTTTTCTCCAGCTCTCTCTGTGGCTGCATCCAGTCCTTAAAGCAGCACTCCACACAAAAGGGGAAGCACTGCCTTCTCCCCCCATCTGCTGCCACCTTTGGCACCTTCGGGGGGAGCGGTACTTGGTTTTAACAGTTACCCGCTCCCAATTTCAGGTGAGCTCACCGCAGCAAACTCAGCCGGACAATCATCCCCCTCCTCCTTCCCCCGCCGCTAGGCCAGCTGTGAAGCTGCAAGGCTTCACTTCCGGTTTCCCTTAGTCGAGATGGCGGTGGCAGCACCCGAGAGCCAATTGAAAAATCAGCTCTGGTGAAGACACCGCTGGATTCGTGAACAGGTAGGAGTATTTGTGGACAGTATTTGTGGCTGCTGACTTTACATTTTTCCTGAAGGAGCTCACTTTAACAATTTGAGAGGAGGAGAGGAAGTATAAGGCAGAATTAGTGATAGTGGCCCAGTTCCTGCTGCCAGAAAGAGCAGCACTGTGGACCAGGGGCTCAAATAAAATAACAAAACAAGCTTTTTTTTCTCCAATATTCAACTTAAGTTCAGAGATTTCCCGTTCATCCAACCTCAGGTCATTCTGACCCACTGCGGTCTGTGACTGGACAATGAAAGGAAAAGCAGCACAACAATGAGCTCATTTTTTGTCAGCATGCTTCTTGTACTGCTCCTTCCTCTCACACGCCTGCTCTGCTATACAAGAACTGTAAGCAGTTGATACAAGGCTGAATTCAGATGCTTCAACTGCTTGCATTTAAAAATACATTTAATGATTTATTATTGATAACAAAGTTGCATTCATTTGTATGTTTTGTTCTGCCCATAGTTCAGCTTTAGGCCCTGGATTATATTCCTTTAAATATATCACTTTTTTAATCTGCAAAGTAGTCTATTATTTAGTTAGTTTCTTTAGTGTGGTACTATGGCAAAATTAAAATTTACATATATGATGCACTCTGTCAATAGCATTAACACAGCAATCTTTGTTTTTCTGAGTCCCCCTATAACATTGTTTTATTGCTACTTGCTTCTGCCAGTAATGTCGCGTACACACGGGCAGACTTTTCAACCGGACTGGTCCGACAAACTTTCCAGCGGACTTTCGACGGACTTTTGACAGACTTCCGACAAACTTTCTAACGAATTGACTTGCCTACACACGATCACACCAAACTCAAGTTAACAATGCTGCTTTCTAAGTGTGGCCATGTTGTTATTCTATAGATAGAGTGGAGGAGTGCGTTTCTAAGACAGGAAGTATGTTACTGACCAGATCACTAATTGAAAATTAAAAGAAAAAGAGCCAAAAAAACACACACACAGTATCTCACAAAAGTGAGTACACCTCTCACATTTTTGTAAATATTTTATTATACTGTGTATACATATATAAAGACATTGCTGCCCCATGCTGAAAGAGTTAATCCTATGTTTAGGGTGGTCCCTTTAACCTCTCAGACCTCGGATCCATGTACTATGCAATTTCAGATATATCTGGAATCAAGTCCCAAAGAACGACACACACACGACAATTATGTCTTGGGAATTGACTGTATTTGATTTTCATCCTAGCGTCTTTATAGCAAATTACAAGTCACACAAAATATTCATAATAAGACATGCGCAGTAGATATTAATGCAGTTACAACTTATCAAGACAAGTAGCCTTTGTTCTCTGTTCTCAGCTGCTGAAGGAATGTGAGAGAATGTGTGAAAATTTAGATAAGGAAGCGTGTGAGACAGCCCTTTTAGAAGAATCTCATACTGATACAGACATTTGTAAAGGTAAAGGGGTATTCAAACTGTACATACTATAAAATGGAAGTTGGTGAATAGGGATGAGCTTCGTGTTCGAGTCGAACTCATGTTCGACTCGAACATTGGCTGATCGGTCGTTCGCCGAATTCCGAACGTTATGGGCCGTTCGCACGTCACGGCCCATAATTCACTGCGGCATAGCAGTGCATTGCTGGCTGATGATTGACCAAGCATGCACTATGACCCGCATGCTTGGCCAATCACAGCGCCGTCGGTAGAGAGAGCTGTAATTGGCCAAAGCCAGGATGACTTTGGCCAATTATGGCTCAGGGGGTTTAGAACACGCCCCACACTATATAAGGCCGCCTGCACGGCGGCCCTGTGTAGTGTGTGTTCCAGCGTTGAGATACATAGATAGACAGAGAGACAGTGACATTTCATTTGAGTTAGCTAGATTAGGCAGGACAATCAGTGAGTTAGCTGCACTTACAGTTTATTGTGTATATATATATGCATCCCAGGTGTTGCGTATATATATATATACACTGTATTCAGTTTAGCTAGATCCGTTCCTGTTATCTTCCTACTGACAGGCAGGCTTGTCTTGTTACAGTATTTACAGCTACCTGAAGAAAATTGCTGGTGTTCTTTTGATCCTATTAGTACCACAGTCAGGCAGCTAGACTATTTACAGTTAGTGTAGTGCATCCTGCTCACAGTGTTCAGCTAAAACTACAAGTTAGTGTAGTGAGACCTCTGCACAGTGTTCATCTAAAGCTACAAGTTAGTGCAGTGCGTCCTGCTCACAGTGTTCAGCTAAAACTACAAGTTAGTGTGGTGCGTCCTCCTCACAGTGTTCAGCTAAACCTACAAGTTATTTTTTTGCGCGCTCTGCACAGTGTTCATCTAAAGCTACAAGTTAGTGCAGTGTGTCCTGCTCACAGTGTTCAGCTAAAACTACAAGTTAGTGTGGTGCGTCCTCCTAACAATGGTCAGCTAAACCTACAAGTTATTTTTTTTGGGAGCTCTGCACAGTGTTCATCTAAAGCTACAAGTTAGTGCAGTGCGTCCTGCTCACAGTGTTCAGCTAAAACTACAAGTTAGTGTGGTGCGTCCTCCTCACAGTGGTCAGCTAAACCTACAAGTTATTTTTTTGCGAGCTCTGCACAGTGTTCATCTAAAGCTACAAGTTAGTGCAGTGCGTCCTGCTCACAGTGTTCAGCTAAAACTACAAGTTAGTGTGGTGCGTCCTCCTCACAGTGGTCAGCTAAACCTACAAGTTATTTTTTTGCGAGCTCTGCACAGTGTTCATCTAAAGCTACAAGTTAGTGCAGTGCGTCCTGCTCACAGTGTTCAGCTAAAACTACAAGTTAGTGTGGTGCGTCCTCCTCACAGTGTTCAGCTAAACCTACAAGTTATTTTTTTGCGAGCTCTGCACAGTGTTCATCTAAAGCTACAAGTTAGTGAAGTGTGTCCTGCTCACAGTGTTCAGCTAAAACTACAAGTTAGTGTGGTGCGTCCTCCTAACAATGGTCAGCTAAACCTACAAGTTATTTTTTTTGCGAGCTCTGCACAGTGTTCATCTAAAGCTACAAGTTAGTGCAGTGCGTCCTGCTCACAGTGTTCAGCTAAAACTACAAGTTAGTGTGGTGCGTCCTCCTCACAGTGGTCAGCTAAACCTACAAGTTATTTTTTTGCGAGCTCTGCACAGTGTTCATCTAAAGCTACAAGTTAGTGCAGTGCGTCCTGCTTACAGTGTTCAGCTAAAACTACAAGTTAGTGTGGTGCGTCCTCCTCACAGTGGTCAGCTAAACCTACAAGTTATTTTTTTGCGAGCTCTGCACAGTGTTCATCTAAAGCTACAAGTTAGTGCAGTGCGTCCTGCTCACAGTGTTCAGCTAAAACTACAAGTTAGTGTGGTGCGTCCTCCTCACAGTGTTCAGCTAAACCTACAAGTTATTTTTTTGCGAGCTCTGCACAGTGTTCAGCTAAAGCTACCTGTAGAAGGTTGGTGGTGTTTCCCTGATCCTATCACTACCGCAGGCAGCTAAATAAGCTTTGGAAGGCTCTGATGATGATACTGAACTCGATGAAGGCAGTAACATGAGCACGGACAGAGGGGGTGCCCAAGAACTACAGCAATCTGGCAGTCATGCTCCCCCTGCTGCAGCATACTGCCAGGTTTGCTCCAGTGATGAGGAGGGAGGGGATGATGAGGTCACTGACTCAACGTGGGTGCCTGATAGGAGAGAGGAGGAAGAGGAGGAGGAGGAGGCGGCACATCAGCAACGAGGCAGGATGCCCTCCAGGGGCCAGCCTAAGGGCAGCACACTGACTGCATCACACCCCAAAGCTCCACATGTGCAGGGCGCTGCAGTCTCTGCGCGTTATTCAAAAAGTTCTTTGGTGTGGGTCTTTTTTGAGATGAGTGCATCAGATCGCACCGCTGCTATTTGCAACATATGTCTCAAGCGTATCTCGCGTGGCCAAAACATCTCCCGCTTGGGTACCACATGCTTAACCAGACATATGTTGACCTGCCATGCAGTTCGTTGGCAAGCTTATCTAAAAGACCCACACCAAAGAACAAAGAGGACCTCTCCTTGCTCCTCATCAGCTGTGATCTCCAACCCCACTATACCTTCAGTCCTCTTTGAGACCTGCACTGAGAGGAATGAAGGTGTAGAATTAGGTGTGTCACAGCCAAGTACTTGTGGGCAATCTGCTTTTGGTACACCGACGTCAGATTGTACCAGGCAAATTTCCCTGCCCCAGCTGCTGCACCGCCGAAAGAAGTTTGCTCCCAGCCATCCACATGCCCAGCGGTTGAATGCTAGCTTGGCAAAATTGCTAGCACTTCAACTGCTGCCTTTTCAGTTGGTAGACTCTGCCCCCTTCCATGAGTTTGTGGAATGTGCGGTTCCTCAGTGGCAGGTACCCAAACGCCACTTTTTCTCACGGAAGGCGATTCTGGCTCTCTACCGGCATGTGGAAGGCAATGTCGACGCCTCGCTGGACAGGGCGGTCAGGGGTAAGGTGCATATTACCGCTGACTCATGGTCCAGCAGGCATGGACAGGGACGTTACCTAAGTTTCACGGCCCATTGGGTGACTCTGCTGGCAGCTGGGAAGGATGCAGGACAAGGTGCAGTAGTGTTGGAGGTTGTTCCGCCACCACGCCTCCAAAATGCCACTACTAATGATTGTGACACATCTCTCTCCTCCACCAACTCCTCTTCTTCTTCCTCCATGGCCTCTTCCTGTGCTTTGTCCTCGGAACCAACGGTGCTCCGTAGCCGTTCAAGGGGCTACGCAAGTACGCAGGCCAAAAGATGCCATGCCGTGCTTGAGCTGGTATGCTTGGGGGACAGGAGCCACACTGGGGCAGAGGTTCTGTCAGCTCTACAGGGGCAGGTTCAGAGGTGGTTGACGCCACGCCAACTTAAGGCAGGAATGGTGGTTTGCGACAATGGCACCAACCTCCTCTCTGCCCTCCGACAGGGACAAATGACCCATGTGCCCTGTTTGGCTCACGTCCTTAACTTGGTGGTGCAGCGGTTCTTGGGCAGGTACCTAGGCTTACAGGATGTCCTGAGGCAGGCCAGGAAAGTCTGTGTGCATTTCCGCCGGTCATATAATGCCAGTGCTCGGCTGGCGGACCTCCAAAAGGAGTTTAACCTGCCCAAGAACCGCCTAATCAATGTTGGCCATGCTGCAGGGGCTGCACACGCAGCAGAGGGCCATCAATGAGTACCTGTGTGACTATGGCACCAGGACAGGTCAGGAGAGCTTGGTTTTTTTCAACACGCCAGTGGACAATGATCAGGGATGCATGCACTTCCCTGTCACCATTTGAGGAGGCCACAAGGATGGTGAGCAGTGACAGTGCATGCATCAGTGACACTGTCCCCCTTGTCCACCTGTTGGAGCACACGCTGCGTGGAATAATGGACAGGGCACTTGAGGCAGAACAGAGGCAGGAAGAGGAGGACTTCCTTAGCTCTCAAGGCCCCCTTTATCCAGACAGTGTTCCTGCGTGCCCGCCGATCACACAGGAAGAGGATGAGGAGGAGGAGGAAGATTATGTCAGTATGGAGGTGGAGCCTGGCACTCAGCATCAGCAGCAGTCTTTAAGGGATCAGTCCCAAGAAACACATGGACTTGTACATGGCTGGGAGGAGGTGGCTGCGGACCATGTCGTCCTTAGTGACCCAGAGGACTCCGGACCGAATGCCTCAGCAAACCTAAGCTGCACGGCTTCCCTGATCCTGCAAAGCCTGCGTAAGGATCCTCGTATTCGTGGTATCAAGGAGAAGGACCAATACTGGCTGGCAACCCTCCTTGATCTACGTTAGATCAGGGTAAGGTTGCGGACCTTATCTTGCCATCGCAGAGGGAGCAGAGGATGAAACATCTTTGGGAGGCCTTGCAGAAAGGTCTGTGCAACGCGTTCCCAGAGACTGGGAGGTTACAAACTCCTGTTTCTGGACAACGTGTTGCTGAGGCTTCAGTCAGTCAAAGAAGGAGCGGTGGAGAAGGAGGCCGTCTGACCGATGCGTTCAGACAATTTTTTGGTCCGCAGCCCCAAGGTATGATCGGTTCCAGCAACCATCACCAGCGTCTGTTTTACATGGTGCAGGAATACCTAGGGGCAAGATCTGACTTGGATACCTTTCCCACCGAAAATCCTCTGGGTTACTGGGTCTTGAGGATGGATCACTGGCCAGAGCTTGCACAGTATGCAATTGAGCTACTGGCCTGTCCTGCATCCAGCGTTCTTTCGGAACGCACATTCAGTGCTGCTGGAGGCTTTGTAACCGATCACAGGGTGCGTCTGTCCACCGACTCGGTCGATCGACTGACCTTCATAAAAATGAATCAGACTTGGATCACCACCAGCTACCAAGCACCTGATGCTGATGTAACTGAAATTTTTTTTTTTGAAATCTCAGATCCCTTCAAAGACTGCCTATGCTGATGCTGAGTGACTATCCCTGAGTAATTATCCTCTTCCTCCTCAATGATCACGCTGATAGCTTGTAAGAACATTTTTGGTTCTGGGCGCCACCACCAGTGCCTAAGGCCCAATTTTTCAACCCCTGTTTAACAGGAGACGATAATTACAATTTTTGATGCAATACTTTACAGCAGGGCTCGTTTCTGTGTTCCAACTAGAGTATCTGTGAGGGGTTGCAGTGTTGTGGCACCAGCACTAGTGCCTAAGGCCCAATTTTTCAGCCCCTGTTTAACAGGGGCGTGTAATTACAATTTTTGATGCAATACTTTGCAGCAGGGCTCGTTTCTGCGTTCCAACTAGAGTATCTGTGAGGGGTTGCAGTGTTGTGGCACCAGCACCAATGCCTAAGGCCCAATTTTTCAGCCCCTGTTTAACAGGGGCGTGTAATTACAATTTTTGATGCAATACTTTGTAGCAGGGCTCGTTTCTGCGTTCCAACTAGAGTATCTGTGAGGGGTTGCAGTGTTGTGGCATCAGCACCAGTGTCTAAGGCCCAATTTTTCAGCCCCTGTTCAACAGGGGCATGTAATTACAATTCTTGATCTAATATTTCACAGCAGATTCTACTTAACAAGAAACCTACAGTCCCTGTCTTGTTTGCACCGCCTGTATACTGCTGTTCAGAGTATATAGGGCCTGGTGGCCCCACACCTTTCCTTATTTTAATTTGGGTGCGGGGTTCCCCTTAATATCCATACAAGACCAAAAGGGCCTGGTAATGGACTGGGGGGTACCCATGCCGTTTGTCTCACTGATTTTCATCCATATTGCCAGGACCCGACATTACATTAAAGCCGCAAGCAGTTTTAAATGACTTTTTTTCCTTTAAAAATGACATTTTGTGTGGGGACTGTTCTAAGCACGGGAAACACGCACCACTTTACAGGCATACTATAGACACCCCCCAGGTACGATATTTAAAGGAATTTTTTACTTTTTTTTACTTTAAGCATCATTAAATTCACTGCTCCTGAAAAAACGGCCGTTTTTAAAAGTTTTTTTTGCATTGATACATGTCCCCTGGGGCAGGACCCGGGTCCCCAAATCCTTTTTAGGACAATACCATGCAAATTAGCCTTTAAAATGAGCACTTTTGATTTCGAACGTTCGAGTCCCATAGACGTCAATGGGGTTCTAACGTTCGTGCAAATTTTCGGTCCGTTCGCAGGTTCTGGTGCGAACCAAACCGGGGGGTGTTCGGCTCATCCCTATTGGTGAATATTAAGATGACTGAAACAAAACAAGATGGATGCTTAGCCTAACCTTTCAATCTCCTCTTAAAGTCATAAATATGACTTTCTACAGATCTGTAGCCTCCTGAAATCTACGGTTCTTTCTACGTTTGTTGTATTCATTTACATAAAGCTGCAGATATTGTGCATATGCGTGAGAAGGTTGGTCTGGTATAGTTCAGTTGCTAATATAAAGCAAAATAAGCTTGAAAATCAGATAGCCTATCAATCCTAACAATAGTTCTACGATAATCAAAATCACTATGTCCTTTAACCATGAAAACATTCCACCTAAACCCAAACTAGAAAAGGGGTTCCATCCATAATTACCTATGTCCCTTGCTTGTTTCATTAATTCATTTACCTTTGTTCGGTGTTGATTAATAACGTCATAGTAGTCTGGGATTTCCAGGCTGGTATTCCAGGTACAACATTCATAATCCTGGGTCATTTCACTTAAACCTGTTAGAGCTGCACTCATGCTTTCAATAGCTAATTCGTGTAACTCTAGTTGTTTTCTAATTGCTCTGAGCTCAAGATTGAGTAGTTCTATATCTTGGGAGTTTTTTTCCATAACATCATTTATTAGACTAGTGTAGTTATTTAATTTTTCCATCATGGTTATAACCCATCCTGTCCAGGATGGAAACCATGTCCATATCTTATCCGAGGCAGAAAACATAGGTGGGTTTTCTCTCTTGTATTTATAAGTTAACCTATGTACTGGACTTGAAGTAACTTGTATGTGATGCTTCTGAGTCTGGCCTAGGGCTGACATGATTGGTACCAACTGTGCTAACCCCATCCTTTCACTCCTGCGGGGATCCATGGGTAACAAAATTTACCACAGCATATGTATGTATTGTTTTCCAATGAAAAACTTCTTAGAGAACTATGTTGAGGCTCAGCTCTAGCCTTAATCGCAGCACTAACAAGTTTACCCACAAGTATCCCAGAGGTTGTATTCTTGTATGTAGTAAGTTTATTAATGGTGTTGTTAAGGGATTGATTTTTGTAATTACACAACTGACCTGTATTTGTAAAATCACTAGTGCGGATGGGAATACCCTTTGAAATGTTAAATACTGACTTGGAGCACATACCTATTCCTTTGGATGCATTGCCTAACTAAACACACCACTCGGGTTCATGTGTCATTCCTAAAGTGTAAAACATAATACTCTGATTGCGGTATCCTTCTGAGACATTCTTAATACTTAAGACTAGAGTATTTTTCAATAATGACTTGAGGTTTAGAGGGACAGCTAAAAGTGAGCTCTTAGCAGATTCTGGGTGTAACTTATTACAAATCCAGGATTTTTCATATCCTGACTTTCTAGCATAAGCATATTTAAATTTTAACAGTTACATCTTTCCAGAAAAACCTGTTTCTTTGATCAATTCACTAGAGACATCTCTTTTACTGTGATCTCTAGGGTGAAAGTCAGTATGGTTGGTGTGTACTTCGCTTTTACCACATATGAGTTTCAAGGCTCCTAAGTCATCAGGATGATAGATACAGTTAGTTATTATCCACACTGGGACAAAGATCAGAAGTAGAAACATCACCAGAAGGCATAAGGCCTTCCCAGAAGTCTGTGGTGAAATGAGCGACATCACTGTCCTTTATTTCTATGCTTGTCTTTTGAGGACTTAAAACACCAGCTTTGACTCTTTTTAGCCTTTCTTCAATTCCTGGGCTTAGATCACCCTTCTTTATCCTGCTGGCATGGATCCAGGTAGGACTTTCCTCGGTAAGGATGGCGCTACTGGTGACGGCTACCACTTTGGTCAATGGTCCGAATGGAACCTCTTACGGCTTTCGACCTTTCTGAAGCCTCTGGACCACAACTTGATCACCGACCTGGAACGGGTGGATTGGTACCTGTGAAGAAGAAAATATCAAGACAATATCAACAATATCAAGAGTTTCAATCAGTTTTTTTTTACATATTCCTCCTGTATCTGTTCCAAATCACCTTGCTCCACCATCAAAGGATGATTAGCCCACGGTGTGGGGAATGGCCTACCCATGAGTACCTCAAAGGGTAGAATAACCCGTCACACTGTGAGGGGTCATTCTGAGTTCAGCTAATACAGCTGGGAGAACTTTTCTCCATTTGCCAAAATTCCCACCCATAGCTTTCTTTATCCTGTCTTTAATTGTTCTATCCATTCTTTCTACAATCCCTGAACTCTGTGGATGGTAGGGAAGGTGAAATTTCCAGTCTATTTTTAGTACTTTTACAAGATCTTGGCAGATTTTAGCTGTGAAGGCTGGGCCATTGTCTGAATTTATTTGTAATGGACATCCCCATCTAGGAATAATTTCCTGTGTGATGATCTTCACCACAGTTTGTGCGTTTTCATTGTTGGTGACAAAGATTTCTGGCCAGCGTTACATCATGTCCACTATGACCAAAAGGTATTGTTGTTTCTTTCCTTCTTTGGGCATATGTGTAAAGTCTATCTGTAATTGGGTAATTGGCATTGTTGGGTACTCAAGATGTTCATGCTTTGATTTCTTTGGGTTTGTTGGATTGTTCCTAATGCAAGTGACACATCGCCGTACAAAAACTTTGACTAGATTAGGTAGTCCTGCAATGAAAAAATCTGCATCTAGGAGTTCACATGTGGCCTGCCAGCCCTCGGGACCCAGTCCATGGTATTGTGCAATGAACAGGGGAGCGCTAGCAAAAGGAATACACGGTCTCCCCTCTTGGGAGATTAATCCTGTTTTAGGATCCGTTTGCACCATTCCATCATAGTTTCATTGCGCAATATCATCAGGGGTGGCAAAAGCCTGCAGTTCCGTGAGCCAATGTGTCTCTTTCAGGGAACATGGCTGAGGTGTTAGCATGGGAATTTGAATGTTTGCCTTTTGTGTAGATGCAGCTTCTTTGGCGATTCTGACAGCTAGTGCTTTCCCTTTGGCTATATTAGTCATTTGGCCTGTATGTGCCTTACAGTGCATGATAGCTAGTTTTGAAGGCAACTGAATTGCATCTAGTAATGCTGTGACTAGGTCAGATTGTTAGATGCTCTTTCCATCTGCTGCCACATATCCTCTAGGAAGCAGGGGCGGATCCAGGGGGGGGCAACAGGGCAATTGCACCCCCCGAGAAAATATTGAAGACTGAGGCTGAGCGCGCCCCGGGTAACCAGATCTGCGGTCATTCTAAGCATGAATTAAGGCTTAGAAACCTCGGGACTGCACTCTCCGCCCCCTGTACCCCCCCTGCAGTTTTTCAGCCTCTCTCCTGCAGGCTGCTGCTTGAGTTAGGCGGGATGGGGATGTGCCTTTTCCCCGAGATCACGCTCGTCTGGAAGAGGGAGATGTGTGCAGTTGCTGAGCAGAGAGAGCCGTGTGAAAGTTCCTGGAGGTAAGCTCTGCTGCCAGCACTACATTGTGGATTTGTTTACAGGCACCTCTATGCTGAGTCTGCTGAGTTACTGCAGCTTAGCTTAGCATAGAGGTGCTGTTAGATGACAATTGAGATCTTCATCTTCTTTTCATGACAAGTGAGAAATTTAACTCATTAAAAGATTATGACTGTCCCCTGGTGTATGCCCTCCTGATTCCCCCCCCTCAGTGTATCTGTGTATGCCCATCTGATCCCCCCCCAGTGTATCAGTGTATGCCCTCCTGATTCCCCCCCCCCCCAGTGTATCTGTGTATGCCCTCCTGATCCCCCCGTGTATCTGTGTATGCCCTCCTGATCCCCCCCCAGTGTATCTGTGTATGCCCTCCTGATCCCCCCCAGTGTATCTGTGTATGCCCTCCTGATCCCCCCAGTGTATCTGTGTATGCCCTCCTGATCCCCCCCCCCCCCAGTGTATCTGTGTATGCCCTCCTGATCCCCCCCCCAGTGTATCTGTGTATGCCCTCCTGATCCCCCCCGTGTATCTGTATGCCCTCCTGACCCCCCCCCCCAGTGTATCTGTGTATGCTCTCCTGATCCCCCCCCCAGTGTATCTGTGTATGCCCTCCTGATCCCCCCCAGTGTATCTGTGTATGCCCTCCTGATCCCCCCCGTGTATCTGTGTATGCCCTCCTGATCCCCCCCAGTGTATCAGTGTATGCCCTCCTGATCCCCCCCCCCAGTGTATTTGTGTATGCCCTCCTGATCCCCCCCCCCAGTGTATCTGTGTATGCACTCCTGATCCCCCCCAGTGTATCTGTGTATGATCTCCTGATCCCCCCCCAGTGTATCTGTGTATGCCCTCCTGATCCCCCCCAGTGTATCTGTGTATGCCCTCCTGATCCCCCCCAGTGTATCTGTGTATGCCCTCCTGATCCCCCCCCCCAGTGTATCTGTGTATGCCCTCCTGATCCCCCCCAGTGTATCTGTGTATGCCCTCCTGATCCCCCCCAGTGTATCTGTGTATGCCCTCCTGATCCCCCCCAGTGTATCTGTGTATGCCCTCCTGATCCCCCCCAGTGTATCTGTGTATGCCCTCCTGACCCCCCCCCCCCAGTGTATCTGTGTATGCCCTCCTGATCCCCCCCCCCCAGTGTATCTGTGTATGCCCTCCTGATCCCCCCCCCCCCAGTGTATCTGTGTATGCCCTCCTGATCCCCCCCAGTGTATCTGTGTATGCCCTCCTGATACCCCCCCAGTGTATCTGTGTATGCCCTCCTGATCCCCCCCCCCAGTGTATCTGTGTATGCCCTCCTGATCCCCCCCCCAGTGTATCTGTGTATGCCCTCCTGATCCCCCCCGTGTATCTGTGTATGCCCTCCTGATCCCCCCCAGTGTATCTGTGTATGCCCTCCTGATCCCCCCGTGTATCTGTGTATGCCCTCCTGATCCCCCCCCAGTGTATCAGTGTATGCCCTCCTGATCCCCCCCCCCAGTGTATTTGTGTATGCCCTCCTGATCCCCCCCCAGTGTATCTGTGTATGCACTCCTGATCCCCCCCAGTGTATCTGTGTATGCCCTCCTGATCCCCCCCCCCCAGTGTATCTGTGTATGCCCTCCTGATCCCCCCCAGTGTATCTGTGTATGCCCTCCTGATCCCCCCCAGTGTATCTGTGTATGCCCTCCTGATCCCCCCCCAGTGTATCTGTGTATGCCCTCCTGATCCCCCCCAGTGTATCTGTGTATGCCCTCCTGATCCCCCCCAGTGTATCTGTGTATGCCCTCCTGATCCCCCCCCAGTGTATCTGTGTATGCCCTCCTGACCCCCCCCCCAGTGTATCTGTGTATGCCCTCCTGATCCCCCCCCAGTGTATCTGTGTATGCCCTCCTGATCCCCCCCCCCCAGTGTATCTGTGTATGCCCTCCTGATCCCCCCCCCAGTGTATCTGTGTATGCCCTCCTGATCCCCCCCCAGTGTATCTGTGTATGCCCTCCTGATCCCCCCCCCCAGTGTATCTGTGTATGCCCTCCTGATCCCCCCCCCAGTGTATCTGTGTATGCCCTCCTGATCCCCCCCGTGTATCTGTGTATGCCCTCCTGATCCCCCCCAGTGTATCTGTGTATGCCCTCCTGATCCCCCCGTGTATCTGTGTATGCCCTCCTGATCCCCCCCCAGTGTATCAGTGTATGCCCTCCTGATCCCCCCCCCCCAGTGTATCTGTGTATGCCCTCCTGATCCCCCCCCAGTGTATCTGTGTATGCCCTCCTGATCCCCCCCCCCAGTGTATCTGTGTATGCCCTCCTGATCCCCCCCAGTGTATCTGTGTATGCCCTCCTGATCCCCCCCCAGTGTATCTGTGTATGCCCTCCTGATCCCCCCCCCAGTGTATCTGTGTATGCCCTCCTGATCCCCCCCAGTGTATCTGTGTATGCCCTCCTGATCCCCCCCCCCAGTGTATCTGTGTATGCCCTCCTGATCCCCCCCGTGTATCTGTGTATGCCCTCCTGATCCCCCCCCCAGTGTATCTGTGTATGCCCTCCTGATCCCCCCCCCAGTGTATCTGTGTATGCCCTCCTGATCCCCCCCGTGTATCTGTGTATGCCCTCCTGATCCCCCCCAGTGTATCTGTGTATGCCCTCCTGATCCCCCCGTGTATCTGTGTATGCCCTCCTGATCCCCCCCCAGTGTATCAGTGTATGCCCTCCTGATCCCCCCCCCCCAGTGTATCTGTGTATGCCCTCCTGATCCCCCCCCAGTGTATCTGTGTATGCCCTCCTGATCCCCCCCAGTGTATCTGTGTATGCCCTCCTGATCCCCCCCCAGTGTATCTGTGTATGCCCTCCTGATCCCCCCCCCAGTGTATCTGTGTATGCCCTCCTGATCCTCCCCCAGTGTATCTGTGTATGCCCTCCTGATCCCCCCCGTGTATCTGTGTATGCCCTCCTGATCCCCCCCAGTGTATCTGTGTATGCCCTCCTGATCCCCCCCGTGTATCTGTGTATGCCCTCCTGAACCCCCCACCAGTGTATCAGTGTATGCCCTCCTGATCCCCCCCCCAGTGTATCTGTGTATGCCCTCCTGATCCCCCCCCCAGTGTATCTGTGTATGCCCTCCTGATCCCCCCCCAGTGTATGTGTATGCCCTCCTGATCCCACCCCTCCAGTGTATCTGTGTATGCCCTCCTGATCCCCCCCAGTGTATCTGTGCATGCCCTCCTGATCCCCCCCAGTGTATCAGTGTATGCCCTCCTGATTCTCCCCCCCCCCCAGTGTATCTGTGTATGCCCCCCTGACCCCCCCCAGTGTATCTGTGTATGCCCTCCTGATCCCCCCCCCCAGTGTATCTGTGTATGCCCCCCTGATCCCCCCCAGTGTATCAGTGTATGCCCTCCTGATTCTCCCCCCCCCAGTGTATCTGTGTATGCCCCCCTGATCCCCCCCATTGTATCTGTGTATGCCCCCCTGATCCCCCCCCAGTGTATCTGTGTATGCCCTCCTGATCCCCCCCCCAGTGTATCAGTGTATGCCCTCCTAAATCCCTCCCCCCTCCCCAGTGTATCAGTGTATGCCCTCCTGATTCTCCCCCCCAGTGTATCAGTGTACGCCCTCCTGATCCCCCCCAGTGTATCTGTGTATGCCCTCCTGATCCCCCCCAGTGTATCAGTGTATGCCCTCCTGATCCCCCCCGTGTATCTGTGTATGCCCTCCTGATCCCCCCCAGTGTATCTGTGTATGCCCTCCTGATCCCCCCCAGTGTATCAGTGTACGCCCTCCTGATTCTCCCCCCAGTGTATCTGTGTATGCCCTCCTGATCCCCCCCCAGTGTATCAGTGTATGCCCTCCTGATTCCCCACCCCAGTGTATCAGTTTATGCCCTCCTGTCCCCCCCCCCAGTGTATCAGTGTATGCCCTCCTGATTCCCCCCCCCGTGTATCAGTGTATGCCCTCCTGACCCCCCAGTATCTGCCCTCCCGATCCCCCCCAGCATGTGCCCTACTGTTCTCTGCACACTGCCCTACATCCTACTGACCTCTGTACACCACCCTATATACTACTGACCTCTGTACACTGCCCTACATACTACTGACCTCTGTACACCACCCTACATACTACTGACCTCTGTACATTACCCTACATACTACTGACCTCTGTACACCACCCTACATACTACTGACCTCTGTACACCACCCTATATACTACTGACCCCTGTACACCACCCTACATACTACTGACCTCTGTACACCACCCTACATACTACTGACCTCTGTACACTACCCTACATACTACTGACCTCTGTATACTACCCTACATACTACTGACCTCTGTACATTACCCTACATCCTACTGACCTCTGTACACCACCCTACATACTACTGACCTCTGTACACCACCCTACATACTGACCTCTGTACACCACCCTACATACTGACCTCTGTACACCACCCTACATACTACTGACCTCTGTACACCACCCTACATACTGACCTCTGTACACCACCCTACATACTACTGACCTCTGTACACCACCCTACATACTACTGACCTCTGTGCACTGTATTATACTTTAAATTCAGTTCCGTAAGACCGTAACACCTTATTTTCTGGCAGTGCCCCTCCCGAGACTAGACTCTGGATCCACCCCTGCTAGGAAGCCATATTACACCATGGTCCCAGACCACACCATGAGCATATCTGGAATCGGTGTAAATGTTTACCTCTTTTCCTGCAAACAGCTGGCATGCACGGGTTAGTACTATCAATTAAGCAGCCTGTGCAGACTGATAGGGTATTGGATTGGCCTCAAAGACAGTATCCGGCTGTTGGACCACAGCATATCCCACGTGATAGACATTATCACTTGGTCTGCTGCAAGAGCCATCAACAAAAACAGTTTGTGCAGTAGGGATTGGCACTGAAAGCATATCTGCTCTAGGTGAAGTGTCCTTATGTATTGATTGTGTACAGTCATGAGGCGGTGGTAACGCATCCTGTTCTCCTTTATGACCTAATAAGGCATTCAAAATTGGAGCTGGGCCAGAGTTTATGTTTGAACTTTTTATTTTGGATTTTAGTTTGGATTGGACAGGAGGATGACATACCCACTCAATCTTTGTGCTGACATATGCTGAGTATGTAAAGTTTTGAGGAGTGTGGTGACATTATGTGTAGTATGTAAGGTGGTATTATGACCCAAGGTAAAAGGTGTTGCCATCTCCACAACCATTGCACAAGAAGCCAGCACTCTGAGACACGCGGGCATGCCTTGCACCTGTACTGGAACCACCTTTGAGAAAAAAGATACAGGTTGTAGTCTCCCACCATGTTCATGGGCCAGTATTCCCGCCATGGTTCTACAATTTTCCCCGGCAAACAAGTGAAACATTTTGCCATATTCAGGGAGGCCGAGGCTTGGGCTGGTAACCATTGCACATTTCAACATGGCAAAAGCATTTAACATTTCATCAGACCATTTTACAATGCCTTTACCTCTTCCTCTAAAGTTTCCCTTCATATTTCCTTGGAAATGTTGTGTGGAGACAGGTGATGACTTTGGTATATCAAAACAACCTGCTGCATCTTTCTGTGAAAGTGCTTTGCCAAAGTCAGTTTTAGAAAGGGTTGACCATTCAGTAATCATTTGTTTGACTGGGACCACTAAATGGGGTTTGCGATTACTCAGGAAAGTCTGGATCAATAATGGATCCATAGCTGGCAGAATACCCAAACCGGCTTCCTTTGTCCACACATCATTGAATTTTTTCCAAAATTCAAGAACTGATTCTCCTGTCTTTTGTTTGCGTGCTATGGCGGTGGGCAATGAAGATTTTGGTTTAAAAATCTTTAACATGTGAGTTGTTAGTTCACTCCACATGTCATCTCTCCCTTGTTCTGTGTTAAGCTTGTAATCGGTTGCAGCTGTACCCTCTGGTTCCACAGTAGATATAGTTCCGACCTTGGTCCAGTCCCAACCTGTACCTGTCCCTACAACACCCTCAATAATTAACCTCATATCCTCCTGTGTGTAGTTTCTGCCTTTACAAGCTCTTTTCAGGTAGGCAAGAGTGGCGGATTTATGTCTTTATTTTTCTTTCTAAACATTCTGATTATGTTCTTGTAGATACTCTGAGTCTTTTATTTCTTGGCAAAATGCTAATAAGCACTCCTTATGGTGAGAGGTTCCCCTGATCACAAGCAAGCTTTGTATGTTATTACTTTTCTTATTTTTATAACCAAACAATTTTTATTTATATTTCAAACTTTTTTGGCAGAGTGCCAACAGGTTCAAACAGTGCCTTCAATTGCGGTAGTACTAATGCCGCAAACAATTCCCCGCTATCTATTATGGTTAGGGAGATATTAGCACTTGAACCCTGTTGGCAAAAAGCCGAATATACAAATTTTGCACCTGACTTCCCCTGCGCAAGAGATGTCAGTAGCAAAAAGAATTATTCAAATAGCATGTTTTGATCAAGAGTTAGCCTCGGAATACCCTGCCAACTACGCCAATTTATTTTCCTTAACAAAATACATTTGGAACAAATTCAAGAGTTTTTGGACATACAAGAAATTCACAACCTTGTTCACGGACCTGCTGTCTTATTTCAGACAAACTTAAACCTTCTATGAAATTAACTTTACAATGTGCATTAATTCTTAACACTTCTATATACGGTTTACCTTTTCTGAAATATGGACCTTTACCCAAATTGTGTCTATAACCTCCGGGCACACTACTCACCAAATGTGCCTTTGGTTTTTGAAACAAAACAGCAGACCACATATACACTCAACGCAATTCAGCCACTATGATACTTTTAAAGGAGTTACACAATCATACACAGTTTACACAATACATTGATCATCAGTCTCTTGTTCTGTTCCAAACAGAACTAAAACTCTAGAGTACTCTGTAAAATTCTCCTAAAGTTACCAAAACCGTTTAAGGTTACCAAAACCTTTTCAAGTGTTCCCAAAACACTATTTATATGACCGGTCAACTTTTATCTCTACTCATGAGAGGTTCTATAACCCAGCAGCAATCTCTATGGGGTGGAAGCCATACGGGCTGGCAAGTCAATTTCACTCAATAAGAATAAGATTGACTTACCGAGTCCGTTGTTGTAACGGTAGACTTCCATCTCCAGACGAGCCCCCAGTGCTGAAAGGGTTAATCCTATGTCTAGGGTGGTCCCCCTTTTTTTTTTTTTTCCATAAAGAATTTTATTGAAGATTTTGTCAAATTACAGAAAATAGAAAATACAATTCTCGAGAATTCAGATATAAAAGGAACCTGGTTTAGATTACATCATATAACATCAGAACTTTGGAATATCAAATCTCGCCAGGGTCCCTTGGATACATTTTAAATACGAATATAAATACAATTCCTGGTTTAGAAATGTTTCATACGTTCCTCGAGCCTCAGTGCTATGCTTAGCTGAAGTGGAATATCTCGAGGAGCTACTCATCTACCAGGGTCGTTATGGGTGTAGAGCCGCTACATTGCCTCCTGATTAGTTTTGTGCATATTTCGCAGAGCCTGTGGGAAGTGAAACAGGGGCGATGACTGCATCAGCCCCCTATTCCACAATTGACTAAAACTGGGACTATGCATGGGGAGTTAGAAAAGAAAGGGGAAGTTGAGAGGTGGGGACGAGGGGGGAGGGGAAGGGGGGAAAGAGGTATATTGAGATTTAAAGGTGATGAGAGGGGGTGGGGTAACCACCAGCTACCCTCTCCATCTGCTTCGAGTATCGAGAAGCGCTGAATGTGTCCGGTGACTTTGGATTGTATCTTAGGGAATGCTATTGAGCCATTTTACTACCTAGACACTGTCTTGTATCAAGGTCTGATAGATTTGGGATTTTCGGTAGGTAAACCAACTATGCCATATATTTGAGAAACTGGGGATCCTATCTTGTGCAATATGTATCAGCTCCTCCATCGCAGCTATGTGGTTAATGCGTGATGTCCATTGTTTCATTGAAGGGATTGGTGTGGACCTCCAGTAAACCGGTAAGCAAAGTCTATCAGCGATGATCATGTGAATGGCCACCGATTTTAGGTATCGTTTCCGGGGTATTTTGGACATATGGAGGAGTTACTGTGCTGGCGTGAACTCCAATGGGAGCGAGGAAATTGCCATAGTTGCATCATGTACCTTACGCCAGTATGGCTGAATCAGCGGGCATGTCCACCAAATGTGGAGAAAAGTGCCCTTATCCTTCTTGCATCTCCAGCATTGATCTGAGACCATTGGGGTAAATTTGTGGAGCAGCTCCGGTGTCTTATACCACCTTGGTTTAATTTTATATCCATTTTTCTGGGTGTTTAGATTTAGGGAACCCTTGTGGATATAAAGGTGAACCCAATCCCAGCTAGCTTCCTCAATCTCTGTGTCCAGCTCCCTCTCCCAGAATGCATGCTCCGCACGCAAAGAAGCATAAGGTTCTCAGAATATTGAGGCGTACAGTATCGAGATCACATGACTCTGAGGACAGGAGCTGGAACACAGCAACTCAAAGACTGTGGGGATTTTCGTGAAGCCTTCCCTGTTCGCTGGGTCATCCAGGTAATGCTTTAGTTGCAGGTATGCCCAAAAGGGAAAGGACTCAGAAAGAGCTGCAAGTTCCCCTAACCAGAGAAACCTGTCTCTAGAGAAAAAATGTTTGGCCTGTATTTCGATATTCGGCCATTTGGCTGCTAAGAAGGTTTTGTCCATACCTGGGAAAAAGTCCACATTACCCTTGATAAGGGTGATCGCGCATTTCTTTGCCGAAAGTGCATGAACTCTACAGGCCCTCTCACAGGCATTAAGCGTCGCCCCCATAAGCGGGTGCAAGTGTATGGTGGGAAGTATATGTTTCTTGGTAAGCCAGCTCCATGCCCGAAATCAGATGCTCCAGTAGAACCCATCCCTTGCATCTGGCATGTATCTTCCAATCCACCACCCGGGTTAAATGGACTGCCCAATAGTATCGCTGGAGGTCAGGAAGGTCTATGCCGCCCCCTGATTTCGGAAGGACCAGCTTAGCCCATCCAATCTGTGCTGCCTTGTTTCCAAAAAGAAAACCCCTACACATCTTCTTATATGCTGCAAAAAAGGAAAGTGGCAGGCTAATCGGCATGGTCTGTAATTTGTACAATAGGTGGGGGAGGACCGTCATTTTCAGAATTGAGGCCCGCCCAAACCAGGACACGGTGGGAACAGCCCATCTGTTTAAGTCCTGTTATGAGTAAGCACTCAGCTCAGAGTGTGAAACGCGTCAGCTAATCCTGTACTTTCTGCATGATGGTCTTGTATTTTTGATGATCCCATCTTTCTAATAAAGTCAAGTTTTCTACTACATCCGGTGTGCGGCATCCAGATCTTCTCATTTCAAGCCTAAGTCCTGTTGTATCGACTTCAGTTCTGGCAGAAAGTTCTTTGCCTATAAGTCTGCAAGATTCCCGAGTAGACGGATGCCCAGATATGTAATGGCCTCAAACTTCCAAAGGAAGGGGAAGTTTCCCTGACATAGTTGTACTAGCTTAGGAGGTAGGGAAATATTTAATGCAAAGGATTTGGCGTAATTAATGTTTAGGTTTGAGATACATTGGAACTGTTCTAGGACCTGTAATAAGGTGGGTATGGATGTCAATGGGGATGAAAGGAAGAGCAAGATGTCGTCCGCAAAGGCAGCGATCTTATATTCTCGCTGGTGGACTTCAATTCTTCTTATGTTCGGGTTCGCCCAGATGCAACGCAGGAGGGGTTCTAAGGTGAGAATGTATAGTATCGGTGAAAGAGGGCATCCCTGTCTGGTTCCATTATGGATGGAGAAGGCGTCTGACAGGTGGCTATTGACCCGAACTCTCGCTGTGGGGTTGGCTTATAGCTACCCGATAAAGGCCCTCATACAGCTCCCCAGGGCCAGTGCCTCTAAGGATGCATTCATGTAGTCCCAGGCCACCCGGTCAAATGCCTTCTCTGCATCCGTTGCCAGGAAGAACCCCTCTCGTTGGGTAGAGGTAAGCCAGTGATGTAAGTTCAGAGCTTTAATGGTATTATCTCTGGCTTCTCTACCAGGGATGAAGCCAACTTGGTCGAGACCCACCCATGCTGGTACATGGTAGGTCAATCGGGTTGCAATAATCTTTGAGAATATTTTGACATCAGCATTCAGAAGGGAGATCGGTCGATAATTGGCTACATTTGTGGGGTCCTTATTATCCTTGGGTATTACAGAGATATATGCTTCTAACAAGCTTCTAGAAAAGCAAGGGGTGTCCGACAGAGTGTTAAAGGCCTTGAGGAAACCCGGAGCCAGGAGGTCAGCAAAGCTTTTATAATACTGGGCCGTGAAGCCGTCTGGCCCCGAACTTTTGCCTGGTTTCATGGTCTTTAAGGCCCCCTGCCACTCCTCCATCGACAACGGGGCTTCTAGAGCCTTCCAGTCGTCAGTCGCTAGTGCTCGGGGACTATATTTCCTGAGAAAGTCTTTTATCAACTCTGAACGTGTATTTGCTTGCATCGGGTGAGGCTCATTTGATTTGAGGTCCTATAGTTTACTATAAAAGGAATAGAACTGCCTGGCAATGTCCTCATTTTTAGAGTGGGTCACCCCATGCCTGTCCATGACATGGTGGATGTCAAGGGTAAGTTTTTGCGTGAATCTGGCTAAGAATCTCCCTGGTTTGTTGCCTTGTTCGTAATATAGTTTCTGTGATAACATCTGCCGCTTCCGAGCCCTTTTGAATAGTTCTTCCAATAAAAGCGCTTCTGTGTCCGCTAGTTCATTTGCTATCTTAAGAGCTATTGAGCCTTTGTGCTGTACTTCTAATGTGGAGATTTTATCAGAAAGTTTATCAGAGTTCGAATCAGAGTTTGGTGTTCCCTTCTTTTCCTGGCCTCGATGGCCAACAAGTGGCCTCGTACAACACACTTGTGTGCCTCCCACTGAGTCATGGAAGATACATCTGGTGTGTCATTATGACGAAAGTATTCGCCAATGGTCTGAGTGATGGTGGCCAGGTCACCAGGATCAGTAAGAAGGAAAGCGTCCATTCTCCAAATTTTAGTAGTTGTTACCTTCTGAGGGAATCGTAAGGTCAGGGTGATCGGGTGGTGGTCGGAGAGCACCATGGCCTCTATTGTCGCGTCATGGAGGTAGGATAAGTCTGTCTGGGATATGAAGAGGTAATCTAGCCTTGAGTAGTGATTATGTGGGGATGAGAAGAAAGTATAGTCTTTCCCTCGTGGATTCAGAGTATGCCAGGTATCATGGAGTGTGAAAGAGGCCAACTGGAGTTTCACATGTCATAGGGCAGAGAATGGGAAAGAAGAGGAGCCCGTCGATGTGTCAAGGTGCGGGTCTAGGGCCATGTTGAAGTCCCCCCCTAGGATTGGAAGGCCTGTCTTGAATGTTGTAAGTTTCCGGATAATGTTACCTGTTTTGAATTGGCACAGTATATGTTTGCCAAGGTCATGGGCCTGCCCTGCCAGGTCCCTTTCAGAAAAAGGAACCGTCCCTCTGGGTCAGCCATACAGTCTTCAATACAGAAAGTGAACGACTTTGCACATAGTATCGATACTTAGTTTTGGAAGGTCGCGTGGTAAGCCTCTGGGTAGCAACCGTTAGTCAAGCGGGGGGATGGAGCTTGATTTAAAGTGGGTTTCTTGCAAGAAGATGATTTGAGCTCTATGTCGGTGGGCTTCAGCAAGAAGACTGCTGCGCTTTCCCGGGATATTAAAACCTTTCGCATTAAGGGAGTAAACCTTTAGTGATAGAGGAGCTGAGGAGTGCACTGTAGACTGCATTTTAATAGTTATGTCTACGTGACAGTATCGCCTCTGAGAAGCAGATGGAGAGGGCCCGTGGGGGGTGGGAAATGGAAAGTGGGGAGGGGGGGTTAGAAAGGGGAGGAGGAAAGAGTGTGAAGAGTAAGGAGAGTAGAGCCTACTTTTGGCTTGTAGTTGCCCAAAAGATGCTCAGTAATCTAAAAGATACCTAGTATCCTTATGAGGTAGGGTTCCCTTGTATGAGGAGTTTTGTAGTATGTACCAAAGGTTATCCTAGTCGTGCTGAACAACCTAGTCAGGGGGTAAAAAGGGGGAGTAAGGGGGAGGAAAACTATGCCGGTTGTTTTCAAAGGAGGATCCTGCCTCCCTGAGGTGGGGAAGAAGCCTAACACCAGAACAAGTATAGACACTCTATCATCCAGAAACCACAAAATACAGGTAGGAGTATTAAGGGAGAACCCGGGCTTCGCTACTCGGGAACATCCCAATTGGGCCCACTCATAAATGGTGAACAGGGCCCTCTCAGGAGTGCCCCCAAGGAGTTGGGCCAGGGACCTCAGAATGTACGATATCAGTTTAACATAATGACTCAGTGCCTGGTCCTCGGCAGAGGACTTACTCGCTGCTGCATGTACCAGACTGGCCCGCGGAGGCCCCAGCGCCCAGACACAGGCGTTTTGGGCCTGCATCTAGGCTACCCAGACCCCACTGCCCCAGCCTTTCCTGAAGCGGTCAGCCATTAGACCCTGTAAAGCGGCAGGGCCAGCTTAATCATTTTATAAACAGACTTGTGAGTAAGCTCTTATAACTACCCGTGAGATCAATTAACATAACCCTGTCATAGGGCTTCCCACCCCTGCCCCCGTGGTTAAAAATACCGGAGAGGGATAGGTGGTGGCCCTAATTCCACCGCCCTCCAACAATCCCCACGGTTACTTAATGGTCAATAACAGTGAATGGAAGTTGTCAGCGTCCCCAGCCTCCGGCGACCAAGCCCCAGGATATCCTGGTTCCAATATCACCGGACACTCACGAGGTGCAACACCCAACAAAAAGATTACAACAGTAACAACATCAATGGCTTTCGGTAGGGCACAAGCCTTCCCCCCCCGGGCTTATGAGAGATTAGTAGTGAACCGCTGTCTCAGCCCTGTATTTCCTGCGAAAGCTTGCGCCGTCCCGAGAGATCCCCAGGGAGCAACGAAAGGAGAGTATTGTAAAGGTTGATATTCCTAGATCCTCTGTCGCTTTTGTCATAATGTCCCTCGGGCCCCTAATATAGTTGCTGATCCGCATGGGTGATCAGCACCTCGCAACAGGTATGGGCTAGATGGGGTAGCAGGCAAACCTCTTCATGGGTAGCTTCCTTCTGTAGTTTGCCAGTCCTTTATACTATAGCAAGGAGAGGGGAGCAAGCATCCCCCCAAGGTGTACTCAGGGCCCCGTGTAAAACAAGATCCTTCAGCGATGCAGGAGAGTTGGGCCTAGGGTCCCGGGGTTAAAGGAGTGTTTGCAACAAGGAGCCCACCCCTGCCCCTTGTCATGACAGGGCCCTGTGGACTGAGAACCCGATGTGTGATCTGATTGCTGTGGCGTTCATTACGACTAGCGTGTGTCCTAGAGCGGGAGCAGAGTGTAAGACTTCCCAATGCCAATGCAACAGAGGTTACTGGTCAGGGCAGGAGTAACAGAACCTGCACCTGCCATTACCCAATAATTTCACAACAGTGACAGCTCTAAGTCAGAGCTCAGGGAGGCCCATGCAAACCATAGCAACAGCCAGTGGGCATCAGCGGCCAGAAAAAAGGAGGTTCAAGGTAATAACTATAGGGTTCAGCTCACCGTAGCAAAATCTGTAGGAAAGGGGAGTTATGGTCTAGAGAGACCCCTCTGACACCTCCATCCCTAAACATTGCAAAAGAACAAGGAAAACTAGCCCATTGGGACTTTGAATGAGGTGAGAGAGATAGGCACACGTTCACACAAACTGCAATAAAAATAGATTTATTAATACAGAGGCTGTATAAACAAATGGGAACAACAATAAATGTGCATTAATAAACAAAAAACACTAAGCGCATAATGTTCTAGCGTGACATATACAATCAAATAAGTGTAAATAAAATGTATGTGAATGCACGTGCCATAAATTAAATAAAAATTGTTAGATTGACAATGATATCAAGCTGCTATCAATTATATAGTGGTCAGAATCCCCTAAAAATTAAAACATATAACATAGATTGATGCGCTCTGATACAAAGTTCAATCAATGTGAGAAAAGAATTTTTTGTGCTAAAAAAAAATGTGAAAAAAATTGCTACCAAATCCCTAAAAAATTGCATATATATAAAATCGCAAATATATGAAAAAATCGCAAATATTTAAAAACTGTGTTCCTCCAGTTATACAAATCCACTGGAAGTGGTGCGATATCTCCAAAGTAAACTAAGCAACAATTGTGTATAGATATACTAAAAATGCGTTTGCAAATAGTAATCAATCCAAATTAGTGCCAATAAATAAATAAATTAGATATATTCCCTGTGATAATAATAATAAAAAAATAAATAAATAATATGCTTATAAAGGTGCAATATATATACAATTGATGAGTATAAATAGATAAATAGATAAATAGTGCCAATAGAATCTGATTAAATATAGATGATTAAATTCATGAGATAGGACAAGTAACAGGCGACAGTTCAATCCTCAGTAATCTGGGGTATCTGGATTCCTGCAGTACTTATTTGTTCACCCTCTGAGCTATTTCTTCCACAGCCACAATGAATGGTAATTTTGTCAGTATCAAGTGGTTTTATGTAAAATAAACAAAGAGAGAAAACATTGCGCAATATTGTTACAATAAAAGTTCACAGGCAAAAAATGAGAAATGACCAATGCGGGTTACATTTGAAAATAATAAATGTAATGTATGTGTGAAAATGACTTCTGATATAATTATGGAAGCTGTTGTATGGGTCGTAATAACAGATAAGTAAAAACAAAAAACTAAGCAGGAGAAACAAAAAGAAAAAGAAAACGAAAAACATATGATGTAAAAAAACTTGAATTATGTATGGAGAAATGTTTGCACCAACAGTGATGGAAAATTGGTGTTGTGTATGGTGAAAGGAGATCACCTACACAGCGGATTTGGAGTAAATGAAAAAAGAAAAGGGAAGAAAAACAGTATTACCTGAATGCATTAAACAAGTCCCAGACATATGTGATGCACTCCCGGGTCTGTAACCATCACGATAGACCATCAGAACACAAATGCAAACTGCAGCCGCGCAGAGCATCCAGATATACCCAAGGCGGGTCCGGAAACTCCGCCCCCAGCGTCATGTACGGATGGTGACAAACCAGCGTGTGGGATGCCGGCCGTCACGAACGGGTGTGCGTAGCAACAACCCCTCCTCCTTCAGAGGTGTGAGGTCGGAGGACATCACAGGGTGGGCGTGGAGAACATGACACCGACATGCAGGTGGCCAAACCCGCCCTGAGACAGATGAGGACAGCAGGAGGTCAGAAGTACCTCCCCTGTGCATGTCGCAGCCCCGTCAGACCAGACAAAATTTTTGGGCTAATGGGTGTCTACCACCCGGGTAATTTGAAAGAAAGGGGAGTTATGGTCTGGAGAGACCCCTCTGACACCTCCATCCCTAAACATTGCAAAAGAACAAGGAAAACTAGCCCATTGGGACTTTGAATGAGGTGAGAGAGATAGGCACACGTACACACAAACTGCAATAAAAATTGATTTATTAATACAGAGGCTGTATAAACAAATGGGAACAACAATAAATGTGCGTTACCCGGCATAGTAGCCTAGTTAACAGCTAGGGATGAGCTTCGTGTTCGAGTCGAACCCATGTTCGACTCGAACATCGGCTGTTCGACCGTCCGTCGAATTGCGAACGATATGGGCCGTTCGCGCCAAATTCGTGTGGCGCGTCACGGCCCATAATTCACTGCGGCATCGCAGTGCATTGCTGGCTGATGATTGGCCAAGCATGCACTATGACCCGCATGCTTGGCCAATCACAGCGCCGTCAGTAGAGAGAGCTGTAATTGGCCAAAGCCAGGGTGGCTTTGGCCAATTATGGCTCAGGGGATTTAGTACACACCCCACACTATATAAGGCCGCCTGCACGGCGGCCCTGTGTAGTGTGTGTTCCGGTGTGCTGAGCGATAGAGAGAGAGAGAGACAGTGTCATTTGATTTGAGTTAGATAGATTAGGCAGAACAGTCAGTCAGTTAGCTGCACTTACAGTGTATTGTGTATATATATGCATCCCAGGTGTTGCATATATATATATACACTGTATTCAGTTTAGCTAGATCCGTTCCTGTTATCTTCTATCTAGACTATTTACATTCAGTGCAGTGTGTCCTGCTCACAGTGTTCAGCTAGATCCGTTCCTGCTATTTACATTCAGTACAGTGCTTCCTGCTCACAGTGTTCAGCTAGATCCGTTCCTGCTATTTACATTCAGTGCAGTGCGTGCTGCTCACAGTGTTCAGCTAGATCCGTTCCTGCTATTTACATTCAGTGCAGTGCGTCCTGCTCACAGTGTTCAGCTAGATCCGTTCCTGCTATTTACATTCAGTGCAGTGCGTCCTGCTCACAGTGTTCAGCTAGATCCGTTCCTGCTATTTACATTCAGTGCAGTGCTTCCTGCTCACAGTGTTCAGCTAGATCCGTTCCTGCTATTTACATTCAGTGCAGTGCGTGCTGCTCACAGTGTTCAGCTAGATCCGTTCCTGCTATTTACATTCAGTGCAGTGCGTCCTGCTCACAGTGTTCAGCTAGATCCGTTCCTGCTATTTACATTCAGTGCAGTGCGTCCTGCTCACAGTGTTCAGCTAGATCCGTTCCTGGTATTTACATTTAGTGCAGTGCGTCCTGCTCACAGTGTTCAGCTAGATCCGTTCCTGCTATTTACATTCAGTGCAGTGCGTCCTGCTCACAGTGTTTAGCTACATCCGTTCCTGCTGTTTACATTCAGTGCAGTGCGTCCTGCTCACAGTGTTCAGCTAGATCCGTTCCTGCTATTTACATTCAGTGCAGTGCGTCCTGCTCACAGTGTTCAGCTAGATCCGTTCCTGTTATTTACATTCAGTGCAGTGCGTCCTGCTCACAGTGTTCAGCTAGATCCGTTCCTGCTATTTACATTCAGTGCAGTGCGTCCTGCTCACAGTGTTCAGCTAGATCCGTTCCTGCTATTTACATTCAGTGCAGTGCGTCCTGCTCACAGTGTTCAGCTAGATCCGTTCCTGCTATTTACATTCAGTGCAGTGCGTGCTGCTCACAGTGTTCAGCTAGATCCGTTCCTGCTATTTACATTCAGTGCAGTGCGTCCTGCTCACAGTGTTCAGCTAGATCCGTTCCTGCTATTTACATTCAGTGCAGTGCGTCCTGCTCACAGTGTTTAGCTACATCCGTTCCTGCTGTTTACATTCAGTGCAGTGCGTCCTGCTCACAGTGTTCAGCTAGATCCGTTCCTGCTATTTACATTCAGTGCAGTGCGTCCTGCTCACAGTGTTCAGCTAGATCCGTTCCTGCTATTTACATTCAGTGCAGTGCGTGCTGCTCACAGTGTTCAGCTAGATCCGTTCCTGCTATTTACATTCAGTGCAGTGCGTCCTGCTCACAGTGTTCAGCTAGATCCGTTCCTGCTATTTACATTCAGTGCAGTGCGTCCTGCTCACAGTGTTTAGCTACATCCGTTCCTGCTGTTTACATTCAGTGCAGTGCGTCCTGCTCACAGTGTTCAGCTAGATCCGTTCCTGCTATTTACATTCAGTGCAGTGCGTCCTGCTCACAGTGTTCAGCTAGATCCGTTCCTGCTATTTACATTCAGTGCAGTGCGTGCTGCTCACAGTGTTCAGCTAGATCCGTTCCTGCTATTTACATTCAGTGCAGTGCGTCCTGCTCACAGTGTTCAGCTAGATCCGTTCCTGCTATTTACATTCAGTGCAGTGCGTCCTGCTCACAGTGTTTAGCTACATCCGTTCCTGCTGTTTACATTCAGTGCAGTGCGTCCTGCTCACAGTGTTCAGCTAGATCCGTTCCTGCTATTTACATTCAGTGCAGTGCGTCCTGCTCACAGTGTTCAGCTAGATCCGTTCCTGCTATATACATTTAGTGCAGTACGTCCTGCTCACAGTGTTCAGCTAGATCCGTTCCTGTTATCTTCCTACTGACAGGCAGGCTTGTCTGGTTACAGTATATAAAGCTACCTGAAGAAAATTACAGGTGTTCTATCCCAGCTTAGTGCAGCTACAGGCCATTAGTATGTCTGGAAGGCCAAGAAGGAGAGGCAGACAGTCACAAGCCAATAAGAGAGGGCAAGCAGGCTCTGTGTCTAGTGCTGGTCGTGGAGACGGTGCATCCTCATCAGCACGTGGCCATGGGACACGCTTGGCCTTTTTTTCGGCAGCTGGCCGTGTTGAGCCGCAACATGCGGAAGACTTGGTCGAGTGGATGACCAAGCCGTCCTCATCCTCCTCATCCTCTCTCACCCATGCCCAGGGTGCTTTGTCTGGCAAAGCAGCGGCCTCTTCCCTCAGCTCAATGTCATCAGTGACTCCTTCCCTAGCTCCACCATGTCCTCATGAGGATTCCCTCGAACTGTTTGACCACAGTGTTGGGTACATGCTCCAGGAGGATGCCCAGCGTTTGGAAGGCTCTGATGATGATACTGAGCTCAATGAAGGCAGTAACATGAGCACGGACAGAGGGGGTGCCCAAGAAGGACAGCAATCTGGCAGTCATGCTCCCCCTGCTGCAGCATACTGCCAGGTTTGCTCCAGTGATGAGGAGGGAGGGGATGATGAGGTCACTGACTCAACGTGGGTGCCTGATAGGAGAGAGGAGGAGGAGGAGGAGGAGGAGGAGGAGGTGGCACATCACCAACTAGGCAGGATGCCCTCCAGGGGCCAGCCTAAGGGCAGCACATTGACTGCATCACACCCCAAAGCTCCACATGTGCAGGGCGCTGCAGTCTCTGCGCGTTATTCAAAAAGTTCTTTGGTGTGGGCCTTTTTTGAGACGAGTGCATCAGATCGCACCGCTGCTATTTGCAACATATGTCTCAAGCGTATCTCGCGTGGCCAAAACATCTCCCGCTTGGGTACCACATGCTTGACCAGACATATGTTGACCTGCCATGCAGTTCGTTGGCAAGCGTATCTAAAAGACCCACACCAAAGAACAAAGACGATCTCTCCTTGCTCCTCATCAGCTGAGATTTCCAACCCCACTAGACCTTCAGTCCTCTCTGCGACCTGCAGTGAGAGGAATGAAGGTGTAGAATTAGGTGTGTCACAGCCAAGTACTTATGGGCAATCTGCTTTTGGTACACCGACGTCAGATTGTACCAGGCAAATTTCCCTGCCCCAGCTGCTGCACCGCCGAAAGAAGTTTGCTCCCAGCCATCCACATGCCCAGCGGTTGAATGCTAGCTTGGCAAAATTGCTAGCACTTCAACTGCTGCCTTTTCAGTTGGTAGACTCTGCCCCCTTCCGTGAGTTTGTGGAATGTGCGGTTCCTCAGTGGCAGGTACCCAAACGCCACTTTTTCTCACGGAAGGCGATTCCGGCTCTCTACCGGCATGTGGAAGGCAATGTCCATGCCTCGCTGGACAGGGCGGTCAGCGGTAAGGTGCATATTACCGCTGACTCATGGTCCAGCAGGCATGGACAGGGACGTTACTTAAGTTTCACGGCGCATTGGGTGACTCTGCTGGCAGCTGGGAAGGATGCAGGACAAGGTGCAGTAGTGTTGGAGGTTGTTCCGCCACCACGCCTCCAAAATGCTGATTGTGACACACCTCTCTCCTCCACCCCCTCCTCTTCTTCTTCCTCCATGGCCTCTTCCTCGGAACCAGCGGTGCTCCGTAGGCGTTCAAGGGGCTACGCAAGTACGCAGGCCAAAAGATGCCATGCGGTGCTTGAGCTGGTGTGCTTGGGGGACAGGAGCCACACTGGGGCAGAGGTTCTGTCAGCTCTGCAGGGGCAGGTTCAGAGGTGGTTGACGCCACGCCAACTTAAGGCAGGAATGGTGGTTTGCGACAATGGCACCAACCTCCTCTCTGCCCTCCGACAGGGACAACTGACCCATGTGCCCTGTTTGGCTCACGTCCTTAACTTGGTGGTGCAGCGGTTCTTGGGCAGGTACCCGGGCTTACAGGATGTCCTGAGGCAGGCCAGGAAAGTCTGTGTGCATTTCCGCCGGTCATATAATGCCAGTGCTCGGCTGACGGACCTCCAAAAGGAGTTTAACCTGCCCAAGAACCGCCTAATCTGTGACATGCCCACCAGGTGGAACTCGACGTTGGCCATGCTGCAGCGGCTGCACACGCAGCAGAGGGCCATCAATGAGTACCTGTGCGACTATGGCACCAGGACAGGGTCAGGGGACCTTGGTTTTTTTTCCCCACGCCAGTGGGCCATGATCAGGGATGCATGCACTGTCCTGTCACCATTCGAGGAGGCCACGAGGATGGTGAGCACTGACAGTGCATGCATCAGTGACACTGTCCCCCTTGTCCACCTGTTGGAGCACACGCTGCGTGGAATAATGGACAGGGCACTTGAGGCAGAACAGAGGCAGGAAGAGGAGGACTTCCTTAGCTCTCAAGGCCCCCTTTATCCAGACAGTGTTCCTGCGTGCCCGCCGATCACACAGGAAGAGGACGAGGAGGAGGAGGAGGAGGAGGAGGAAGATTGTGTCAGTATGGAGGTGGAGCCTGGCACTCAGCATCAGCAGTCTTTAAGGGATCAGTCCCAAGGAACACATGGACTTGTACGTGGCTGGGAGGAGGTGGCTGCGGACGTTGTTGTCCTTAGTGACCCAGAGGACTCCGGACCGAATGCCTCAGCAAACCTACGCTGCATGGCCTCCCTGATCCTGCAAAGCCTGCGTAAGGATCCTCGTATTCGTGGTATCAAGGAGAAGGACCAATACTGGCTGGCAACCCTCCTTGATCCACGTTACAAGGGTAAGGTTGCGGACCTTATCTTGCCATCGCAGAGGGAGCAGAGGATGAAACATCTTCGGGAGGCCTTGCAGAAAGGTCTGTGCAACGCGTTCCCAGAGACTGGGAGGTTACAAACTCCTGTTTCTGGACAACGTGTTGCTGAGGCTTCGGTCAGTCAAAGAAGGAGCGGTGGAGAAGGTGGCCGTCTGACCGATGCGTTCAGACAATTTTTTGGTCCGCAGCCCCAAGGTATGATCGGTTCCAGCAACCATCGCCAGCGTCTGTTTTACATGGTGCAGGAATACCTAGGGGCAAGATCAGACTTGGACACCTTTCCCACCGAAAATCCTCTGGGTTACTGGGTCTTGAGGATGGATCACTGGCCAGAGCTTGCACAGTATGCAATTGAGCTACTGGCCTGTCCTGCATCCAGCGTTCTTTCGGAACGCACATTCAGTGCTGCTGGAGGCGTGGTAACCGATCACAGGGTGCGTCTGTCCACCGACTCGGTCGATCGGCTGACCTTCATAAAAATGAATCAGTCTTGGATCACCACCAGCTACCAAGCACCTGATGCAGATGTAACCGAATAATTTTTTTTGAAATCTCAGATCCCTTCAAAGACTGCCTATGCTGATGCTGAGTGACTATCCCTGAGTAATTATCCTCTTCCTCCTCAATCATCACGCTGATAGCTTGTAAGAACATTTTTGGTTCTGGGCGCCACCACCAGTGCCTAAGGCACAATTTTTCAGCCCCTGTTTAACAGGGGCGTGTAATTACAATTTTTGATGTAATACTTTGCAGCAGGGCTCGTTCCTGCATTCCAACTAGAGTGTCTGTGAGGGGTTGCAGTGTTGTGGCACCAGCACCAGTGCCTAAGACCCAATTTTTCAGCCCCTGTCTAACAGGGGCGTGTAATTACAATTTTTGATGCAATACTTTGCAGCAGGGCTTGTTCCTGCGTTTCAACTAGAGTGTCTGTGAGGGGTTGCAGTGTTGTGGCACCAGCACCAGTGCCTAAGACCCAATTTTTCTGCCCCTGTCTAACAGGGGCGTGTAATTACAATTTTTGATGCAATACTTTGCAGCAGGGCTCGTTCCTGCGTTCCAACTAGAGTGTCTGTGAGGGGTTGCAGTGTTGTGGCACCAGCACCAGTGCCTAAGGCCTAATTTTTCAGCTCCTGTTCAACAGGGGCATGTAATTACAATTCTTGATCTAATATTTCACAGCAGGGCCCTGTGAGGGCTTACAGTGTTTTGGCCACAGCAACACCTAAGGCCCAAATTTCTGCTGAGTATATAGGGCAGGACCCTACTTTCAAACATCTAACTTACAAACGACTCCTACTTGCAAACGGAAGGAGACAACAGGAAGTGAGATGAAATCTACCCCTAAGGAAGGGAAATTCTCTCCTGTAAGAGTTAATATGGGAAAACAATTTTTCCTTTCCACTGATGCTTTCCAATCCTTGTTCCACAAAAAAACACAAATTTTCAAAAAACATTTTTCATTGGGACAAAAAAGTGAGGTGAAATCTTCTGAAGAGGAGGAAAGACGCAAAACAAATGTCACAGGGGTGATAACCCTTCCCTATGTTTTCCAAAAAGCTTAGAAAAGATTTTTTGGCTGGAGCTAAACACATTAAAAATGTTCAAAATTACAAACAGATTCTACTTTACAACAAACCTACAGTCCCTGTCTTGTTTGCACCGCCTGTATACTGCTGTTCAGAGTATATAGGGACCTTTCCTTATTTTAATTTGGGTGCGGGGTTCCCCTTAATATCCATACAAGACCCAAAGGGCCTGGTAATGGACTGGGGGGTACCCATGCCGTTTGTCTCACTGATTTTCATCCATATTGCCATGACCCGACATGACATTAAACCCGCAAGCAGTTTTAAATGAGATTTTTTCCTTTAAAAATGACATTTGGTGCAGGGACTGTTCTAAACATGGGAAACACGCGTCACTTTACAGGCATACTATAGACACCCCCCAGGTACGATATTTAAAGGAATATTTCACTTTTTTTTTTTTACTTTAAGCATCATTAAAATCACTGCTCCCGAAAAAACGGCCGTTTTTAAAAGTTTTTTTTGCATTGATACATGTCCCCTGGGGTAGGACCCGGGTCCCCAAACCCTTTTTAGGACAATACCATGCAAATTAGCCTTTAAAATGAGCACTTTTGATTTCGAACGTTCGAGTCCCATAGACGTCAATGGGGTTCTAACGTTCGTGCGAACTTGCGGTCCGTTCGCGGGTTCTGGTGCGAACCGAACCGGGGGGTGTTCGGCTCATCCCTATTAACAGCATAGGTAAAAAAAACAAATACAATTACACTGCAATCAGTTTGTACATCCATAGAAAGTAGCAAGATACATGATGAAAGTTAAAACCAATAAATGCATATACATCATGTAACATTTGAAAGTACACAAGCATAAGTGGCAGCAGTATATGAACATGGTATGACCAACTGCGGATACCCATCAGAATGGGCATGCGGGTAGCATCAATGGTGCCCTACGCGTTTCGCGAGTCTGTTCTCGCTCATCAGGGGCAGATGCATACTGGGTTTTTCTATAACAGAAATATTAAAGTAGTGAATATATGTAATTCATTAGATGGATCGGGGCGGGAGAGGTGGTTGGCAAGTGAGGTTAATGACATAAAGGCCTCATACTCACCAATCAACTGGGCTTGGTCACCAAAACCCTGGATGCCAAGATGGCGGCCACGAGCAGTGCCGATTCGGGAGCTGAGGGGGCCTTGCAACCGGAAACGCCGCAGGAAAGAATCAGGACGCACAGCACGCACTGACAGGAAAACATCTGATCTGTGGTCTGGATGTGTCCATGGGCATATCTAAAAAAGGAGGATGTGTAAAGATGCATGAGTCTCAAGGGGTGTGTTGAAACCAAATAGGCATCAAATAATGGATTAAAAAAATGAGAAATGACCAATGGGGGTTAAATTTGAAAATAATAAATGTAATGTATGTGTGAAAATGACTTCTGATATCATTATGGAAGCTGTTGTATGGGCTGTAATCACAGATAAGTAAAAACAAAAAACTAAGCAGGAGAAACAAAAAGAAAAAGAAAACGAAAAACATATGATGTAAAAAAACATGAATTATGTATGGAGAAATGTTTGCACCAACAGTGATGGAAAATTGGTGTTGTGTATGGTGAAAGGAGATCACCTACACAGCGGATGTGGAGTAAATGAAAAAAGAAAAGGGAAGAAAAACAGTATTACCTGAATGCATTAAACAAGTCTCAGACATATGGGATGCACTCCCGGGTATGTAACCATTACGATAGACCATCAGAACACAAATGCAAACTGCAGCCGCGCAGAGCATCCAGATATACCCAAGGCGGGTCCAGAAACTCCGCCCCCAGCATCATGTACGGATGGTGACAAACCAGCGTGTGGGATGCCGGCCGTCACGAACGGGTGTGCGTAGCAACAACCCCTCCTTCAACCGGGATGTTCCACACAGCCCACAAAGGTGTGAGGTCGGAGGACATCACAGGGTGGGCGTGGAGAACATGACCCTGACATGCAGGTGGCCAAACCCGTCCTGAGACAGATGAGGACAGCAGGAGGTCAGAAGTACCTCCCCTGTGCATGTCGCAGCCCCCGATACCGGAAGTGCAAAGCCACCATCAGGCAGAGCACAGTGAAAGGGAGCCAAGGCCGGCCCAGAAGTGAGCCCCGATGCTGGCTGGATGTAAAAGTGAACGTGAATCATTGGTCAGACCAGACAAAATTTTTGGGCTAATGGGTGTCTACCACCTGGGTAATTTGAAAGAAAGGGGAGTTATGGTCTGGAGAGACCCCTCTGACACCTCCATCCCTAAACATTGCAAAAGAACAGGGAAAACTAGCCCATTGGGACTTTGAATGAGGTGAGAGAGATAGGCACACGTACACACAAACTGCAATAAAAATTGATTTATTAATACAGAGGCTGTATAAACAAATGGGAACAACAATAAATGTGCGTTACCCGGCATAGTAGCCTAGTTAACAGCATAGGTAAAAAACAAATACATTTACACTGCAATCAGTTTGTACATCCATAGTAAGTAGCAAGATCCATGCTGAACATTAAAACCAATAAATGCATATACATCATCTAACATTTGAAAGTACGCAAGCATAAGTGGCAGCAGTATATGAACATGGTATGGCCAACTGCGGATACCCAGCAGAATGGGCATACGGGTAGCATCGATGGTGCCCTACGCGTTTCGCGAGTCTGTTCTCGCTCATCAGGGGCAGATGCATACTGGTTTTTCTATAACAGAAATATTAAAGTAGTGAATATATGTAATTCATTAGATGGATCGGGGCGGGAGAGGTGGTTGGCAAGTGAGGTCAATGACATAAAGGCCTCATACTCACCAATCAACTGGGCTTGGTCACCAAAACCCTGGATGCCAAGATGGCGGCCACGAGCAGTGCCGGTTCGGGAGCTGAGGGGGCCTTGCAACCGGAAACACCGCGGGAAAGAATCAGTACGCACGGCACTGACTGACAGGAAAACATCTGATCTGTGGTCTGGATGTGCCCATGGGCATATCTAAATAAGGAGGATGTGTAAAGATGCATGAGTCTCAAGGGATGTGTTGAAACCAAATAGGCATCAAATAATGGATTCAAAAATTGAGAAATGACCAATGGGGGTTACATTTGAAAATAATAAATGTAATGTATGTGTGAAAATGACTTCTGATATAATTATGGAAGCTGTTGTATGGGTCGTAATCACAGATAAGTAAAAACAAAAAACTAAGCAGGAGAAACAAAAAGAAAACGAAAAACATATGATGTAAAAAAAACTTGAATTATGTATGGAGAAATGTTTGCACTAACAGTGATGGAAAATTGGTGTTGTGTATGGTGAAAGGAGATCACCTACACAGCGGATTTGGAGAAAATGAAAAAAGAAAAGGGAAGAAAAACAGTATTACCTGAATGCATTAAACAAGTCCCAGACATATGTGATGCACTCCCGGGTCTGTAACCATCACGATAGACCATCAGAACACACATGCAAACTGCAGCCGCGCAGAGCATCCAGATATACCCAAGGTGGATCTGGAAACTCCGCCCCCAGCGTCATGTACGGATGGTGACGAACCAGCATGTGGGACGCTGGCCGTCACAAATGGCTGTGCGTAGCAACAACCCCTCCTCCATCCGGGATGTTCCACACAGCCGACAAAGGTGTGAGGTCGGAGGACATCACAGGGTGGGCGTGGAGAACATGACGCCAACATGCAGGTGGCCAAACCCGCCCTGAGACAGATGAGGACAGCAAGAGGTCAGAAGTACCTCCCCTGTGCATGTCGCAGCCCCCGATACCGGAAGTGCAAAGCCACCATGAGGCAGAGCACAGTGAAAGGGAGCCAAGGCCGGCCCAGAAGTGAGCCCCGATGCTGGTTGGATGTAAAAGTGAACGTGAATCATTGGTCAGACCAGACCAAATTTTTGGGCTAATGGGTGTCTACCACCCGGGTAATTTGAAAGAAAGGGGAGTTATGGTCTGGAGAGACCCCTCTGACACCTCCATCCCTAAACATTGCAAAAGAACAAGGAAAACTAGCCCATTGGGACTTTGAATGAGATGAGAGAGATAGGCACACGTATATACAAACTGCAATAAAAATTGATTTATTAATACAGAGGCTGTATAAACAAATGGGAACAACAATAAATGTGCGTTACCCGGCATAGTAGCCTAGTTAACAGCATAGGTAAAAAACAAATACAATTACACTGCAATCAGTTTGTACATCCATAGAAAGTAGCAAGATCCATGATGAACGTTAAAACCAATAAATGCATATACATCATCTAATATTTGAAAGTACACAAGCATAAGTGGCAGCAGTATATGAACATGGTATGGCCAACTGCGGATACCCAGCAGAATGGGCATGCGGGTAGCATCGATGGTGCCCTACGCGTTTCGCAAGTCTGTTCTCGCTCATCAGGGGCAGATGCATACTGGGTTTTTCTATAACAGAAATATTAAAGTAGTGAATATATGTAATTCATTAGATGGATCGGGGCGGGAGAGGTGGTTGGCAAGTGAGGTCAATGACATAAAGGCCTCATACTCACCAATCAACTGGGCTTGGTCACCAAAACCCTGGATGCCAAGATGGCAGCCACGAGCAGTGCCGGTTCGGGAGCTGAGGGGGCCTTGCAACTGGAAACGCCACGGGAAATAATTAGGACGCACGGCACAGACTGACAGGAAAACATCTGATCTGTGGTCTGGATGTGTCCATGGGCATATTTAAAAAAGGAGACTCATGCATCTTTACACATCTTCCTTTTTTAGATATGCCCATGGACACATCCAGACCACAGATCAGATGTTTTCCTGTCAGTCTGTGCCGTGCGTCCTAATTATTTCCCGTGGCGTTTCCAGTTGCAAGGCCCCCTCAGCTCCCGAACCGGCACTGCTCGTGGCTGCCATCTTGGCATCCAGGGTTTTGGTGACCAAGCCCAGTTGATTGGTGAGTATGAGGCCTTTATGTCATTGACCTTTATGTCATTGAGTCAACTGCTGAGTCAATGTTCTGTCCTACGTCGCACTGAGGATGGAGACAATCGTGGGTTTTCGTCTGTTTCCATGTCCCGCAAAATCTCGGCGGGGAGAGAGCCGAGGTTCTGCGTCATCTTTGTCTGCTTCTTTGCGATCGTGGGATTTCATCAGGTTGTGTAGAGATCCAGTGTTCCGGTTGCATAAATGCACCATACCAGTCAGGAACGCAAATTGCCGGTATACCCAGGGTGTCACAGAACAATGGTAGATCCGCTGGTATTCTCAGTAGTGCTGTGCGATTTCCATTTGTAGCTTGCAGGCAGAAAGGGTACTTCCACCGATAGGGTATGCGTCTTTCCCGCAGTACTTGAAGGAGTGGGCGTAGGTCTCTTCTGTGCTGAAGAGTGATGGTGGAGAGATTTTGAAGTAACTGAATGTGCACCCCTTCATGTACCAGGTGGGCATTGTTGCGGGCAAGCCGCAGTATTTCCTCTTTCTGAGTGAAGTTGACAAAACAGCATACTACATCTCTGGGAGGGTCAGTGTCTCTTCCCCTAGGTCGTAGTGCTCTGTGGCATCTTTCTATCTCAACTGGGGCATCGGGTGGTCTGCCTAACAGGGTGTTAAAAATGGCCCACACCACAGTTTGCACTTGAGAATTTTCCACTGATTCTGGGATCCCTCTAATGCGCAGATTGCGTCTGCGGCCCCTGTTGTTCAAATCATCCATATGCCTGTGCATGTTCATAAGGTGCTTTGTATGGGCATTTGTGACCCTCTGTACTTGGTGGATGGCAGCGCTGTGTCTCATGGCGGCCGACTCCACATGTTCCAGGCGGGAAGCGATAGCTCTAATGTCAGTTTTTAGGTCAGATATAGTGCTGACAAGGTACTTTTTATAGCTAGTGCAACCTGTTGTAGATCTGACAGGCAGAGGAGAGGAGAGGGGTTTGCAGCGGACATACCTGCCTGTATGTTCGGTGGGTGCAGATTAGCCTGTAAATCCACGGTGGTGGCGTAGGCCGCCGCACTACAATCTGAGGCCTGGGTCACGGCCTGCGAGTCCACGTGTTGTGTGCGAAACATCCCTGGGATGTGTTTGCTGAGCTGGGTGGAGGAGTCCTGCTGGGACTGGGAAGGCGACCGGCTTCTCCCGGACATCATGAAGCCGACAGGCTGAGTTTCTCCCGCAATTGAGCTATGTTTTGGGTCTCTAGATGCGGAGCTCTCTGTTTAAGCCACTTCCTGCTCCGGTGCCAAGGGGTGGTCCCTTTAACCTCTCAGACCTCGGATCGATGTACTATGAAATTTCAAATATATCTGGAATCAAGTCCCAAAGAATGACATGCGCACGACAATTATGTCTTGGGAATTGACTGTATTTGATTTTCATCCTAGCGTCTTTATTGCAAATTACAAGTCACACAAAATATTCATAATAAGACATGCGCAGTAGATATTAACGCAGTTACAACTGGTCAAGACAAGTGGCCTTTGTTCTTTGTTCTCAGCTGCTGAAGGAATGTGAGAGAATGTGTGAAAATTTAGATAAGGAAGCATGTGAGACAGTCCATTTAGAAGAATCTCATGCTGATACAGACATTTGTAAAGTTAAAGGGGTATTCAAACTGTACATATTATCAAATGGAAGTTGGTGAATATTAAGATGACTGAAACAAAACAAGATGGATGCTTAGCATAACCTTTCACACCCCCCCCCCCCCCCAAAAAAAAAAATATTTAAAAAAAAAAAAATATTTTTATATTATATAAAATATAATATATTATAATATATTATATTTTATATTTTCTTTTTAATTATTTTTTTTTTGGGGGGGGGGGGGGGGGGTTGCAATGTCTTTTTTGTACTTTATCAAATTTTTTTTTATTTTAATATCATATTGTATTGCTTCACTTTTTGCAAAAAAAAATATTTTGAACTCTAAAATACACTTGTTGCTATTGAAACACTAATCCAGAAATCATAAAATAATATTTAAGAACAAAACTTTTGTGGATATAACAGCCAGATACACATGTGGACACCTTTAACAATAGTAATGAAATATTTTTTGGAAATTCTTACCAGAAGTTACAGCAAACATACTGCACATACAGCGTGGTGCGATATTTCATCCACTCATTTGCAAAATAAAACTTTTCTAGTTTTTGTTCTTTGGTTTTTAAATTATTGTAAATGTGATTCTAGAAATGGTGTTTGTATATCTATTATGGTAATTGTTTGTTTTTTCTTATACAATGGATATTCTCACAGTAATGCTAATGCCATTCGTTTGTGCATTTTCTATTTGGAAGTAAGAACAGAACATATGGATCCAATCACTGAAGCAGCTACATCTGTTTTGAATTTACTACTGTATGTGATCATGTGTTTTTTTTGTACATTAACATGTTGGTGATTGTGTTCTAAATGGTTTTGATGAAGCACGCTAGTCGTGTGAAATGTGTCACCTTTTCCTATGCCATCGCCTATGTCATTGCTACATTGTATTTTGTTTTTATTTCTTAATAAACATTTTCATTGCATCTACTTTGGGAGTGCAGCCATCCTATTTTCGATGCGTGTTCATTTGCAGCCCAGCAGTCTCCACCCGGAGCAGTTTTTTTCGTTTTGAATTGCTGTCTCAGTGACTCAGGAAAGCATAGAGCAGGGATATGCAATTAGCAGACCTCCAGCTGTTGCAGAACTACAAGTTCCATGAGGCATAGCAAGACTCTGACAGCCACAAGCATGACACCCAGAGGCAGAGGCATGATGGATATTGTAGTTTTGCAACAACTGGAGGTCTGTTAATTGCATACCCCTGGCATAGAGTAACCATGTTCCCCATGACTTCCTCTCCTTCTGCATATAAGAGAAAAGGTCCCAGTATCTCTACCGGGATCAAAAAGTGGCTACTTCAGCAACAAAAAGTCTACACCTGGGTATGTTTCTGTAAAATTACAAAATTTATTTCATCCATATTGGAAACGTGCTACAAAAATTGATTAAAATGCACCTAAATTAATGAAAACAGCTTCACACTTCAGGCTTCTCAAGGTGCTCCCAAATGAGGTCACCCAAGGAAGCAAAATATAGCGAACACATTCAGAAAAAGAAAGAAAAAACACACACATGAACACATCATACAAAAACATAATCAACAACCACAACACAGAAGATCCGGACACCAGCCTACCATTCACAGTGAAATTGATATGCGATAATTCGCATTGATGTGCACAACATATATAAAAAAGAGAAAAAGGGAATAGTCCTAAATTCAATTGTCCCCAAAGGGGGTTTCTAACAATTTCACTATGAGTGGCCCCCCAGGGGCTCCTAGAGAATAATATCAAGGAATGGCTAAAGAATTGATGTGGAAAGGGGTTGGTTGAGTAATGCTGTCTCATGAATGATTAGGACACTGCTATTAGAATAGATAAATCTGGCTCCATAATTGATGTTCATCTTTGACTAGAATGTTCGCTTTTATTATTGCCTTTGAATTGTATTGCATCACCTGATATATGGACAGAGTTCCTTCAGTGTGGCAATCCAGGCATCCTATAGTTGCGACTATATCACTGTTAATTCACGAATGTCCTGCAAGTCGTATAGCTAACAGTGTATTCAAATCCAATCCGGCGAGCTTGCACAATTGTAACCAAAAAATGAAATTGTATAACCATCAAAGGGCTGTCACTGCAAAATTCTGCTCATCAAATCAAATAACGTTTGTGGCAGTCTTTTCATTTGGACAATCAAGCTGTTGGTTTATGAAACATACTGTTTCAACAATTGCTAATAGCCAATTCTATTGAAATGAGATAGGAGAAAGAAAGGTAGATGGGGCTTCCGTACGTTACCACCCTTGTAGCTGACATAAGCGTCCCGTTCCATCCATGCATGGATCAAAGTCCCCTCATATCGATAACCTCATAGCGGCTCACACATGGTGGGACGATCCCTTCTTGTCAAAGTGAGGCCGCTGGGTATGCGGGACTTGTGGTATCCGTGGGCTGTGGCATGCAAGCCGAGTGGTAATGAAGCCCGTGTCTCCTATTTCGCGATGCAGTTGGTACGGGGTATATCGTTGGCTGGCGTCATGTGACCGCTGTGACGTCAACGCGTTTCGCTAATCAATTAGCGTAGCTTCGTCTGGACTAAGATATTGTAGTTTTGCAACAGCTGGAGGTCTGCTAATTGCATACCCCTAGCATAGAGTAACCATGTTCCCCATGACTTCCTCTCCTTCTGCATTGCCGCAGACACCTGTTCTGCCATCATTCAGGTCCTGCAGAAGGACTATATTAAGGTAAGATTTCTCCTTTAACATCACATTCTATGTATTTAATGTTTGCTAAAGTATTGTATTTCTTTCATCATTCCCTAATTACCATGATTGTAATATGCTGTGAATGTCCTCTTTATCCTCATGCATGCTGGAAGTTTTTAAAGTTCCTTTTTTGTCCTTCATGCATATTTTCCTTCACTAACCTCCCCAGCATGCTATCCTGGGCCCATACACACCTAATCTAGTCATTTAACAATGTATTTTGTCAGCTCCATAGTAGTGCTTTACCCTAAACACCCCCTAAAATGTGTACACATGTTATTTGTGTCCTTAAATTCATGCAGAGTGCCAGAGGCTTTTTTGGGGGTCACAAAATCATTTGGAACCCTCCCTCCTCCCAACCACTAAGTCAACCGATACTTCTATCTGCTAACTTTGCCAAATCCATACACACTATACCTACCTCTTTTGTGGTCATATTTATGGATGAATTCACCAAAGCATGTAGTGAAAGGGCCTGCCTGAATACTTTCAAATAGTACTGTTTAACGTTTTGTTCTCCTATTATCTTGATAGGTAATTGCAGAATGTAAAAAAGTGCTTCAATTTGTACAGGGTGTATTTATATTATGACACTTCTTACCTATCCAGTGGGCTGCCAATAGTGTAAGTAAGGAGGGGCTGGCCAAAGTAAAACACATTTTTTATTTACCTGTCCAAAACATCCCCCCCCTAAATTTTTTACACTGGGCCATCAGAGGGGGTGAGGAATCTGATAAGTGGACTTTATATATTTGTCTTTAAATACTCCTTCAAATAAATGTTATACTGATGTTGGCTAAGAATGTTTGTGTCTAATCTGCTTGCAATGTTATGTGCAAAAGCATAGGAATGGCAGACTTCCCAATTTGCCCAGCGTTGGGACTTTCCCAACTGCGGAGGGGCAATTGATGGGAAACACGTTCACATAGTCCCACCCCCCAACTCGGGGTCATACTATTACAACTATAAGGGGTTTAATAGTATAGTGATGTTGGTGGTGGTGTCGGCGACATACGAGTTTCTCTATGTGGACGTGGGGAAGAATGGCCGGATGTCGGATGGTGGAGTCATCGCCCAGACCGAGTTCTACGGATGGCTCCAGAATGGTGGCTTGGGATTGCCACCTCCGGAAGACAACGTGGCTGGTCTGCCGTTCGTCTTTGTCGCTGATGAAGCATTTGGACTGGGTGATCATCTGATGTGGCCTTTCCCGATGAGGACACCCACCCCGGACAAGAGGGTTTTTAACTAACGGCTGGCCAGAGCCAGAAGGGTGGTGGAGAATGCTTTCGGGATAATGGCCAGCTGGTTCCGCCTATTCCTTACGCCAATCAACATGGCGAAATATAAACTTAACCATATAATACTTGCATGCTGCATTCTACACAACTTTTTAAGGAGAAATTCTATGAACTATGTGGCCTCAGTTGGGCCTGAGGCCGGATTTCAAGAACAAACCCTGACAGCGCTTGAAGCTGGCCGTCCTGGCTTGCCCCCCCAAAGCGCCCGCGAGGTCCGTCTAAAATATATGGAGTACTTTGCGGGTAGGGGGGCCAGTGATATGCCAGAAAATGTTTAAGAAACATTTTTAAAATAAATTTTTAATTTAAACTTAAATAATCTTTCCTTTGCTTTAGGGCTTGTGTTTCTTTTAGCTGTATCCTAGGTTATCCAGCGGGCTTTTCTTTTTGGCCATTTTCTTTAATAAATTAGTGTAAATGTAATTTCTTTGTTACAAGAGGTGACAATCTCTTCTTCAGCTAACTATTATGTTGTGGGTCTTCTACACACACACTTTGTTTTTGTTGTTAATGTATGTAATGCATTTCTGAAAAAAATATTCATCATTTTCAGCACCATGAATTCTTTTTTTGAATCATGAAAATGGCCTGATTGTGGCAAATTTTAAAGCACTGTGGGTGTTATTTACTAAAGGAAAATCTACTTTTCACTACAAGTGCACTGCAAAAGTGCACTTGAAACTGCACTGAAACTGCACTGAAAGTGCACTTGTAGTGCAAAGTGGATTTGCCTTTAGTAAATAACCCCATTGTCACTGTAAACACCAACTTACTCCAAAAACTGGTATTGAGCATTGAAAGAAGAAGCCACACATTGTTGAGTAGAAAACTTTTTACTCTGTGCACATTCACATGTGCTTTAGAAAAGAGTTTTTGAACAAACCAACATATTTTTTGAATAACTTTTTTTGTTTGACAGTAGAAATATCCTTTTTTGGGGTAAACAGGCATGTTTAAAACCATAAAACAATACACAACTCAGGAACTTACAAAGTTCAACTTTGATAAACTGAAGGCAATATCAGACATATTGTGTGTGATTGATAAACAAAAAACTAAAACTATGTCCCTTTTTCATACACAGGAAATCATTAACCAGGAGGAGGCTGTGGAAAGTGGCAGCCAGGAGATGGCGGGGGTAAGTGGCAGCCAGGAGGTGGCCGGGCCCAGTAGCCTGACCGAATCCCAGGTCCCTCCCATCCGCCTTAAAAAAAAAGGCCCAGGAAGGGGAGGGACATGTAGGAGGCAGCACTTGGGTTAATTTTGCAGGCTACTGCGGCCCTTTAGAACCCCCCCGATCTTCAAGAGGACTATGCCTGCAAAATGCAGGAAATGGAGGAGGGCCAATGCCTCTTCTGTGAGGAAGTGATTTTACAAGCCCTAAATAAGGGGTTGAGGGGCGAACTCACAAGCAAAAGCCATGTTTGTGAGTTCGACCATCGTCCTCCTCCTCCTCCACCTCCTGCCACGACTCCAACACCAGAGCCACAGCCTGGAAGCAAGCGTGGAAGGAAGCGTGGAAAGAAGACAAGAAAGTGATGGCCTGGGTTCAGTCTGGTCTGACAAAAGACGCAGGTTGTTGTAAGACCACAGCCTGGGGACATATATGTCATCTGCTGCTGTTCCTGGACTGGATTGTGCTCACTATTATCTGGACCCCTTAGGCTACCAATTTTGCCTGTAAAATGTGTACAAATGCTTTGCCAATTTCACCAGTTTATCCAGCATTGCCTTCCTCTTTTTTTTGTTATGACCCATAATTTTTTTCACAAATACTTGCCTATGTGTTTTACTTCAAAAAGGACAGTTTGTTTGTGAGTAGGCAGGTGCATTTCAGGTACATTTCAAAAATACTATATCAAATTAACAAGGGACACCAACACCAAACAACCTCCTTGAGGTTAAAAAATACAAGATTATAATGGTGTTGTGGTAACTTGACACACAAAACATTAAAAAATATTATGGAGATCACTAGAAAAAAAAAAACCAGGAGATCTTGGTAAAAAAATAATTAAAAAAAGATCACTATAAAAATAAATTCAAAACTTTATTATGGAGATCTGACGAACAAAATAAAAAATATTATTCATGAGATCACGAGAAATAATAAAGAAATCAGTTTGTGAGAACTCTGTGTGAATATCAGCAAGCAAAACAACTTCATTATTCTAGCATTATAAAGAAGAAGAGAATGCGCTGCATTAAAAGATTTAAAAATTTGCAGCGTGACGAATGTGCTATCTCCAGTACGAACGCTAGCCGATCGCTTCCGTCTCATACTTGATTCAAAGCATGCATGGAATTTTGTGTGCCGGAATTGTGTACACATGCTCAGAATTTACGGGGACGGATTTTGTTGTCGGAAAATTTGAGAACCAGTACATTAAAGCAATCATGAATCAAAATAAATTGAACAAAAAAACTCAAAATAAGAACTCAGAAATTAAAATTACAATGACAAAGATGTCAAAAAAAGTCCACCCAGTGTCTAGTGCAAAAGAAGAAGGCCACCAAGTGCTTAATCTCTATGACTAATAGTGCTTCCAGTCTTCCCTATTTAGGGTATCCTCTAAACCAAAATGAACACTTCCTCATAAGTGCAGGTGATCCCTCTCCCAACAGAAAAGAACTCCCTGGATAAATATGCCTCCCACTCTCATGATTGGCAATCACGCTATATATCAATACATCAGCTCTCTCCTCTTATGGGTGCCATTGAATGCTTCCACAAGGTATATGGATGGCCCAATGACATATAAAAGAAAAGGATTTCCCCAATGGTACAGTAACCACGCCAGTTTATTTAACCACCAATTTTTTTTTTTTTTATGTCATAATTTAGAGTATACGATTTCCTATCATTTGAGCCCAGTCTTGCCACAGATAGTTAATCCAGCTCTGAGCAATCCTCTTTTATTGTTCAGTGAGATAAATCTTGACAAACAGAGAAAAACTTTGCCGAACCCTCCCCCTTGCTGTGAGTGACAGGTGATTTACATATCTCGTGCACTAGCCTAAGACATGCATTATTTTTTAATTTCCACCCCCACTCCTTTTTTCAGCAGCTCTGCAAGGATTGGCTGTTCCACACCTCAGCATGATTTGGAATGCTAAAGTCATGTGGTTACTTTCCCTGTCTTTTCACTGGATGTTAGAGATCATAGTAGAAGTTCAATGTAAGAAATAAACAGAAGAAAATGCATATTGACAAGGGGAGTGTAGAGGTGGGCGGGGAGTCTACATCACGACTCCACCCACCGAGCTCCAGACAACAGACGCACCCACAGAATCTGCAGTTTTTCAGCTCTCATAACAGACAGAGGGGAGACATTTGACAGGTAAAGATACATGCAGGAGGCATGTATATCCTTATAGATAACCTCTATGGCAGTAGTTTAGAAAGGATGACATTGGGTTTACATCCACTTTAAGCCCCGGACCATTTGGCAGCTCAATGACCGGAGGACTTTTTACAATTTGGCACTGTGCTGCCTTAACTGATAATTGCACAGTCATGCAATGTTGTACCCAAATGAAATTTGTGTACTTTTTTTCCCACAAATAGAGCTTTCTTTTGATGGTATTTGATTGCCTCTGTGATTTTTATTTTTTGTGACATAAACGGAAAAAGACTGAAAATTTTGAAAAAAAATGATATTTTCTAATTTTTGTTATAAGAAAAATCCAATAAACTCAATTTTAGTCACACATTTAGGCCAAAATGTATTCAGCCACATATCTTTGGTAAAAAAATGTCAATAAGCGTATATTTATTGGTTTGCGCAAAAGTTATAGCATCTACAAACTAGTGTACTTTTTCTGGAATTTACACAGCTTTTAGTTTATGACTGCCTATCTCATTTCTTGAGGTGCTAAAATGGCAGGGCAGTACAAACCCTCCCTAAATTACCCCATTTTGGAAAGTTGACACCTGAGAGGCATGTTGAGCCCTTTGAATATTTTATTTTTTGTCCCAAGTGATTGAATAATGAAAAAAAAAATTACAAAAAGTTGTCACTAATTGATATATTGCTCACACATGCCATGGTTATATGTGGAATTGCACCCCAAAATACATTTTGCTGCTTCTCCTGAGTACGGGGATATTACATATGTGGGACGTTTTGGGAGCCTAGCCGTGTATGGGGCCCCGAAAACCAAGCACCGCCTTCAGGATTTCTAAGGGCGTAAATTTTTGATTTCACTCCTCACTACCTATCACAGTTTTGAAGGCCATAAAAAGCGAAGATGACAACCCCCCCAAATGATCCCATTTTGGAAAGTAGACACCCCAAGCTATTTGCTGAGAGGCATGTTGAGTCCATGGAATATTTTATATTTTGCCAGAAGTTGCGGGAATATGACAAACTTTTTTTTTTGCACAAAGTTGTCACTAAATGATATATTGCTCAAACATGCCATAGGCATATGTGGAATTACACCCCAAAATACATTCTGCTGCTTTTCCTGAGTACGGGGATACCACATGTGTGGGACTTTTTGGGAGCCTAGCTGCGTACGGGGCCCCAAAAACCAATCACCGCCTTCAGGATTTCTAAGGGCGTAAATTTTTGATTTCACTCCTCACTACCTATCACAGTTTCGAAGGCCATAAAATGCCAAGATAGCACAACCCCCCCCAAATGACCCCATTTTGGAAAGTAGACACCCCAAGCTATTTGCTGAGAGGCATTGTGAGTATTTTGCAGCTCTCATTTGTTTTTGAAAATGAATAAAGGAAAGAAAAATGTATTTTGTTTTTCTTTTTTCAAATTTCAAAACTTTGTGACAAAAAGCGAGGTCTGCAAAATACTCACCATCAGCAAATAGCTTGGGGTGTCTACTTTCTAAATGGGGTCATTTGGGGAGGGTTTGTGCCATCTGGGCATTCCATGGCCTCTGAAACTGTGATAGGCAGTGAGGAGTGAAATCAAAAATTTACACCCTTAGAAAGCCTGAAGGCGGTGCTTGGGTTTCGGGGTCCAGTATACCATACCAGTACGTTGATGGTCCTTGTTAGGCATATATTGTAATCTTTTTTTTTTCATGCAGCATGTGAGCGGAACAAAAAAAAAGAGATTGATCGGTGGGTATGCCCACCATTAGAATACCTCCCTTCATCCACCTACTTCTAATGATGGGCATACATGTACCATTTTGTTTTTAAATGTGGTGGTGAAATCACCTCCTACAGCGCTGGAGTCATGGCTTTATGTATCGTGGGAGCAAATGCTTTTGCTGTCAAGATAAATAAATCAGTGCTAACATTAGTAAGTAACATTACAGTATAACGGTAAGACATACTATACCTGCAAAGCAAATACAAAAAAAAACATAGTAAAAAATAAAACATTTTTTAACGCAATCTGTGCCTAAAATATATATATGCCGAAGCATGGGGGCATCCGCCCCAAAAGTTAGGAGCAAATCGCTCCTCCACCCCTGCTGCCCCCATGCTTCGGCATATATTCTCTTTTTTTAACTGTGGTGGTGAAATCACCTCCTACAGCGCTGGAGTCACGGCTTTATGTATCATGGGAGCAAACACTGTTGCTGTCAAGATAAATAAATCCGCGTTGCAGCTGAATGGCGTACCTGCTAAGCAAATGATGATTAACAATAAAACAAACATTACAGTATAACATACCATACCTGCAAAGCAAATACAATAAAACGTAGTAAAAATAAAACAGAGAGAACGATAGATATAGAACAATAGTGAGCGAACAGTAGAGCGGACAGTAGAGAGCGAACATAAGAAAGAGAACAATAGAGAGAGAGAAGAAAAATACAACCACAACTATTTTTGGCTTTTTTATTTTTTTGTGTTTTTATGTGTTTTTTTTTTCTCACTTTTTTCACTTTTATAAAAAATGTAAAAAAAAACTATAAAATGAATGTTGCAGATTAGGGTCTCTCAAAATGTGATGGCCATCACATCTTTCAAAACCCCGAGACCCTGTGTACGTGTGCCTATGACTGCGCGGTGCTGTACCCTATGCTAATAGTCAACTAGTGTGTGATAGCATTCGAAAAACAGGCACCAATGCGAAGACCAGGTTGGTCAGGACAGGAGGGACAATAAAAGTGGGTGTCATGCCTAAATCCGCGCTTTCTACAGACATGACATCTTCTTTGGGGTGTTCTTTGGGTAGGGGTACCAGAGAGGACATGTGGAAAATGCCTCTCATACAGCTGGATTACTGCATTTGCAAAGGAAGTTGGGCCAGAGCACCGTCTGGAAACAGAAGGGCTCTGATGATCTCTTTCTGGAATTTAAGGAAGGATCCAGTTCATCCTGAAGCTCTGTATAGCACATGAGCATTCAGCAAAGCCATTTGAAAAAAGTATACAGACACTTTTTTATACCAGCATCTGGCCTTTTGGGCAATTAGGTACGGCGCCAACAACTGGTTATTGAGGTCCACCCCTCCCATATTGAGGTTATATTTGTGGACACAGAGGGGTTTCTCCACAACACCAGTCGCTGTAGGAATTTGGACTGCCGTGTCTGTGTGAAGGGAGGCAAGAATGAAAACATTCTTATTATCCCTCCACTTCACAGCGAGCAAATTATTACATCTCAAGCAGGCTCTCTCCCCCAGCCTAAGATGGCAATCTACAAGCCGCTGGGGAAAGCCCTGGTGATTAGAACGCAAGGTGCCATATGCGCCAATTTGATGATCAAACAAGTGACTAAAAAGTGGCACGCTTGTGTAATAATTGTCCACATACAAGTGGTACCCCTTTCTGAATAAGGGTGACACCAAGTACCACACAATCTTACCAGCGCTCCCTATATAGTCAGGGCAGTTCTCCGGCTCTACGTAACTATCTCTTCCCTCGTAAACCATAAAACTACATGTATAGCCTGTGGCCCTGTCACAGAGCTTATACATCTTGACCCCGTATCTGGCACGCTTGCTGGGAAGATACTGTTTGAATGAGAAGCGGCCAGAAAACTTAATCAGGAACTCATCAACGCAGACAACTTGATGGGGAGTAAACAAGGCTGCTAAAGGTTGGTTGAAGTGGTTTACGAGGGGCTGAAGGAGCCGATCAAATTCAGGGTCACCTCAAGGACGACAGAGTTCATTGTTGTTGAAGTGCATGAACCGCAAGATCTGCTCTTATCGTGTCCTGGTCATGGAGGCAGAGAACACGGGCATATGGTGAATTGGGTCAGTGGACCAATGTGACCGCAACTCACTCTTTTTAGTTATGCCCATGAGGAGGTATAGGCCCAGGAAGGTCTTAAATTCAGAGACCGTAATTGGTCTCCAATCTCTGGCAAGGGTCAGCTGGGGATTAGCGGCGATGAACTGACCAGCATATAAATTGCTTTGGTCCACAGTAGATCTATAGAAATATTCGGTGAAAAACAGCAAATAAAAATCAAGTGACGTAAAATCAACTGTTTCCACTAGACATGTGCACACTGAAATATTTTGTTTCGGAATTTCATTTTAGTTCAAAAAATAAATTTATTTAGTTACTCCCGAAATTAGTTTTTATTTATTTTGTTTCGTTAAAAAATGCATTTGTCCGAAAATCCTAAATAATTAAGGTTGAATCTGTCATTGAAGGCTTATGGTGTCTGTCGAATGTTCTAAGAAGATTCAACGGAGCAGCTAAACTGTACGACGTCGCAATCGTACATTTCCAGACGAATGTTCCGCCTACAAACATTTACAGTCGAATGTTCCGCCTACAACTAATGTTGTATGACACTAGTAATAATTATATTTATTAATTATTATTACTAGTCAACCAACATTAGAATTCTTCTATAGCCTATGGGCAGAGCATTTGACTATAAATGTCCACTCGCGGCGACTGCTTCGTCGAATCTTCATGTTGAATCTTTTCTCTCTATGTCGAATAATCTTGGACTAATAGAGTTAGGTTAGGCACATTTGACCTTTTTTGCTATTGTCTCTATAATGTCAAATCTTTTCTCTCTATGTCGAATCTTTTCTCTCTATGTAGAATAATCTTGGACTAATAGAGCTAAGGTTAGGCACATTCGACCACAGGTTCGATGGACACAGGTCGCTATTGTCAGCGTCATGTCGAATCTCCTATCTATATAAAACTGTTGTCACAACGAAAATGAAAATAAAGCAATTGTTTATGTCGGATCTTTCAGTTTTCGGATTCTGCACGTTCGTTATCATTTGTTAAAACGATAACGAAAATACCCGAAATTCAGATTAAAATGAATTCGTATGAAAACGAATGCACGTGTCTAGTTTCCACCTGAATTCAGGGTTGGCCAGTGAATGGGGGAAGTACGGGTGCTGCAGAAGTGGTGGTTTCCCAATTAGGATTGGCGAATGCAGCAGGAAGGGCACTATGGGCTCGACGGGCCTGTCTTTGTCTTCTTCTTGGTGGCAGAGGGACACTACTCATGCTTGCCACCTCGCCAGCTTGAACTGCACTTATGGGACTCGCCACGTCACCAAGTGTTACTGCAGTGCTGGATGTACGACCAGGATGCACTAGGCTGCTGGTGCTTGCCAGTTCACCAGAAGGAATAGCGGCGCTAGTACTGGCTCTCTTCTCCATAGGAGGGACCTACGGTTCTTGCACCTTAACGACAGCAGAAGAAGATCGGGGTTTGGTACGCCTGACCTTGGCAGGGACCACAACTCCGTCATCAGAGCTATCTGTCAGGGTGCCTCTGCTGTCTACTGGTTCGTATTCTGAGCCTGAATCTGACAGATGAGTGACTTCCTCTTCACTATCTGTCATGCTCAGAAACGTGTAGGCCTCTTCACTACTGTACCTTCGATTTGCCATTTTGGTCTCTAAATTTACTGGTACAGTAGTGAGACTCACAGGTAAAAAAGCTCCTGACTGTTAGCGACTGATTCAAATGTGACCAAAAAAACTGTTAGCATTCGCAGGGATCAGGCCTGACTCTGCGAATGCTGCAATTATGTGTGTTGTGTTTTGTAAGTGACAGTGATTGATCGATATTGCACTTGGGTGGGCTGGGCTGGGCGGAGGGGCTAAACGCAGGTGCTAGCAGGTATCTGGGCTGAACCCGATAACACTGCGTTTTTGGGAACCCTAAACTGTTGGGGACACTAGTATAGATCTGATCAGATCAGATATCGATCCGTATCAATATCGATACTACTAAGGGAGGCGTATGGTGCGCGCGTGGGTGTTAGCGGTACTGGCACTAATCTGACGCTGCCTGGGGTGACGCAGACCCTATCTGATGCTAAAACCTAACTTTGATCACCCGCCGGGAGATTAGGGGGTTAAACCTTTATTGGGTAAAATATGGCGGGTGCCCTGACACTATAAAAAAAAATCTAGCTAAACCGCATCACCTGTGACACTTATACTGTGATCACAGTTGACAGGAGGTAATCAAGGGGTTAATCCTTTATTGGGGGGGTTAGGGGGGTCCCTAAACCTATCTGAGCCTTATACTAATTACCCTAACACTGATTAGTGTCACTAATGACACTAGTACAGCGATCAAAAAAAATCTGATTACTGTACAGGGTCTCACAGTGACAGGGGGTGAAGGGGTTAACTGGGGCGATGATCGGGGGGTGAATTGTGTGCCTATGTGACCTGGTGTCAGTGTAGTGTTGTGCAACTCACTTTTAGATGCTCTCTCTTCTCGGTCTGGAACGAAAAGACCGGCACGAGGAGAGATGACATCACTTCCCCGTCAGTGTTTACAGTTACACAGACAGGGGAAGGATCTCATTTGCCAGGAGCGATCACCAGGTCCAGGCCAGATTTTATTGGCCTGAGCCTGGGGATTGATCGGTTCCTGATCGAATCTGATCATCGCGGCCAGCGAGGGGCGCGCGTCATGGTACGGCCACGCGCCTGCCGTACCATGATGGCGATTCCCCTGCCTGTGGCATTCTGCCACAGTATAACTGCGGCGGACGTTCAGCAAGTGGTTAAAATATAAATTGAAAACTCACTCATTAAAAGCAAGTACTGTGCTTAATACACATTAATGTTAGGATTCATCTCACTCTGTGATAGTGTGAATTGTCTCACCACCTCCAGATGCTGCTATTCCGGCCCTGACAGTCTCCTACGGTTGCTGCGTAGCCACGCCAACGCATTTCATCACTTCTGACTTCGTCAGAATTTCATTCAATTTATTTTGATTCATGATTGCTTTAATGTACACACTTATTTTTATATCACAGCGCTACTGTTAGAGTGAATAATATTTACACTTTCATTTTTTTTATTTAATCCACTGACAGTGTTATCTGACTCAGGTAAGCCTCTTTTTTCCCTTTTAGCTGTTACTTTCTTACTACCACTTAACCTGACAAACCTGTAGTTTTTAGTAACCTAAACCTAATCTCTTGCATTTTATTGTGTTCTGTTAAAGCCCGACTCCAGCCCAAAAAAAATAGTTTTGGACAGGGTGGGGAAGGCATATACCTATTGCCAGGTTTTAATGCTGACAGGTTTGTCACCTGTTTGTGACATTTCCCAGGGTCCAGGGTTCCCCGTACTTCTTGTCTAGGTGTCATAGGCTGTCAGAGGCACAGAAAGTGTAATGAAATCTTCTCAATGGGGCCAGAGACATCAATATGAAAATTAAACAATATTTACTATTCTAAGTATTTCTAAAACTAAGAAAAAAAATTGGTTGGCGTTGAGAATAATGTAGATATAAAAACTAGTTGAATCACATTTGGTTTGCTAAAACACTGCTTATCATAAACAAGTGCATGTTTTTTCTTTCAGAGGATACTGTTTTATCCTTTCCTTATCACTGATGATATCCTTCAGCCTCTCTAAAGTTGCATTTTGCCATGCGTGCACTCTAGCATTGGCTGCGTGTCATTGCTTGGGCCAGGTTTACTGTTAGTGACAATGGATTAACATGCCTGTACAATGAGCGTCAGCATGGCTGTGTACAGTCTCCATTGAAATTCGGTGTGACAGGGTATCCACCACAGGAGTACAATGGTAAGATAGTTGGCACTTTATAAGAGGAAGAGCCTGAACAAAAATTACTACATGGTCACCAGGTATGATGTTAATGTAAACCTTGAAAATTACTTTTGAAACTATATATTAAAATGGTAAGTTACGAGAATTTCATGACTAAGTTTAGATTGACTTTACCACCTCAATACAGTGCACTTACACCTCCTTCCTGCCCAGACCAATTTTCAGCTTTCAGCACTCTCACAGTTTGAATGACAATTACTCAGTCATGCAACACTGTACCTATATGGCATTCGCATCCTTTTTTTCACACAAATAGAGCTTTCTTTTGGTGGTATTTAATCACTAGTGGGTTTTTTTGTGCTATAAATAAAAAAATACCCCCCAAATGACCCCTTTTTAGAAAGTAGACATTCCAAGGTATTACGTAAGTAGCATGGTGAGTTTTTTAAAGTTGTAATTATTTCCCACAATTCTTTGCAAATTGAAGATGTTTTTTTATTTTTTTACAAAATTGTCATATTATCAGGTTATTTCTCACACACAGCATATGCATACAACAAATTACACCCCAAAATACATTCTGCTACTCTTTCCGAGTATGGCGATACCACATGTGTGAGACTTTTACACAGCCTGGCCACATACAGAGGACCAACATTGAAGTAGCACCTTCAGGCGTTCTATGAGCATAAATGACACATCTCATTTCTCAACCACCTATTACATTTTTGAAGGCCCTGGAGCACCAGGACAATGGAATTGCCCACAAAATGACCCCATTTTGGAAAGCAAACATCCCAACGTATAATCTATGAGGCATAATGAGTCTTTTGAACGGTTCATTTTTTCCAGAAGTTTTTGGAAAATGTGCAAAAAAAAATGAAAACGCATTTTTCTTTTTACACAAATTTGTCAACTTATAAGATATTTCTAACACATAGCATGTATATAGCAAAAATTACAACACAAAGTACATTCTGCTGCTCTTCCCGAGTATAGCGATACCACATGTGTGAGACTTTTGCACAGCCTGGCCACATACAGAGGCCCAACATTGAAGTAGTACCTTCAGGCGTTCTAGGAGCATAAATTACACATCTCATTTCATTCCTAACGTATATTCTATGAAGCATGGGCTGCAAATAGGTACTCGGGTACTCTGATGGACTGCAGATAGGTACTTGGGTACTCTGATGGGCTGGAGACAGGTACTCGGGTAACTTGATGAGCTGCAGACAGGTACTCGGGTACTCTGATGGCCTGGTGACAGGTACTTGGGTAGTCTGATGGCCTGGTGACACGTACTTGGGTACTCTGATGGGCTACAGATAGGTACTCGGGTACTCTGATGGGCTAGTGACATGTATTCGGGACTCTGAAGGGCGGTGACAGGTACTCGCTACTCATATGAACTATGACAGGTACTCATATGGACTGTGACAGGTACTCGGGTACTCATATGGACTGTGACAGGTAATCAGGTACTCGGGTACTCATATGGACTGTGACAGGTACTCAGGTATTTGGGTATTCATATGGACTGTAACAGGTACTCAGGTACTCGGGTACTCTGATGGACTGTGACAGGTACTCGGGTACTCTGATGGACTGTGACAGGTACTCGGGTACTCTGATGGACTGTGACAGGTACTCGGGTACTCTGATGGACTGTGACAGGTACTTTGATGGGTGGTGACATGTCCTCTTTATTAGGGGGGCAATCAGTGTGATTGGTGTACACTGTAAGTGGTAACGAGATGTTACCACAATCTCCTTCTCACACACAATTGGTGTGTGAGAAGGAGAACCCGGTAACATCTCGTTACCGCGGTTTGTTGACATTTAGTGAAAGGATCGCAGCCGATCACGTGGTAAACAACCGTTGGCCAATGGCTTATTACCAGCGTCAGTGACAAGCAGTGTTCCCGGGAACACGCTGCCACAGACGTACTTGCGCGCATGCGCCGTGCAAAGTGGGGCTGTACCAACTGTGATCGGCCGTGACTTCATCACGGCCGATCACGTGGTAAACAGCCATGCCCAATGGCTGTTCACCCCCCTCGGTGGCGAGAGGTGTCTCTGTGACACGCCGCCACCGAAGGAACAGGGATGCGAGCACATGATCGTGCGCATTCCCTGTTTAAATGGACGGACGTCATATGACGGCCGCCCAGAATGAGAGCAGCACCGACCTGGCCGTCATATGACGGCCAGCGGGCAGTAAGCGGTTAAAGTGGTTCTAAAGGTTGAAGTTTTTTACCTTAAGTATGCAGCTCCCCCCGCAGCCCACCCTAATACTTGAGCCTGATCTCAATCCAGTGATGTGCGCAAGAGCTGCTTCAGTCCTAGGTCTCTGCCTCCTCATTGAATGAGAGACAGCAGAGGAAGCCATTGGCCACAGCCAGTGAGGGGGGATCGGGGATGGGGCCAAGCCCCATTCTCTGTGTCTTATGGACAGAGATTGGGGCTTGGGATCAAGCACGCATGAGTGCCTCCATAGCAACCTGCTTGCTATGGGGGCAGAGAAGAGGAGGAGCCAGGAGTGCCGGTGAGGGACCCGAGTAGAGGAGGATCAAGGCTACTATGTACAAAACCATAGCACAGAGCAGGTAAGCATGAGATATTTGTTTAAAAAAAAATCTTTAAAATCACTTTGAATGTATAATACTTGTTCTAAAATGTTAATTGCAGAAGCTGAATAACCAAGTACAACAATGTTATGCCAAAATAATCTCAGAAATTATTTTGTATATTTGTATACATTTAGAAATAAAGACCACACCATCTTCAACCGGCACGTGACCCTAAAGTATAACTAAAGGCAAAACTTTTTTTTTTGTGGATAGACTGGAGAGGGATTGGAACGCTAGTTGGGTTATTATCGCTGTCTGTGCCCCTGTTAAGGAGATTCACCCTCTCTATTTGTTCTGTTTACTATTATCATTGACAGTGAAAGTAAAAGAAAATCCCACATTTTGGGTTGTCCCAAGAAAAGTAATATAGGGGAAATCTTCCAATGGGGACACTAGTTCTGGTGACCTTGGGTCCCCAAGAAATTCCTTTAATTTGCAGGGATTTCCTCTAAATCTCCCCAATGGTACACAGATGACAAAGTGTCAATATTTTGTGAGGCCACCATTATTTTCCAGCACTGCCTTAACCCTCTTGGGCATGGAGTTCACCAGAGCTTCACAGTTTGCCTCTGGAGTCCTCTTCCACTCTTTCATGACGACATCACGGAGCTGGTGGATGTTAGAGACCTTGCGCTCTTCCGCCTTCCGTTTGAGGATGCCCCACAGATGCTTAATAAGGTTTAGGTGTGGAGACATGCTTGGCCAATCCATCACCTTTACCCTCAGCTTCTTTATCCAGGCAGTGCTCGTCTTGGAGGTGTGTTTGGGGTCATTATCATGTTGAAATACTGCCCTGCGGCCCAGTCTCCGAAGGGAGGGGATCATTCTCTGTTTCAGTATGTCACAGTACATTAGGGCTGTTGAAAATGATCGCCGCATCGATGCATCGCGATTCTGCCCTTCCCGATTCGGCATCGATGCGGTATCCGGCCGTAATCGATTATGCGTGACGTCATTACGGCTCCTCCCCCTCCCCCGCATAGCAGTGCCTGCTGGAGGTGACAAGCCACCGATCGGCTGGCTAAGCCTGGCGCCGTTCCCCGTCAATGGGAGATGTATCCTCAGCTACTGCCCCCACCCAGGCTCTCCCCCTCCTCAGACACTGGACAACGTCCTCTCTTATCTCCCCGATGTGCGGGGCGCAGAGCCCCACGGAGCTGTGAGACAGATCACTGTAGCTGTCATCACATCCGTGGGAGCGGCAGGACAATCAGGGTTGCTGAAGTCCCTGGAGATCCTGCACTGTGGGGGACATTGCAGTGTTTCCAGCCCCCCATTATCTCTGTGACAGTTTGAGGATACAGACTGATTTCTCCCGTCTGTAGGACAGGAGAATCAGTGTGTACATTTAGAGGCTGGTGGCTGCAGCTGAGCGGAGTGTCTCTGACACTCATCTCACACAGCCCAGCGAAGTTCACTCCCCCCTCCCAGCAACGGACAGAGATTACATGCATACAGCTGCCCCCCCTCCTCCTCCTCCTCCTCCTCCTCCTCTCCCCCCCCCCTGTGTCTGCCCAGCCCGCCCACTCTCATATCCCGACACAGCTGTGAAGGAGAGAGAGAGAGAGAGGAGGGGGGAGGGGGTGTGCGCGGGAGATATGAAGAACAGTCAGCAGCTCCACATTCCAAGCTGTGTGAACTTCCAGCCTCATCCCTGAATAAGTGAGCATTGCATTGTTCATTACACATTCATTACTGAACTGTCCCTTTCTCTCCCCTATCTGTCTCCCTCCCCCACTCTGTTCTTCCAAGATCCAGTTAGCACTAAGCCACTTATGCAGCCCATATATTGATCGTTTTTTTTTTTCGTTTGGTCATTACACTGAAAAAAAAAAAAAGATCCAATTCCTCATCTACACATTCCAGGTGGATGGGGGAATCCTCCGACACTGGACCAGTGGGCGAACAACCAGGGTTGCTGTCCTGGCGCTGCTATTGACAGCGCTGGTCTCTGTCTCCATGGCAGCAGCAGCGCATTATAACCCAATGCTGGCTAGTTGGTGCATTATGTCTGCAGTCTCTGATCATCTCCTATATCATGTCTGCAGTCTCTGACCATCTCCTGTACTATGTCTGCAGTCTCTGACCATCTTCTGTACTATGTCTGCAGTCTCTGATCATCTCCTATATCATGTCTGCAGTCTCTGACCATCTCATGTACTATGTCTGCAGTCTCTGATCATCTCCTATATCATGTCTGCAGTCTCTGATCATCTCCTATATCATGTCTGCAGTCTCTGATCATCTCCTATATCATGTCTGCAGTCTCTGACCATCTCCTGTACTATGTCTGCAGTCTCTGACCATCTCCTGTACTATGTCTGCAGTCTCTGATCATCTCCTGTACTATGTCTGCAGTCTCTGACCATCTCCTGTACTATGTCTGTAGGGTTGCCACCTCATCCCTTTAAACCCGAACACATATTAATTACACAGGTTTTGTGGCTGATTAAGGTGATAATTAAACTCACTTGGTGCCTTATCTGCATTTAATTAGCCTCAGAACCTGTGTAATTCAAAGGTGTTCGGGTTTAAAGGGATGAGGTGGCAACTCTATATGTCTGCAGTCTCTGATCATCTCCTGTACTATGTCTGCAGTCTCTGATCATCTCCTGTACTATGTCTGCAGTCTCTGATCATCTCCTATATCATGTCTGCAGTCTCTGATCATCTCCTATATCATGTCTGCAGTCTCTGATCATCTCCTGTATTATGTCTGCAGTCTCTGACCATCTCCTGTACTATGTCTGCAGTCTCTGATCATTTCCTATATCATGTCTGCAGTCTCTGATCATCTCCTATATCATGTCTGCAGTCTCTGATCATCTCCTATATCATGTCTGCAGTCTCTGACCATCTCCTGTATTATGTCTGCAGTCTCTGACCATCTCCTGTATTATGTCTGCAGTCTCTGATCATCTCCTGTACTATGTCTGCAGTCTCTGACCATCTCCTGTATTATGTCTGCAGTCTCTGATCATCTCCTGTACTATGTCTGCAGTCTCTGACCATCTCCTGTATTATGTCTGCAGTCTCTGATCATCTCCTGTACTATGTCTGCAGTCTCTGATCATCTCCTGTACTATGTCTGCAGTCTCTGACCATCTCCTGTATTATGTCTGCAGTCTCTGATCATCTCCTGTACTATGTCTGCAGTCTCTGACCATCTCCTGTATTATGTCTGCAGTCTCTGATCATCTCCTGTACTATGTCTGCAGTCTCTGACCATCTCCTGTACTATGTCTGCAGTCTCTTACCATCTCCTGTATCACGTCTGCAGTCTCTGACCATCTCCTGTATAATGTATGCAGTCTCTGACCATCTCCTGTATCATGTCCCCAGTCTCTGACCATCTCCTGTATCATGTCTGCAGTCTCTGACCATCTCCTGTATCATGTCTGCAGTCTCTGACCATCTCCTGTATCATGTCTGTTGTGTTTTTTTTTTTTTTAAGAACAGATAAAGAAAAAAAAATGAATTTTTTTTTTTATGAAAACCGCGCGCAGTAATCTTGATGCATCGTGATGCATCGCGAAATCGAATCGAATCGAATCGTTGACCTGATAATCGTAATCGAATCGTTAGGCAAGTGAAGATGCGCACCTCTACAGTACATGTTGGCATTTATGGTTGTAGCTCCCCAGTGTCGGCAGCACTCATGCAGCCCCAGACCATGACACTCCCACCACCATGCTTGACGGTAGGCAAGACATAATTGTTTTTGTACTCCCCACCTGGTTGCCGCCACACACGCTTGACACCATCTAAACCAAATAAGTTCATCTTGGTCTCATCAGACGACAGGACATGGTTCCAGTAATCCATCTCCTTAGTCTGCTTGTCTTTAGCAAACTGTTTGCGGGCTTTCTTGTGCATCATCTTTAGAAGAGGATTCCTTCTGGGATGACAGCCATGCAGACCAAATTGATGCAGTGTGTGGCGTATGGTCTGAGCACTGACAGGCTGACTCACCATCCCTATAACCTCTACAGCAATGCTGGCAGCACTCATGCGTCTATTTCCCAAAGACAACCTCTGGATATGATGCTGAGCATATGCACTCAACTCCTTTGCTCGACCATGGCGAGGCCTGTTCTGAGTGTAACCTGTCCTGTTAAACCACTGTATGGTATTGGCCACCGTGCTGCAGCTCAGTTTCAGGGTCTTAGCAATCTTCTTATAGCCTAGGCCATCTTTATGTAGAGCAACAATTCTTTTTTTCAGATCCTCAGAGAGTTCTTTGCTATGAGGTGTCATGTTGAACTTCCAGTGACCAGTATGAGAGCGTGAGAGCGATAACACCAAATTTAACACACCTGCTCCCCCATTCACACCTGAGACCTTGTAACACTAACGAGTCCCATGACACCAGGGGGAGGAAATAGGTAATTGGGCCCAACTTGGACATTTTCACTTAGAGGTGTACTGACTTTTGTTGCCAGCGGTTAAGACATTAATGGCTGTGTGTTGAGTCATTTTGAGGGGACAGCAAATTTACAACGTTATACAAGCTGTACACTCACTACTTTACATTGTAGTAAAAGTGTAATTTCTTCAGTGTTGTCACATGAAAAGTTACAATAAAATATTTACAAAAATGTGAGTCACTTTTGTAAGATACTGTATAATTATATATACACACACACACACACACACACACACACACACACACACACACACACACACACACACACACACACACACACACACACACACACACACACACACACACTATATTGTCAAAAGTATTGGGACGCCTGCCTTTACACGCACATTAATGGCATCCCAGTCTTAGTCCATAGGGTTCAATATTGAGTTGGCCCCCCTTTGCAGCTGTAATAGCTTCAACTCTTCTAGGAAGACTGTCCACAAGGTTTAGGAGTGTGTCTATGGGAATGTTTGACCATTCAGTCAGAAGCGCATTTGTGAGGTCAGGCATTGATGTTGGATGAGAAGGCCTGATTGGAAGGAACTCTTCCAATCTGAGAGAACTGGAGCAGTTGGCGAAAGAAGAGTATTCCAAAATTCCAGTATAGAGGTGTTGACCACACGTTCTTAATGGGATTAAGGTCTGGAGAGTTATTACTTTTGCCTTATGGCAAGGTCCTCTATCGTGCTGGAAAAGGCATTGTTCATTACCAAACTGTTCTTGGATGTTTGGGAGAAGTTGCTCTTGGAGGATGTTTTTGTACCATTCTTTATTCATGGCTGTGTTCTTAGGCAAAATTGTGAGTGAGCCCATTCCCTTGGCTGAGAAGCAACCCCACACATGAATGGTCTCAGGATGCTTTACTGTTGGCATGACACAGGACTGATGGTAGCAATCACCTTTTTTTTCTCAAAGTTTTTTCACTAGTTTTTTTCCGGATGCCCCAAACATTTGGAATGAGGATGGTTGGTAAAAGTTTCTCTAGGAGGATGTTTTCGTACCATTCTTTATTCATGACTGTGAGTGAGCCCACTCCCTTGGCTGAGAAGCAACTGCACACGTAAATGATCTCAAGATTCTTTACTGTTGGCATGACACAGGACTCATGGGGTAGCGCTCACCTCTTCTTCTCTGGACAAGGTTTTTTCTGGATGCCCCAAACAATCAGAAAGGGGATTCATCAGAGAAAATGACTTTACCCCAGTCCTCAGCAGTCCAATCCCTGTACCTTTTGCAGAATATGTCTGTCCCTGATGTTTTCCTGGAGAGAAGTGGCTTCTTTGCTGCCCTTCTTTACACCAGGCCAATCTTCACCTCACTGTGCATGCATATACACTCACACCTGCCTGCTGTCATTTCTGAGCAAGCTTTGCACTAGTGGTGCCCCAATCCCGCAGCTGAATCCACTGTAGGAGATGGTCCTGGCGCTTGCTGGACTTTCTTGGGCACCCCGAAGCCTTCTTTACAAATGCACTGGAAAAGTTTTTTTATGGGATTAAGTTCATTTTCATGGCCAAGAGGGACTTTGCAATTAATTGCAATTCTTCTGATCACTCTTCATAACATTCTAGAGTATATGCAAATTGCCATCATAAAAACTGACCAGAACAAAACTTATTTTGGATTAGCCTGGATCAACCTCCAAAGGACATTCATCCACATAATGCATATGGGATGCAGTTCAGGTTGCCCCGGCACATACAGAAAGAAAAGCAAAGAGAAAAAAGATCTCTTAAGAGGGCAAGAAACCACCTGAACACTATCTGAAAAAGCAAGTAAAAGTTTATTATACAAAAATATAAACACCACACTAGTAGAATATTACAAAAAATAGAGCGGGCTATGGTAGATGATTATCACAGACCCTATTAAAAATTGACAACATTGTCATTAAAAGCAAGGGGACCGCGGCTGAACATACCACTCACAGACACCATTCACCACTCATAAGCACTGATGATAGAGTAAATATAAATTGCAAAGCAGCTGCTAGTGAAGATCAGTGGATCACTCTTCAGAGGCATGGTATAACGAGATGTGGGTAAATGTGGATGGAGAAATTCCATTGAAGGAACTGATTCAGCACAGTAGATTGAGCAAGTGAGAGCCTGAACAAATAAATTATTAGCCCGGGGAAAACAGCACATATAACCAGCAATGCTATCCTGTATGTATAAGGCAGTTGTAGATATAAGCAGAGTAACAGCAGTAGTTCATGGCAGAAGCAGTAGGGGGAGTGTTGGCGGCTAGAGGAGGATTATAAGCAGTATAGGTTGAAGCGATACATGTCTCACCATCCGGAGGACATCCAGCGTCTGCAGCCTGCAGTACTCTACCCCAGAAGATGGCAGGAGTGTGAATCCGTCTTGAGCCACCTTTCTGCCAGATAAACAGTATCCTTGCTGTATAGTGGTCACCGTAGGTCGTGCCCATGCAGGTTTGAAAAAAGCCGGTCAACAGCTGTAAGATCCCAGCTGATCCTCCAACCACAGTGTGCGTGCGGTTCCGGGATGACATGCTGATATTGGCATCCATTCCACTAAAATACTCAGACAGGTCATTATCCATCATGTAAAACCAATTGCTGTTTTTTTTATCTATATTTTCCCTGCTGGATGTTCGCTATGAGAGGTGCCCTGGACAACATCTAGTGGTAACAGTTAGTTAATACACCACTTAATTGTACAATCTATTTCAACTTGATTCACAGACTCCTCCCTGCTCTGAAGAAACCAGCGGTCATTGGCTGGTGAAACGCGTCAACACGTCATCCTGGAACCCGCACACTGTGGTTGGATGATCAGCTGGGATCTTACAGCTGTTGACCGGCTTTTTTCAAACCTGCATGGGCACGACCTACAGTGACCACTATACAGCAAAGATACTGTTTATCTTGCAGAAATGTGGCTCAAGATGGATTCACACTCCTGCTATCTTCCGGGGTAGAGTACTGCAGGCTGCGGATGCTGGATGCCCTCTGGATGGTGAGACATGTATCGCTTCAACCTATACTGCTTATAATCCTCCTCTAGCCGCCAACACTCCCCCTACTGCTTCTGCCATGAACTACTGCTGTTACTCTGCTTATATCTACAACTGCCTTATGCATACAGGATAGCATTGCCGGTTATATGTGCTGTTTTCCCCGGGCTAATAATTTATTAGTTCAGGCTCTCACTTGCTCAATCTACTGTGCTGAATCAGTTCCTTCAATGGACTTTCTCCACCCACATTTACCCACATTCCCGTTATACCACGCCTCTGAAGAGTGATCCACTGATCTTCACTAGCAGCTGCTTTACAATTTATATTTACTCTATCATCAGTGCTTATGAGTGGTGAATGGTGTCTGTGAGTGGTATGTTCAGCCGCGGTCCCCTTGCTTTTAATGACAACGTTGTCAAATTTTAATAGGGTCTGTGATAATCATCTACCATAGCCCGCTCTATTTTTTGTAATATTCTACTAGTGTGGTGTTTATATTTTTGTATAATAAACTTTGACTTGCTTTTTCAGATAGTGTTCAGGTGGTTTCTTGCCCTCTTAAGAGATCTTTTTTCTCTTTGTTTTTCTTTCTGTATGTGCCAGGGCAACCTGAACTGCATCCCATATGCATTATGTGGATGAATGTCCTATCTAGTACTTAATTTAACCAATTTTCTTGATTTTTGGAGGTTGATCCAGGCTAACCCACAATAAGTTTTGTTCTGGCTAGTTTCTTTGGGACTACTGTCCCCTTCTTGCCTCAGTGATCCCCCCACCACACTTTATCTATTAGTGTGAATTACACTATTATTTATACTCATTTACTTTGGGCTATTGATAGGTGCCTTTTTCACTAGACTCATCTGCACATATGGCTTATATGATCAATCTTGACCTTGACCACGAAATTGATACGGCGTTCACTTTTGGTGGAGAAAATCGGGAAACAGATAAGGAACCATTTAGGAAACTTTTTAAACAACATAAAAAACTTATGATTACATTTCTGAAATGGGACATCTCCTCGTTAAAGTCACACATATCTAACCAAATTATTCCTAGGGGCCTTAGGGAGAGGATAGTCCCCGCCATCTCCATACCCCTAGATTTCTATCGGTATGGAAAAATGAATGTCTGAATAGAGGCCTATCCTTGATGAAACTTATAGTTGCTGAGGAAGAAGCCCAATTACAGTAGATTCGTGAGGAACTTGAAACTAGTGCCAAACTGTTAGAACCTTATAAACTAGACCCAGAATTTGATAAAAATAATGAACTTATTAAAAAAGAGATAGAAAGCATACAAAAAAACGTAAAATATACCAAACAAGAAAAATTCAGACAGAATTTAGTTGATTGGGAAAGTGGAGATATTTTTAACCCCACAATCCAGAATATAAGTAGATCCCTTTCTAGAAACTCAAGACAGCGGCAACGTTAAAACAAACATAGAACTAGTTCTTCCTCCGATAGTGAGCTAGATAAAGATACCTCACAAAAATCTGTGTCTTTTTTAGAGGAGTTGGAGGGAAGAGTATCCCTAGAGGACTCAAAGTGAACAGTAGACAAACAAAAGGGAAGCGAAGGAGGCAAAGGAAACACAGAAGGAAGAGGAAAATACAGGGAATGCACACAGAACCGAAGGAGTGGGAGACTGAGGAGTCAGAGGAGATGCTGAGTAGTACAACGCTTATAGGGCGTACACACGGTCGGACTTTGTTCGGACATTCCGACAACAAAATCCTAGGATTTTTTCCGACGGATGTTGACTCAAACTTGGTTTGCCTACACACGGTCGCACAAAGTTGTCGGAATTTCCGATCGGCAACCACGCGGTCACGTACACCACGTACGACGAGACTAGAAAAGGCCGGTTCAGAACCAAGCGCGGCACCCTTTGGGCTCCTTTTGCTAATCTCGTGTCAGTAAAAGTTTGGTGAGAGACGATTCGCGCTTTTCAGACTCGTGGCCTTCAGATCGTTTTCTGCCGTTCAGTTTGTGCTTGTGGGTTTGTATCTGCTCTTCAGTGCGTGCAAGCAAGTTCCGCGTGACTTAGTCATTGTATTCTTGTTCGTTCGTTACTGGTTTTCAGGTCGCTCTTCACAGGCCTTGCTGTTCTTCAGTTTGTTCTGTTTCTTCGTTCTGAGCAACCGACCGTTTTCTAGCCATGTTTCGTATGCGTACTCCTCGTAGAGTTCGTGCTGTGCGGGGGCTTGGTGTTGGGGTCCTGACCTTGACACAAGTCCAGTCGATGAACAGAGTGGGGAGGAGTTCATGGACCAAGAATTGGTTGCTTCAGCGTGACCAGTTCTCTCATATGCCTTTGCTCCGTGAGATCCGTGAGAATAATCCTGATGATTTCAGGAACTTTCTCAGGATGACGGACCCCGTGTTTCACCGTCTGTTGGCTTCGCTGACCCCCTATATCAGCAGGCAGGATACCTGCATGAGGCAAGCCCTCACTCCGGAGCAGAGGTTGGTCGCTACCCTGCGGTATTTGGCGACAGGAAGAAGTCTGCAGGACTTAAAGTTCTCGACAGGCATCTCCCCCCAGGCTCTGGGTATCATTATCCCAGAGACCTGTTCTGCCATCATCCAGGTCCTGCAGAAGGAGTATATGAAGGTAAGATTTTTATCCTTTTATATCCCATTTTATTGTATTGAATGTTTGCTAATATATTGTATTTCTTTCCTAATTCCCTAATTACCATGATTGTAATATGCTGTGAATGTCCCCTTTGTTCTCATGCATGCTGGATTTTTATGTAATTATTATTTTAGGTCCTTCATACATATTTGCCCTTCAATAACCTCCCCAGCATGGTGTCTCCTGGCCCTATATTCACCTCATGTAGTCACTTAACAATGTATTTTATCTGCTCCATAGTAGTGCTTTACCCCAAACACCCCCTAAAATGTTTGGTAATGTTATTTTTTATTTAAATTCAGGCAGAGTGGCAGAGGCTTTTTTTTGTGGTGTCCCCAAATAATTTTTAGTAACCCTCCCTCCCCCAACTGCTAAGTCAGCTGATCCCAATTCTCTATCCTCAATCATCTATCTGCTGACTTTGCCAAACCCATACACACTATACCCACCTCTTTAGTGCTCAGATTTATGAATGAATTCCCCAAAGCCTGTATACTTTCAAATGGTACTGTTTAAAGTTTTTGTAATAGCAGAATGTCCAAATGTCCTCAAATGTGTACAGTGTGTATTTAAATCTTTGTATTATGACACTTCTTACCTGTCCAGTGGGCTGCCAATAGTGTAACTAAGGAGGGGCTGTTCCAAGTAATACCCTGTATTTAGGCATTCATCTCTCAATGAAGTGAAGAGGGTTACCTGTCCAAGAGTTCCCCCCCTATAATGTTAGAAATGGCCCATGAGAGGGGGGAGGGGGAATATGATAGGTGTACCTTATACTTTGGCGTTGTTAAATTCCCCTTAATAAATGCTATCTGGAGGTTGGCCCATAATGTTTGTGTATAATCTGCTTGCCATGTTTCTGTGAAAAAATAGTAATGTTTATTGTTTTTTCCTCAACAGTTTCCTTCCACGCCACAGGAATGGCAGACTGTGGCCTCCCACTTTGCCCAGCGGTGGGACTTTCCTAACTGCGGAGGGGCAATTGATGGGAAACACGTCCACATCGTCCCACCACCCAACTCGGAGTCGTACTATTATAATTACAAGGGGTTTAATAGTATAGTGATGTTGGCGGTGGTGTCGGCTAATTACGACTTCTTGTATGTGGATGTGGGGAAGAATGGCCGGATGTCCGATGGTGGAGTGATTGCCCAGACAGAGTTCTACAGGCGTCTCCAGAATGGCAGCTTGGACTTGCCAACTCCAGAGGACAATGTGAAAGGTCTCCCATTTGTGTTCGTTGCTGATGAAGCATTTGCAATGGGGGACCACCTGATGCGGCCATTCCCGATGAGGACCCTCACGCCGGAACAGAGGGTTTTTAATTACCGGCTGGCCAGAGCCCGAAGAGTGGTGGAGAACACATTTGGAATCCTGGCCAGCCGGTTTCGACTATTTCTGACACCCATCCATATGGCGGAGTATAAACTGAACTAGGGCTGCAACTAACGATTATTTTCATAATCGATTAGTTGGCCGATTATTGTTTCGATTAATCGATTAATCGGTTAATAACCTTTAAAAAAAAAAAAGTGTGGCGTATAATTTAGTTAATATGTAAAGTTTTAAAAAAAAGGCAATTTATTCTTAAATATCTCTATTTAGCGGTAAATATAAATAACTAACTATATGGTTAGGGAGCAAAATATCTAATCCACTCTGAGAATAACAGACAGAAGAGATATACCTATATACTATTAGAGGAGATATACTGTATAAATTGTTAGAGAAGAGATATACTGTACATACTATTAAAGGGTGAATCTGATAAACATTTTCAGACTCAGAGATCAAATGTCTTCCTTCAAAAAAAAATTTCATTTTGTTCATGTTCATGTTCGTTCGGTTTTCTAATCATTAGTGGGGTCAAGTCGACGTTCATTTTCAACCACAGTGACGGGAAAATTTTGTAATAGAAAACTTCTTGGTCAAAAGAATTTTCAGACAGTGTATGTGGTTTTCGTTCAGAAATTACATTCGTTTTAAAAACAGAATGTTAAAAACAAGTGAAAATTTCAAACAACATTCTTTCATTCAGCGAATGTACAAAGATTTTTCGTCTGAATATTCTCATGTGAAAATTAATCCGTGTGGCCAGCATAAGGCTCGGTACACACCTAGGCAGTTTGCTTTTGATCTGTTTCTGCAGTGCTTTTTGCTGTGCGTTTTGATTTTTGCGCACATGATTTTGCGGCGAGTTGCGTTTTTGCTTTTTTTTTGGCCAATTTGTTGTTGGGCAGATTAAAAAACACAAATTGCTGCAAAAACGCATTAAATGCTTTTCTGCAGCTTCTCCATTGAAGTATATTGAACCAAAAGAGCACAGTTTTTGCGTTAAAAAAAAAAGTCCCTGACCCTTTCCAATACACAGTGGCTGAAAAAAGCATAGATGTGAACGTGGGAAACCATGTTAATGAACTGCAGTGCGCTTCTGCAAAAAAGCACCAAAAAACACATAGATGTAAACCAGGTCTAAGACGTTTAGTAACATAATGGGGTTAAAAAAACTAAAATTAGCCCTTAAAAGTACAATTAAAAAAAAGCAGATAATCACTACTGTAAGGGGTTCATTTTTTACTGTAGAACCGTGAAAGTAACATCTACAGTAGCGATTATTTGCTCTTTTTGTACTATAAAGGGCTCGTTTTAGTTTTTTTTAACCCAATTATGTTACTGACCGATTAATCGATTATGAAAATAGTAATCGATTAATTTCATAATCGATTAGTTGTCGATTAATCGATTAGTTGTTTCAGTCCTAAACTGAACCATATAATACTGGCGTGCTGTGTTCTCCATAATTTTTTAAGAAAACATTCTGCCAACTATGCTGGCTCAGTTGGGCCTGAGGCCGGAATCCTACATCCAACAACACTGACGGCGCTTGAAAGTGGCCGTCCTGGCTTGCCCTCCCTGAGTGCCTGTGATGTCCGGTTACGATACCTGGAGTTCTTTGCGGGTAGGGGGGCTATCAATATGCCAGACAATATGTGAAGCCTTTTTCAAATAAAAAAAAAAAGAAACTCTTTGTGGACATTTACTGCTTGTGTTTGTTTTAGCTGACCCTGACAGAAATGTGTGGAGTCCAGAAAATGTCGTGATTGTGTAACCTTATTATACAAAGCACTGTTGGCTGGTATTTCCTAAATGCAAAAACACATTTCACTCCAAGTGCACTTGCAACTGCACTGAACCTGTACTTGTAGTGCAAAGTGGATTTGCCCTTAGGAAATAACCCCCATTTTTGCATAAAACAGCAATTACATCACCCCAAAAGTGTTGTAGTGTTGAGACAATAATCCACACATTCTTGAGTAAGCCACTTTTTTATACCTGCACAATCACATGTGCATTTACCAAAGGTTTTTAAAACAAACCAACATGTTTGTTGTATAACAATTTTTGCAGTAGCATTATCAAAAATCGAAATATCCATTTCAGATAAAACAGGCCTGTGTAAAACCAACAAGAAAGCCAAAAAACTTGAACTTACAAAGTTCACATTAGGTAAAAGCTGAAGGCTATATCAGACATCAGTATTTAGGAACTGGGTTTGATATAGCGTTCAGATGGGGGGAAATCACCCCTGGAAAAGCCAAATTTGGAAGATGCACACAAATTTACGAATGTCAACATGTGCTATCTGCCATCAGGGGGGATCAAGGGACGTGTTTTGGGGGAGCAAGCCCTTCCTCAATGCTACTTTATAATTGAGGAAGGGGTTGCACCCCCAAAACGCGTCCATTGATCTCCCGTGATGGCAGATAGCACATGTTGGCACACTGTGTGCATCCTCCAAATTTGGCTTTTCAAAACATTGCAAAAAATTTTAAAAGATTGGACCACAATACAAAAAGTGATTTTGTGGGGTTTAAATTCGCCCCAAAACATCAATGATGTTATTATTTTTTTTAATAACATCATTGATTTTTTGCTGGATGTTTTGCAGTTCGGCATTACACCCCATGATCTCCCCGATCAGGATCTGGGCACTTTCAGAAGTAAAGCGTTCTCTATCCCTCACATCACGATCACCTAAAAAGAGATAAAGAAAAAAAAAAAAGGTCTCAAAAATCTCCCACCATCCATCTCTTTTACCTGAGCCTGTGGTCGCAGACACTCACCTGTTGTGGTGCCAATCTCCACCACATCTTCTTCTTCCTCCTGCTCTTCTTCTTGGGTTGGGGGTATTTCACCTTCTTCCATAGGTGGGGGTTCTGTGGTCTCCTGGGATGAGGGGTGTCCTCCGAGTCTTTTCTCCCCTATGTAAAACAAAAATGGTAGAATTAGCACACAGATATTTGATGGCAGAACTAGAAATAGGAAACATTGCTTGGAAGTGGGGTACAATTGTCTATTTTAGCCGAGTTCCAAGATGTAATTTTATTATTGCCCTTTGTCAAGCTGCAATACTTTACCTGTTTAGTACAAGCTTCACAGATGTAGCCCCCCCTATAGTATACACTGGAGCACCTGTGTGGCCCCCTAAAAAAAATGGTGTTCTGGGGTCCCACACTAGTGCTCCAGTGTCCAGATGTGAAAACAGCTGCTCAGTGTCCTCTCCTTACACACAATCTAGTTGGCATTTCATTCTAGTAACAAACCCATCTACACAAACAAATATTTGGCATCCAAGTAGGCCCAAAAAATGTGTGAAAATGCATATGGCCTAAACAATGGTGTTCTAGAGGCCGAAAGAAAAATGTTTGATACGAACGAATAATGGGCCCATGAACATTAAAGTTGCCCTTTTAAACGTTACAATTAATAAAAGCATATGGAGCAGAATGAACGGAATAAAGACAGAAAGAATAGGAACACAGCACAACTACTTACTTTTTTGCAGCACTCCCTGGATCTTTCGGTACTGCTCTGGCTCTCTCAACTTCAGGTCTGACCACCGCTTCCTGAGCTGATCTTTAGATCTTCGTACCCCAAAATTCCTGTGAAGGCTTTTGATCACTTTAGCAATGATTTAGGCTTTTCGGATGTTGGGGTGGGGGTAAGGCCCATATTTTCCGTCATAGTCGGACTTCCTCATGATGTCAACCATCTCCAACATCTCCCCAAAGGACATATTTGTGGCCTTAAAACATCTCCTTCTGGATCGGGACGTGCCTGGATCCGAGCTTTCCTCCTCCTCCTCCTCGTTGCTATAATTAGCCCACACCTGCTCTAAATCCGCCATCATGCTCTTCACCCACTGCGCCGAACGAAAAGGGGCGGGAAATAGACTAGAAAGAACGTCAGGGGCTGGCGGAGTTACACGCATGCGCAGTGTGTATAAAGCGTAACACGCGTGCGTATTACGTACGATCTGTGAGCGGAGGAAGGAGCATTGGACGCGCCGATCGGAAGAACAAAGTTAAGAGACAAACTTGTGCCTATACTGCTTCTAGATTGAGGCCTATATTGTAACAAGATTAGGAGAGTTTTGTCTGCCATTAGGCTTTGTCTTGTGTTGTGTCTTGCAGTGAACATGGATATGGTACTCAAAGATAATGACTTCATGTCAGTATTCATAGATATGCTAAGGGAGCTGCCCTGTCTGTGGGAGATTGCCCACCTCCATTTCAAGAACCAAGCAAAGAGGAAGGCAGCACTGGAGCAATTGTGTGAAATTGTGAAGCAGGTGAACCCCACGGCAGACATCACTTATTTAAAGATATTGATTGGTGGCCTGAGGAGCACATATCTAAGGGAGCACAAGAAAGTCCTGGATTCACAGAGATCCGGAGCAGCAGATGACATCTATGTCCCCAGGATGTTGTACTACGACAGGCTGCATTTTCTGGCAGGCCAGACTGAACCCAGGCCATCCCTTTCCAGTCTTCCTTCCATGCTTCCTTCCCCCCCGGCTGAGGCTTCTGACGCCCAACCTGGGCCTTCCAGGCCGCATGTGGAGGAGCCCAGATTGAGCCAGGTATAGCATTCCTCTAAATATTTCTGCTTGTCCAATCAATGATGTTAACTAGATGTTAGTTGGGAGTAGTAATTTAGGATTGTGATTGATGAAGCAAAAACTAAAACCATGTCCCTTTTTCATACACAGGGAAGTCTCAACCAGGAGGTGGCCGGGCCAAGCCGGCTGGCTGATCTGCAGGTCCCTCCACCCCCCCTGAAAAGAGAAAGTGGCAGTAGGAGGAGTGCCCTAGAGGAGGCTGCTATAGGATTCTTTTGGAGGGCTACAGAGGTCCTGGGAGCACCCCACACCATGGAGGAGAACATTGCTGCCTTCATTGCATATAAAATGCAGAGGATGGAGGAGGGCCAAAAAGTCATGTGTGAGGCTCTCATATCGGAGGCTTTGGAGAAAGGTATGAGGGGCCAAATTACACCTCAGACACACCTTCGCGATGGTCCTCCTCCTCCTCCCCCCTCTCCTCCAGGTCCCCCCAGTCCTCCTCCAGGTCCCCCCAGTCCTCCTCCAGGTCCTCCCAGTCCTCCTCCAGGTCCTCCCAGTCCTCCTCCTCTTCCAGGTCCTACTCCTCCTCCTGCCACATCTCCAACTGCACAGCCAGAGCCCGGAAGGAAGCGTGGAAGGAAGACCAGACAGTGATTGCCCTGGGTTCAGTCTGGTCGGCCAAAAAATGCAGCCTCTTGTGGTACCACAGCCTGGGAACATAGACGTCATCTGCTGCTTTCCAGATCTCTGCGAATCCCGGACCAGACTGCCCTCCCTTAGATATGGACTCCTCAGGCCACCAATTTTGATGTTGAAGAATTGATGTCTGCCGTGGGGGTCCCAGGCTTCACTAATTTCTCCTGTTGATCCAGTGTTGCCTTCCTCTTTGTTTGGTTCTGATCCCTTAATAAAGGATTTTTGTTTTGAATTATACTCCTATGTGTTTTACTTCAAAAATGACAGTTGGTTTGTGAGTGTTCAGGTACATTTCAAATATACAATGTGAAATGAACAAGGGTCACCAACAACAAACAATCTCCTGGAGATTAAATAATAAAAGATATCAATGGTGTTGGGGTAACGTGACACACAAAACACACACAAAAATATTCTGGAGTAAAAATAAAAATAACATTAAACAAAGATCAGCCTTGAAAAAAATCCAAACATTAAAGAAAAAAAAAGGCTGAAAATACAAAAAAAAAAAAAAAAATGTCAGATGTGACAACTAATAACAATATATTCAGGGAATCCCACTAAAAAAACACAAAAAGTGTGTGAACATGAGCAGCAAAACGACTTCATTCTTGTCACATTATAAAGAAGAAGAGAGTGCGCAGTATTAAAACATTTTGAACAATGCAGCGTGACGAAAGTGCTGTATCCATTGCGAACGCTAAGTTTACCAGAACGAGCTGTCCCGTCTCGGAATTTCTTCTGAGCATGCGTGGCACTTTGTGCGTCGGAACAGGCCACACACGGTCGGAATTGACACAATCGGATTTTGTTGTCGGAAAATTTTATCTCCTGCTCTCCAACTTTGTGTGACGGAAAATCCGATGGAAAATGTCCGATGGCGCCCACACACGGTCGGAATTTCCGACAACACGCTCCGATCGGACATTGTCCATCGGAAAATCCGACCGTGTGTACGGGGCATTAGTGTTGTTAATTTGTCAGATTTACAACTTAATGATGACCATATTAAATTACTTAAAAAAGGACTCTCCTTTTCTCCCACGTCGCCTATGAATGAGTTTGAGGTCTTCAAAGACATCAGTCTCTTTCTAAGGAAAGTCCTGTTTAGACTTTGGCACATTAGAAGTACAGATGACCTCCAAACTCCTGAAGTCAATCTGGATAGGGATGAAAAGGAGGCTATTGAAAACCTCATATCCCTATTGGAGGAAAACTGTGACAGTGATTCTGAAATAAATCCATGTGACTTACTTAGACGACCCTCTAACTTGAAAATTAGATCCACTAAAATGCCTTCATTTTCTAAACATAAATGGCTCCAGTTGTTTTTAGACCAGGTTAAACAGGACCTGGGGAAAATCAACTGGGACTGGATTGGCTCAAACAATTTAACTACTACTGAAAGACAGGCCTTACATGATCTGGAAAATGCGCCAAACCTTGTAATCAAAAAAAGGGATAAGGGGGGAAATGTGGTTCTTCTAAGTGAGAAGTTATATGAGGAGGAAACACTACGACTACTTAGTGATAATTCCACCTACAAAAAACTCCCCTCTTCCCCCTTCCCAGCGTTGGTTAATACCCTGAATGGAAAATTAAAGCTGGGAATGGAGGTTGGCCTCCTCACCAAAAGGGAATACTCTTTTCTCAAAGTGGATGAAATGACTACCCCCACTTTTTATATAATACCCAAATTGCATAAATCACTTACTTGCCCACCTGGTAGACCGATTGTTTCTGCCATTAAAGGCCCTTTTGAGAAAGTTGGTAAATATGTGGACCGTGATAGCCGAGATGTTCTTGCTAAGTTATCACAGTTTGCTCTCCCCACCGATGCCCTGTTGGTGGGGATTGATGTAGAGAGTCTATATACATCAATACCCCACCACTGTGGCCTTGAGGCAACTATGTTCTTCCTTGATCATCATCACCCCCTGCAGGGTACCCAAAATGAATTTATTGGAGAACTTCTGGAGTTCATGCTTAACAACAACTTTTTCCAATTCCTGGATAACTATTATCAACAGTTGAGAGGCACAAGTATGGTGGCACCTTGGGCCCCCTCATATGCATGCCTCCACCTGGGCCTCTGGGAGGAGAAATTGTCTAAGTTCTCGATGTACCTCAGTCACTCTTTATTGTGGCTATGGTACATCGATGACGTCTTTATGGTGTGGGCGGGATCAGCCGAACAACTTATGGACTTTATGTCCAAACTAAATTCTAATGATAGGAACATACGCCTGACCTACTCACACCATACTTCCTTTCCTTGACCTACTAATCAGTAGATCCAGAAGTAAAATCACTACCAGCACCTTCCGTAAAAAGACAGCTGCTAACACTTTACTTTTAGCCCAGAGTCATCACCCTAAGCCCTTGATTAACAGGATACCCACAGAACAGTTCCTGAGAATCAGACGGAACTGTTCTAAGAAAGCTGATTTCCATAAAGAAGCACGTGAGATGTACCTTAGGTTCAGACAAAGAGGGTACTCTCATCGTTCCCTTAAAAGAGCTCAGAAAAAAGCCTTTTTGTTGTGAAAAAGCGTGATGAGCTTCTCGTTACATAAAAATCTTCAGGTCTGAAAAATAGTAAGCAGAACTTCCCTAGGATCATCACAAGGTATGGCTCCCAGTGGAAAATGGTACAGGGGATCCTTGAGAAACACTGGCACATTCTAAAATCAGCTCCATTGATCACTAATCTTGTGAGCCCCAAACCTCTCATGACAGCCAGAAGATCACGTAATCTTGGTGACCTTTCGGTTCATTCTGAGTATACACGAACAACTAGTAAGAATTGGCTTACCAGTTTTAGGCCTCCTTCTGGTATGTATGCATGTGGACATATATATTTGTAAGTATGTACACCAGATCAATGTGTTCGCCAATCCACGCGGAGGGAAAGATTATAAAATTAAACAATTTATTAACTGTTCAACAACTCGGGTTATATATATGCTTACATGCCCATGTAATAAAACCTATATAGGTAAAACAAAACGTACTCTCCGCATAAGGATTGGCGAACACATTGCTGGTATTAAAAAGAAGGACGATGAACGTCCGATCCCTCAGCATTTTGCCAAGTTCCACAATCGGGATCCAAAGGGCCTGACTGTGAAAGGAATATACAGACTAAATCTGCCTGCTAGACCTGGCGATTTTGATACTAAGAAGGAGAAAATGTGGACTTATTACACGGAATCTATGGTCCTGAAAGGGTTAAATACTGAATGCAGTTTACAGCCCTTCCTGGAGAAATAAATGCCTTAGTCGTTTTTTATTTTCTTATTACTGAGGAGATCAAAAATCACATATATATTTGTCCCAAATATAGCTGTTTCTCAGCATTTACTAACATTGAAAGAGACATTCTACTTTATGGCATCCATTCCACTAAAATACTCAGACAGGTCATTATCAATCATGTAAAACCAATTGCTGTTTTTTTATCTATATTTTCCCTGCTGAATGTTCACTATGAGAGGTGCTCTGGACGACATCTAGTGGTAATAGTTAATACACCACTTAATTGTACAATCTATTTCAACTTGATCCACGGACTCCTCCCTGCTCTGAAGAAACCAGCGGTCATTGGCTGGTGAAACGCGTCAGACGTGACATCAGCACGTCACATCAGCACGTCATCCCGGAACCACGCGCACACTGTGGTTGGAGAATCAGCTGGGATCTTACAGCTGTTGACCGGCTTTTTTCAAACCTGCATGGGCATGACCTACGGTGACCACTATACAGCGAGGATACTGTTTATCTGGCAGAAAGGTGGCTCAAGACGGATTCACACTCCTGCCATCTTCTGGGGTAGAGTACTGCAGGCTGCGGATGCTGGATGTCCTCTGGATGGTGAGACATGTATCGTCTCAACCTATACTGCTTATAATCCTCCTCTAGCCGCCAATACTCCCCCTTCTGCTTCTGCCATGAACTACTGCTGTTACTCTGCTTATATCTATAACTGCCTTATACATACAGGATAGCATTGCTGGTTATATGTGCTGTTTTCCCCGGGCTAATAATTTATTAGTTCAGGCTCTCACTTGCTCAATCTACTGTGCTGAATCAGTTCCTTCAATGGACTTTCTCCACCCACATTTACCCACATTCCCGTTATACCACGCCTCTGAAGAGTGATCCACTGATCTTCACTAGCAGCTGCTTTGCAATTTATATTTACTCTATCATCAGTGCTTATGAGTGGTGAATGGTGTCTGTGAGTGGTATGTTCAGCCGCGGTCCCCTTGTTTTTAATGACAACGTTGTCAATTTTTAATAAGGTCTGTGATAATCATCTACCATAGCCCGCTCTATTTTTTGTAATATTCTACTAGTGTGGTGTTTATATTTTTGTATAATAAACTTTGACTTGCTTTTTCATATAGTGTTCAGGTGGTTTCTTGCCCTCTTAAGAGATCTTTTTTCTGTTTGTTTTTTTTTGTTTTTTTTCATCATAAAAACTGAGGCTGCAGACTTTGTGAAAATTAATATTTATGTCATTCTCAAAAATGTTGGCAATGGCTGTGTATTTATATATAAATATATATATATATATATATATATATATATATATATATATATATATATACACACACACACATATTTACTATATGTACAGTATATATATATATATATATATATATATATATATATATATATATATATATATATATATACACACACGTATTTACTATATGTACAGTGTATATATATATATATATATATATATATATATATATATATATATATACACTTTTTTTTAAAGATAAATCTATAAATAATGCAAAGAGGTTGCAGCACAGAAAGCATAAACTTATAGCCAGAAATATAGCAGGCATCCATGACCTTTATAGTTACCGATCTGCACCATGCAGTAGAAATGGAGATATGAATACTTAGGCCCAGAATAGCTTAGTATATACAACACATGAGATACTAAGGAGGTGTTGCCACTTAATCCATGGCACTAGATGTCCACAATCTCAAGAATAGCCACTTTAGAATATACGAGTTGGCAAGTCTGCAAGATAGAATTAGGGACCGGCCAGAGAGGGATCATATTTGACACAGTTAGTCAGCTTAAATATTTTTTACTATATTTACAATCTTTAACCACTTCAGCCCTGAAGGATTTACCCCCTTAATAACCAGGCCATTTTGTGCGATATGGCACTGCGTCGCTATAACTGACAATTGCGTGGTCGTGCGACGTTGTACCCAAACAAAATATATATCTTTTTTCCCACAAATATAGCTTTTTTTTTTTTTTTGCGCTATAAACAAAAAAGGAGCAACAATATATCCCCCCAAAAAATGTAAAAAAACAAATTTTTTCATCCGTTTAGGCCAATATGTATTCTTCTACATATTTTTGGTAAAATAATTTGCAATAGGCGTATATTGATTGGTTTGCGCAAAAGTTATAGCGTCTACAAAATAGGGGAAAGATTTATGGCATTTTTATTATAATTATTTTTTTTTTTTTACTTTTACTTTTACTTTTATGGCGGTGATCAGCAATTTTTAGCGGGACTGCGACATTGCTGCGGACAGATCAGACACTTTTGACACTTTTTTGGGACCAGTGACATTTATACAGCGATCAGTGCTATAAAAATGCAAAGGGGTTAACATTAGGGGGCGATCAAGGGGTTAAGTGTTCCCTAGGGAGGTGTTTCTAACTGTGGGGGGAGTGGACTGACTGGGAGTAGAGAGAGATCTCTCTCTTCTCCCCTGACAGAACGGGGAGCTGTTTGTTTACATTGATATATCCCCGTTCTGCCTCTTTGTGGAGCGATTGCGGGTGGCCAAAAGACAATGCTGCCACTGTATTTATTACACGAACCAATGTACCGGTACGACGATTCACGCAATAGAGCCGACCTGCCGATGTATATCGGTAGCGGCTGGTCGGCAAGTGGTTAATACATGACAAAGCACCATAGCACCGGAGTGGCTGCCTACCTTGAAGCTTTGTTTGCCTCACTTAGCTTCTGTGTGAGAAAAACAAGGTCCTAGAAAATGCAAATATTATTATGCAATATTTTCACATTAAATATAAATGCTATATTATGTATAATCTAATATAAATATAAAATGTACAAATTACATTCCATTTAAGGCTCACAAATCTGCATTGTATAGTTGCATAGCAGCCTCTTATAAATACATGTCACAATACAAATCATCTAATTTAACTATGTTTATTGAAAACAAAATTCCTCCAGGGAACATTAGATGGCAACAAGCTGATATTTTTTGTACTTGGACGCTTACTTGAACCAGATCTCAAAAAATCTAAAATGTTCTGAATATTTCAAATAACAGCAGCACAATGCTTTACAGAATGATTATGTAGACACAATGCTATTGACTTGCCATTAGTTTATATTAATCCTGGTCTGTTGCGTGATTTTATCAATGTTTTGATTTTAATACTCATTGTACACAGGAAAAGGGGTTATGCAGTTATTTTCATCCTGGTTTAAAAGGTATTAGAAGCCTAAAATGATTTTCTTTATTGCTAAAACAGGTGTTCATGACTCTCACAATGACTGCTTACATGGCAAATGCTCCGGCATTTGGTCACCTAATTTCTCCTGGAGAGGAGGATTAAAGTTCACATTTGCTGATCCTACATCCATGAGTGATCACATGACAATCCTTAAGGTGGTCATACATGTATAGAATATTGTCTGTTTGCAGAGTGAACAGCTATTCGTCGCTCAAAAGCGAATTGTCCACTAACTGATAGAATAAACTAGTTTCCATGATCGAAAGTGATCGGTCAATAACAATAAAAACATATACAATTTTTTTTGAATGGTTACCAAAACAAAGGTAACTAAGTTTATGACCCTGGAAACACAAGCCCCATGTAACCCATGTACAACCAGATGTTTGTCTGTGGGCTGTGGTGGAGTACTTTTGTGGAAACCAAACCTTTGTTTGTCTAGTTTATCTCGTGGATATTGTGAGAAATGGATATCTTTGATGAGCCAATGTCCAGATCAATTGCTATAAGAATACTTGGGGTAATGTCAATTACCCTGAAGAAAAAAAATAAAGAGGAATTGCTGATTTTGGTCCAAGGAGTGGTTGATGAACCGGGACCAATATTCTCATATGGTTCTGCTACATGAATTAAAGGACAATAACACAGATGACTACCGCAACTATGTACATATTCCAGAGGAGTCTATTAGTGATCTACTCTCATTGCTGCAGAGAGAGAACACTGTAATAAGGCCATCCATTACACCAGGACAAAGTCTCATCGCAACCTTGCGATATCTGGCAACTGATAGATCGTTCAAAGAGCTCAAGTTCTCCACTGGCATATCTGCACAATCCCTAGGCCAAATAATTCCGGAGACCTGTGAGGTCATAATTCGAATGTTACAAGATGCTTACCTCAAGGTGAGCACAACATTAAAATAATTAAAAATAATTTATACCACTCATTTATGCAAGTATAAGAATTTTTTTTAAGTAAATTAACAAAATTAAGGTAGTTTTTATTCTTTGGAATGGTTAAGATGTGTGGATAACAATATTACAGTAGTCATATGTCATACAATCGCAATGCAATGTAAACTTTTACAACCCTGAGTAAAATTCATATGCAAATTCCATACAAATGTAACAAAACCAAATACATGTATGTAAAATAATTCACATTTTTCCTGCACAGTACATTGAAGAAGAACTGGCAACAATTTCAAAAAAGTGCAAAACATTTTATAATTGTGCATACAGTGGGGATGGAAAGTATTCAGACCCCCTTAAATTTTTCACTCTTTGTTATATTGCAGCCATTTGCTAAAATCATTTAAGTTCATTTTGACCCCATATTGACAGAAAAACACAGAATTGTTGACATTTTTGCAGATTTTTAAAAAAAAGAAAAACTGAAATACACATGGTCCTAAGTATTCAGACCCTTTGCTGTGACACTCATATATTTAACTTAGGTGCTGTCCATTTCTTCTGATCATCCTTGAGATGGTTCTACACCTTCATTTGAATCCAGCTGTGTTTGATTATACTGGTTGGATTTGATTAGGAAAGCCACACACCGCCTATATAAGGCCTTACAGGTCACAGTGCATGTCAGAGCAAATGAGAATCATGAGGTCAAAGGAACTGCCTAAAGAGCTCAGAGACAGAATTGTGGCAAGGCACAGATCTGGCCAAGACACATGAAAGCCCGCATGGAGTTTGCTAAAAAACACTTGAAGGACTCCAAGATGGTGAGAAATAAGATTCTTTGGTCTGATGAAACCAAGATAGAACTTTTTGGCCTTAATTCTAAGCGGTACGTGTGGCGAAGACCAGGCACTGCTCATTACCTGTCCAATACAGTCCCAACAGTGAAGCATGGTGGTGGCAGCATTATGCTGTGGGGGTGTTTTTCAGCTGCAGGGGCAGGATGACTGGTTGCAATTGAGGGAAAGATGAATGTGGCCAAGTACAGGGATATACTGGATGAAAACCTTCTCCAGAGTGCTCAGGACCTCAGAATGGGCCGAAGGTTTACCTTCCAACAAGACAATGACCCTAAGCACACTAAAATAACGAAGCAGTAGCTTCACAACAACTCCGTGACTGTTCTTGAATGGCCCAGCCAGAGCCCTGACTTAAACCCAATTGAGCATCTCTGGAGAGACCTAAAAATGGCTGTCCACCAACGTTTACCATCCAACCTGACAGAACTGGAGAGGATCTGCAAGGAGGAATGGCAGAAGATCCCCAAATCCAGGTGTGAAAAACTTGTTGCATCTTTCCCAAAAAGACTCATGGCTGTATTAGATCAAAGGGGTGCTTCTACTAAATACTGAGCAAAGGGTCTGAATACTTAGGACCATGTGATATTTCAGTTTTTCTTTTTTAATAAATCTGCAAAAATGTCAACAATTCTGTGTTTTTCTGTCAATATGGGGCGCATTGTGTACATTAATGAGGAAAAAAATGAACTTAAATGACTTTAGCAAATGGCTGCAATATAAAAAAGAGTGAAAAATTTAAGGGGGTCTGAATACTTTCCGTCCACACTGTATGTGTACTCACATGAGCAAGAATTGTTGTTTCTCTCTGGTGTTCCCACTGAATCATGCCAGTTTGATGCCAGAGGAACTGCTTGTTGAACCTACTGGGTGTATCTAGTATATTCAGTTATGTATGTATTACTAGTCATTTCAAACCTCAAAACTTTATCAAGCAATTTCAGGAGCAACGGTTCAACTAGTTGTTTCTGTTGCTCTGTTATTCCTGGCATCTTGTTTCCAGTTAGGCAGCCAAAAACATCATAGTCATCGCTCTTCTCTTGCAGTGCTGCTGTTGCTTGCACTAGAAAGGCATTAGTAGCATCATATATAATTTTTTTTCTATTTATGTGATGGTCCTGCAGGTGAGGGCACATTCTGTGATCCATTGCTTACTGTTAAAAAAAAGATAAATGAATGTCAAATGTGATTTATGCAATCAATAAATTACAATTATTTAATGGAATAACTTTTTTCACAGTTTCCTAAAACAACAGTTATTTGGAAAGCCATTGCACATCAATTTGAGGAGACCTGGAATTTCCCAAACCGCGGTGGTGCCATAGATGGTAAACACATGCAAATAACTCCCCCTCCACACTCAGGCTCATACTATCATAATTATACGTTTCTTTAGTATAGTATTGCTGGCAGTAGTGAATGCAAAATATGAGTTTCTATTTGTAGATATAGGGAAAAACAGTCGAAATTCCGATGGAGGTACCATAGAAAAAATTGAATTCTATGCACATCTGAGGAATGGAAAGTTAAATTTGCTGTCCAATCATAAAATCACTGGGGGGGCCTGAATTTTGTATTCGTTGCTGACGATGCATTTTCTCTTGGTGAACATCTGCTGAAACGTTACCCAATGAAAAATATGTCAGGGGAGTAAAGAATTTTTTTTTTTTTACAAGTAAAAAGAATTTTTAATTACAGGCTTTACATGCCAGAAGAGATGTGAAGAATGCATTTGGCATCATGTCATTTCGATTTTGCATTTTCCATACCCAGATCAATCTCTATGCCCAAAATTGATGTATTGATGTAGTGGTGCACTGCTGCTGTATCTCACACAACTATTTGAGGTGCAATACTGCCATGCATATGCTTCATACAATCTTAGATCGGGAGAACACAGCACAAGGCAATGTTATCCCAGGAGACTGGGGAAATGAAGGACAGTCATTAACCAATATTGATCCAGCACCACCATGATTAGGCACCATGAATGCCCGACAAAATAGGGATAATTACAAACAATACTTTTGTTGACCTGGAGCTGTCTCTTGACAAAACATGGTTATTTGATGATTTTTCTCCCATTTCCCTGGAGCTGTGTCTTGCAAAAATCTGTTTATTAATTGTTCATCTGGTTATAATCTTTCCATGTTAAAGTAAAGTGCAGCACTAAAATATGAGTAAAATTCTTTTGAAAAATTTACAAAAATAAATAAATGTCCATAAGTGAAAATATGGGGACCAATGTAGGTCCTAATAGTGATAAACCAAAAAGTAGTCCAGTGAAATGAAAAAAAAAACAATCCAGGTGTATCGAAACAATAATATATCAGACTGTAAGTGTCACATAATTTGTGAAAATGGATAGAAGATCCCCCACCAAAGTCACCAATCGCTTACCGGAATGATTAAACTCAGATAGGTATACACCTAATGAGTCAATCAGGCTTTTGTGAGGTACCAGGGATGCTTCAGGCTCACAGCAAAGGCTCAATCTCCAGGGGGTGTTCAGACCAGTGGATATCAGCAGATAGGACAATATATAGGGCAGACCTGCCAACCATTAGATATGGAAAGAAAAAGGAGGGCACATAGGGTAAGTCCGTATGGAATGAATTAAATTTAATCAGAAAATTTAAAGGTTACATGTTTTTTGGGACCCCAGATGATGCCTGTTGAGGCGAAACGCGTCAACGGTCTAGCTGATTCCGCTGTTACTGTATTTTAAGCGCTGTTTTTGTCTTTGGAAATGTGAGTGTAACTTTTATATTTTCTGATTAAATTTAATTTATTCCATATGGAATTATGCTATGTGCCCTCCTTTTTCTTTCCATACCTAATGGTTGGGCTGTCTGCCCTATATATTGTCCTATCTGCTGATATCCACTGGTCTGAACACCCCCTGGAGATTGAACCTTTGCTGTGAGCCTGAACCATCCCTGGTACCTCACAAAAGTCTGATTGACTCCTTAGGTGTATACCTATCTGAGTTCAATCGTACCGGTAAGCGATTGGTGACTTTACTGGTGGATCTTCTATCAATTTTCACTAATTTATTTGACACTTACAGTCTGATATATTATTGTTTCGATACACCTGGATTGTTTTTTTCATTTCACTGGACTACTTTTTGGTTTATCACTAATAGGACCTACATTGGTCCCCATATTTTCACTTATGAACATTTATTTATTTTTTCAATTTTTCAAAAGAATTGTGCAAATCACAGGAAAATCACGCAGCGTTTGGTGTAATTGAAAGTGGCAGGGATCTCTGTACCTCAGTACCTCAGTATCATCAGTGCTGCCCATCAGTGCCATCTATTAGTGCCCTTCAGTGCCACTTGTCAGTGCCAATCAAGGCTGCCTATCAGTGCCACATATCAGTGCCGCCTGTCAGTGCCCATCAGTTCTGCCTGTCAATGCTCATCAGTGCCACTTATAAGTGCCCATCAGTGCTGCATATCAGTGCCGCCTATCAGTGCCCATCAGTTCTACATATCAGTGCCTCCTCATCAGTGCCCATCAGTGCCACCTTATCAGTGCCCATCAGTGAAGGAGAAAACAAAATTCTATAACAGAAACGCAGAAAACCCTTTTTTTTCAAAAATTTCAGTCTTTTTTAGTTTGTTTAGCAAAAAATAAAAACCCCAGTGGTGATTAAATAACACCAAAATAAAGCTCTATTTGTGGAAAGAGAATGATAAAAATTTAGTTTGGGTGCAGTATAGCATGACCGCGCAATTGTCATTCATTTTTGGCCTGCATATACAGGTATCCAATGTATCAGGGAGTCTTACCTTCAATGAGGTGAATCATGTGTGACCAGAGCAAGATAAAAACATTCACCCAGGATATTCTCAGGGTGGTCAGCCATCAGGGGAGTGAGTGAGGAATCCAATTGAGCCTGCAAGAGGTCACACTATGTTAGACATGCGAGGACAAGAGGAGACAATGTTATGCTATGCTGATTACATTAAAATAATTTTGTGTGTGTGTGTAATAGTGAATCAAAACCAGTTTTTCATTTGAACTAGAAATGTTCAAATTAAGTGTTTATTTTTTTTCTTGCAATAAAACCATTACATGACTAATGACTATTGCGGTTGCTATTTAGAAAGGGGAATTAAAATTATCTATATGTTTGTAATTTTTGATTATACTAATCCATGTTGTTTATTGGCTACTGTTTACACTTTAAATCATGCCACATTCTTCTGAAAAAGTATATGTAAAAGCTGAATTCAAGCTTTTATACTTTATATAGTTAATTTGGGGCAAGCTGGTACAAACAAATGTCCAGCAGGATGTGCATAAACTGTATGTATATGAGGCTACACATAGCATTCAAGAGGAAGTAAACCCTGATGGGTTTTACTTTCTCTTTGTTGCCCTGCAAAGGTAAAACATAATGGGCTACTATGCATCACATAGTAGCCCATTATGTGTCACTTACCTGAAACCGAAGCCTGCAATGTCCCCGATGTCCCCGCTTGCTGGAAGCGACCGTCTTCAGCCCTCTTCCTTCCGGGGCCTCGAACTCCGGCTCTGTGACTGGCCGGAGTCACGTGACTTCACTCCTGCGCAGGCGCGCGGGGGAGCCGCCAGTCACGGCTTGACCACGGCGTGCCTTTTCTAAAGTGCGCATGCCCCAAATACATCGGCGCATGCGCAGAAGAACTCATCGTACGTATTACTCATCGTATAATTCCAGTAATATACACCCACTGTATACATATATACACAGATATCATACTTGTTTTCAGACATACAGTATCTCACAAAAGTGAGTACACCCCTCACATTTGTAAATATTTTATTATACCTTTTTATGTGACAACACTGAAGAAATGACACTTTGCTACAATGTAAAGTAGTGAGTGTACAGCTTGTATAACAGTGTAAATGTGCTGTCCCCTCAAAATAACTCAACACAGCCATTAATGTCTAAACCGCTGGCAACAAAAGTGAGTACACCCCTTAGTGAAAATGTCCACATTGGGCCCAATTAGCCATTTTCCCTCCCCGTTGTCATGTGACTCATTAGTGTTACAAGGTCGTAGGTGTGAATGGAGAGCAGGTGTGTTAACTTTGATGTTATCGCCCTCACTCTCTCATACTGATCACTGGAAGTTCAAAATGGCACCTCATGGCAAAGAACTCTCTGAGGATCTGAAAAAAAGAATTGTTGCTCTACATAAAGATGGCCTATTCTATAAGAAGATTGCTAAGACCCTGAAACTGAGCTGCACCACTCAGAACAGGACTCGCCATGGTTGACCAAAATAGTAGAGTCCACATGCTCAGCGTCATATGCATAGGTTATCTTTGGGAAATAGACGTATGATTGCTGCAGAGGTTGAAGGGGTGGGGGGGTCAGCCTGTCAGTTCTCAGACCATACACTGCACACTGCATCAAATTGGTCTGCATGGCTGTCATCCCAGAAGAAAGCCTCTTCTGAAGATGATGCACAAGAAAGCCCACAAACAATTTGTGGAAGACAAGAAGACTAAGGAAAAGGATTACTGGAACCATGTCCTCTGGTCTGATGAGACCAAGATAAACTTATTTGGTTCAGATGGTGTCAACCGTGTGTGGCAGCAACCAGGTGAGGAGTAGAAAGACAAGTGTGTCTTGCCTGTAGTCAAGCATTGTAGTAGGAGTGTCATGGTCTGGGGCTGCATGAGTGCTGCCTGCACTGGGGAGGTACAGTTCATTGAGGAAACCATGAATGCCCACATGTACTGTGACATACTGAAGTAGAGCATGATCCCCTCTCTTCGGAGACTGGGCCACAAGGCAATATTCCAACATGATAACGACCCCAAACACATCTCTAAGATTACCACTACCTTGCTAAAGAAGCTGAGGGTAAAGGTGATGGACTGGCCAAGCATGTCTCCAGACCTAAACCCTATTGAGCATCTGTGGGGCATCCTCAAATGGAAGACGGAGGAGCGCGGGGTCTCTAACATCCATGATGTTGTCATGGAGGAGAGGAAGGGGACTCCAGTGGCAACCTGTGAAGCTCTTGTGAGCTCCATGCCCTGAAGGGTTAAGGCAGTGCTGGAAAATAATGGTGGCCGCACAAAATATTGACAATTTGGGCTCAATTTGGACATTTTTACTTAGGGGTGTACTCACTAAGCAGTTTAGACATTAATGGCTGTGTGTTGAGTTAGTTTGAGGGGACAGCTAATTTACACTGTTATACAAGCTGTACACTCACTACTTTACATTGTAGCAAAGAGTCATTTCTTCAGTGTTGTCACATGAAAAGATATAATAAAATATTTACAAAAATGTGAAGGGTGTACTCTTGTGAGATACACTACATCTCATGATAGTGTGTAGAAACAAGCATAGTTCACAAACGCACATTCTTTCGTTCACAGATTTATCTTACGGTTCACCTAAATTTCAAGGGCATACGCAACACAAGACAGAGTATTTTTTTTTTATTTTGAATATAACATACACGTACATACAGCTGTGGCCAAAAGTTTTGAGAATGATACAAATATACTTCTGCACAAAGTCTGCTGCTTGAGTGTTTTTAGATCTTTTTGTCAGATGTTACTATGGTATACTGAAGTATAATTACAAGCATTTCAGAAGTCTCAAAGGCTTTTATTGACAGTTATATTAGGTTATGCAAAGAGTCAATATTTGCACTGTTGACCCTTCTTTTTCAAGACCTCTTCAATGCGCCCTAGCAAGCTGTCTATCTACTTCCGGGCCACATCCTGACAGATGGCAACCCATTCTTGCATAATCAATGCATAGAGTTTGTCAGAATTTGTGGAGGGTTTTTTGTTCACCCTCCCCTTGAGGATTTACCACAAGTTCTCAATGGGATTAAGGTCTGGGGAGTTTCCTGGCCATGGACCTAAGATTTCGATGGTTTGTTCCCACAGCCACTTAGTTATTACTTTTGCCTTATGGCAAAGTGCTCCATCATGCTGGAATAGGCATCGTTCCTCACCAAACTGTTCTTAGATGGTTGGTAAAAGTTTCTCTAGGAGGATGTTTTTGTACCATTCTTTATTCATGGCTGTGAGTGAGCCCACTCCCTTGGCTGAGAAGCAACTGCACACGTAAATGATCTCAAGATTCTTTACTGTTGGCATGACACAGGACTCATGGGGTAGCGCTCACCTATTCTTCTCCGGACAAGGTTTTTTCTGGATGCCCCAAACAATCAGAAAGGGGATTCATCATAGAAAATGACTTTACCCCAGTCCTCAGCAGTCCAATACCTGTATCTTTTGCAAAATATCAGTCAGTCCCTGATGTTTTTCCTGGAGAGAAATTGCTTTTTTGCTGTCCTTTTTGACACCAGACCATCCTCCAAAAGTCTTCTCTGGTGGTGCCGCGATCCCGCAACTGAATCAACTGTAGAAGATGGTCCTGGCGCTTGCTAGACTTTCTTGGACACCCTGAACCCCGTCTTCAAAAATGCAGAGGAAATGTTTTTATGGGATTAAGTTAATTTTCATGGCAAAGAGGGACTTTGCAATTAATTGCAATTCATCTGAACGTTTCATAACATTTTGGAGTATATGCAAATTGCGATAAAAAAAACTGAGGCAGCAGACTTTGTTAAAATTAATATTTGTGTCATTCTCAAAACTTTTGGCCATAGCTGTACACTTCTGTTGAAACAGTAAAAGTTTTCGCTTCAGATACATCAACATTAGCCAGGCCTACTGTCGAAATTGGCTGTAAAGTTGGGTCCACTGATGGCATGAATGTCAAACGATCTTCATGTAGCACTCACCCCCTAAGGAGCTGCTGATAATTGTTTGGGTCTGCACACTGCCTCCCAACCCCAGAAATGAACTTGACCCCCTTGGCACAACTGTATAGTAATGTTGGTATAAGATCCAAATGGTAAAGAGAAACACAGTAATAACACACTATACTGTATATTTACCGTCACTTTGGTACTCGTCACTTCACCAGCTATAGTAATAGATAGAGTCTCACACAAGTTGTAAATTAACCACATAAACAGTTTACTGAAAGAAACTTTTTTTTAACACATTAGACACAGTGGTAATTTCAATATAATGAATGTGCAAGTAATAACAATCAATGTGTATGTGAAACTAAAACTCAATAGTCACCTGAGGAGTATATGCAGAAATGCAAAGAGTGGGACTTATGTTTAATATGATAAAGCCCTGATATTGAACACCTTCCCACTCCAACCTCAGAGCACACACCAAATATTGAGCAAAATATTAAACACCATGCAGCAGTGAAATACAATACATTTGTCCATATCATGTACTCAAGGGCTCCCCCTAGATTGCAATACACTGTTCACTCTGCAAACCCGAAGTTGTGATGCTGTATAGAAAATGATAAAGTCTCTGGTCTTCTTCCTCTTCAGCTAGCTTAATTATATTAGACTGCAGTATTGGTAGTTCCAGGTAAGAACCAGGTAAGAAACAAGTAGGTAGCAAATTATAACAGAAATAACGTACTGATAATTGAAGGCTTGCACATAGAAGACACCTGTAGAACTTCTCCTTCAATATGGGTTGCGACTCAGTGTTAACTCTGCAGTATAGGGAAAACAAACCCTGAAGTTCCACTGTACTCAGTCTATGTCTAAGTGAAATCATTTCTGTGGAACTACAGATCCCAACAACAGTCTTGAACTAGTTTAAACAGCAACAGTGCACTCATATTGATCTGGGCAAGTGCCCGCTCACCACACCAGGTCCAGATGCTTGAAAGGCTCTTCTCCTGGTATCTCAGTCCGATCCAACCTGGCGCCATTACACCGCACCACTCCCGTCTTGTGGCTGATGACTGGGACGCAGGCAACCTTCAGGAACCTTGGATCCTCAGGTCCGTCTATACGCTGATCCAGCTGACTGTGCTCCGGATCACCTCAGGGGCCGATCAATTCCGCTCCGTGCCTTACAGGCCACAGTCTGTCGATCCCACACACAGATCTCCTTGCAGGCAGACATCCCAAGAGGTCGTAAACATGCCACGCCTGTGTCTTTTATCTGCTTACCCAGCAGGCTGTTCTGTCACTTGGCATTTTGGGTAGGTGAACAGGGCATTGTGAGTAAGTAGTTCCCAGCCTGAGTTAACATATGAGTCACTTCCTCATTAAACTACACAGTCCATAATGCATAGTTGTTTGTTGCTAAATAAAGAGAGGTTTATGCCAAAATTGTAGCGGCCACTAGAGGGAGCCATTCCCTTTCTTAAAGAGGAGTTCCCATTTAAAAAAAAATTAAAAGTCAGCAGCTACATAGCCAGGCACCCACTGCGCATGCGCAAGTGGCGCCGCGCGCTGTAATTGGCCGCTCAGTCATCTGGGACCTGTAATGTGTCCCAGATGATGGACAAGAGGGAGGGGGCAGAGCTAAACCCTTCCTGCGCCGAGGGGAAGTGATGTCACCAGCCCAGGCACTGAAGGAGGCAGACTACGAGGGACCAACAGCCATTTAGAGGTGAGTTAAAAAAAAAATTTCCAAATTTTTTTTTTTTTTTTTTTTAGGCACATTCATGCATTTTTTTTTTTGGGTGGAACACCACTTTAAGGAATAACACACCACCCAGTATGATGACTTTGGTAAACCCCTGCGTTACATTTACAAAAATTACTAGTTTCAGCCAAAATTCTATATGTGTATGGCCAGCATTAGACTGTGGGATCATGTAACAACAGTTTTGGAAATTAAACTGTTTATTTTTGGGCATCTAATGCCTTATAAGACAGGCCTCAACAAGGTAACTAGAAGCTTTATTTTTGCAAATGGGTCTGTTTTATGTTCCAGGAATACAACCTTGTTTGAAAGAAACCTGTAGTGAGAGAAAAATGACAATATTTTGCAAATTTCTTATTCTGAAAATGCTAATTGTCCTAGATCAGGCGTTTTGCCTTCATGCTGTGCATATTGCACTTAATGCCAAGTGCACCCATGCCCAACCACCAACAACCCCCACCTCTTAGTATGGTTCGTTCCTGTTTGCTGGGGACAGTCCTCATTCTGAGATGGGTCTGTCTCTAGCAAACAGGCCCCTTTCCCTTGCTGCTTACACAGGGCCACCAATGGTAAAATCATGTAAACAAAAACTTCATACCAAACAATCCCACTTCCACCCATACCACACCCAGCTTAGTTGAACACCTGGTGGAAAGCCCCCTCCTTATTCAGCTAAATGGTACGTAAAACCAAGTGCGCCATAACTCTATACAAACTGTCATGGTAATTTCTCTGTAGGGACAAGGAGGGATGGCTTTGCTTGTACTTGTTCTAGGAAAGTTGTTACTTACAATCAGGGTGTCAGCTTGCCACACCAAATCCCAAATATAATAGACACAGAGGGAGATAAAGATAAGTGACATGAGACATAGGTAAGCAATATTTGGCACTCCCTAGTCCATCTAATGAAGGTAAACTCCTCCCTCACTTGTATCAACTCACTCCAGGTACTTCTGACAAGTAGAACATCTCCACTGATAGCTCTCCCTACTTAAAATTAGGGTTGCACCGATACCACTTTTTTAAGACTGAGTACAAGTACCGATACTCACCGATTACTGATACTTTTTTAACCCCTTGCCAACCAGCGCCCGATGATATACGTTGGCACAATGGCACAGCTGGGCAAATGGGCATACAGGCCTTGTACTCCGTGATCGTGTCACGGAGCGGAAGAACGGGTAGATGCCTAACAAAGATGTAAACAAGGCTTTTCCCTGTTCTGCCTAGCAACATGACAGAGATCTACTGCTCGCTGTCTTCGGGAGCAGTGATCTGTCATGTTCTAGTGAGACAATCCCCTACAGTTAAAATCAATCCCTAGGACACACTTAACCCCTTGATTTCCCCTTGGTGTTTAATCCCTTCCCTGCCAGTGTCATTTACACAGTGTCAAAAATTTCCGATGTGTCCGCCCTAATGTCACGGTCATGATAAAAATCGCAGATCACTGCCATTACTAAAAAAAAAAAAAAAAAGGAAAAAAATGCCATAAATCTATCCCCTATTTTGCAGACGCTATAACTTTTGCGCAAACCAATCAATAGAACAATACATATCGGCCTAAACTGAGAAAGAAATTTTTTTTTTTTATATATTTTTGGGGGATATTTATTATAGCAAAAAGTAAAAAATATTGCTTTTTTTAAAATTGTCGCTCTTTTTATGTTTATAGCACAAAAAATAAAAACCGCAGAGGTGATCAAATTCCACCCAAAGAAAGCTCTATTTGTGGGAAAAAAGGGACGTCAATTTTGTGTGGGTGCAACGTCGCACGACCGTGCAATTGTCAGTCAAAGCGACACAGTGCCATATCGCAAAAAGTGCCCTGGTCAGGAAGGGGGTAAATCCTTCCGGGGCTGAAGTGGTCAATGTCGTGTGACAGTGGCACTGATATGCAGGACTGATAGGTGGCACTGATAAGTCATGGACTGTGTCAGTACGTTTTAATTTTTTTCTACACTTTCGTTTTTTTTTTATTATTTTTTACAATTTATATTTTTTATTTTTTTTACAATGCTTTCTTTTTTTTGGGGGGGGGGGAGTGGAAGGTGTCAGTGTTTTTTTTTTATTTTTTATTATTTTTACAATTTCACATTTAAATATTTATTAATTAAAATTATTTTTTTATCAGCCCTGTTGGAAGGGGGGGGCTTTAGTGAGATATCAGGGGTCTTAACAGGCCCCTGAAATCTCCCCTTTGAGATAGGGAAAGGGACTGAGGACACAGATTCCCCAGTCCCTTTCTCAGCAGCCTCAGCTGCATTGAAAATGCTCTGTTATGAATGGACAGAGGCAGTGATCACTGACTCTGTTCATTCAGAAAAGGAAGGAGCTGGTAAATGACATATTTACTGGCTCCTTCCTCCGCTCTCCTTCCTGACAGATCCGGGACGGGGGTTCGGAGGAGGACACGGAGGACCTGGAAGCAGAGAGGGAGGAGGACACCACTGAGAGGGAGGAGGACACGAGGAGCCAGGGACCCGGAGAGAGGGAGGAGAACACACGGAAAGAGAGGAGGATCTAGGGAGCCAGGGACCCGGAGAGAGGGAGGACGACACCGGAGGAGGACACAGGGGACAGTCGGGGGTGATCGGTGCGGTGGTGGGGGCAGTTACAAGCACCAATCTCCCTGTATAACTTTCAATAAAGCACCTGACAGCCGCGGGAGGGAGAGGAGGAGAAGGGGCTGTGAGAAAAGCTATGCAGGGAGATCAGTGCTTGTAACTGCCCCCACAGCTGCACCTATCACCTGTGAGGCTGCACGCTCCCCCTGCTGAGCTTGAGGTTGCCTGGTCCGATACAACAATTATCAGATTAGGCATCGGAGCATTTGCACGGGTACTGATACTCGTGCAAATGCTTGGTTTTGGCACCGATACTAGTATCAGCATCAGTAGCATCCCTACTTATAATACAGAATAATATGGATGTACATTACTTTTCAAAGTAGCCCGTTCATCATGATTTCTATAGAAATGGGTAGCATTTGCAATTTTGCCAGTAAAAATCTCCATGATGTTTAATACTTATATAAAAGCTTTCATTGCATCAGAAATTCAATTACTTTCTCGTAGCCTATGCAGTTGTACTCTGTGTCACTCACTTATGACCCCTGCCCTCTGTTGGTTATGCACTCTTGACCAAGAGCAGAGTAGGTTTTATTTAACCATACCCATTTAGCCCCTCCCACTGTGCAATTTGGACACACCCACCATTTGCCACACCATTGCTCTTTTCAGAGAAATTATCGGTGTCCCTGGTTTTTCACAATCCTAACAGCAGCTGCAAAGTAGCTGTGTTAGGATGTGGCCAGTAAGAATCCCAGGTGCTGCCTGATTATGGTACTCTTGGAGCCAGCCCCACATACACAACAATTGTCTCTCGCCATCTGCTTTTCTATGTACTGTGCAGGCATATTGCATTTTGTTGATTTTTGTGAGTCTGGCTACATTGGAGGAATGGTTTTGTAGGTGTGGTTAGCTTTGGGCAATGGTGATATGGTGTCCTTGAAACTGATTTTGAAAATCTGGTAACCTTACGATGAGTTCCACATTTTTTTTCACTTTATTATATGAATAAAAGATAATTTTTACTTAAAGTGGATGTAAGCCCTCTCCTATACCCAGTGAAGTGGACACCCTCAGATGATACACAGAGATGAAACAAATCTCACTACATACATTTTACGTGTATATCTGCTTGGAGGAAAGGCACACCCCCCCCCTCCACATAGGCAGAAGAATGAAGAAACATGCAGAGCTCTGCTGTGAATTGACCAGCTCTCTCCTAATCTATTTTTAGCCCCCACCCAACTCAAATTTTTATCTGCTTTTATCTCTGAGAACTTGTCAGAAGTTCTCATGCTAATAACAGAGGAAAGGATCTGCAGAAAGACACAGGACTTAGGGCTTTGGAGAGAGATAAGTAAACACCACAGATATAGGTACCCAGGTCAGATTTCATTAATTGGGTTTACAACCACTTTAAGCGCAATTGTAAATTTGGAGTTTCAGTTAATTCTGGGATATATCTACTCAGTCTACAGTCTTTGGGATAACTGGTGTGCTCCTGCCTAAATGTTTTTCTATTTAAGCACAGATTGACTATGACAGTTGTATTGTTTGCATGCAGGTGAAATGTAGCCATTTTCTATTGTAACACTTTTCTGACTGATCCTCAATAGATGTGACTAAATACTGACCTTCAGATCACTAGCAAATACATTGAGAAGTAATGTCCTTAGTACATCCCAGGGAGTAATTCTCCTCTGTGTATGTTCAGAATAATGGGCACCAGTGTCCTTAGTTTAGGTTTTTGTAGACTTTACTGAACTAATGAATAGAGAAATAGGAGTGAGGATTGAGGAAGCACAGGATAAATGAAGATTCTACTCCAAACACAATGCTTGGTCTTCTGCATGTTTTTCTAACCTTCTGTGTCCCCCTCCCGCAATGGTGGCCCGTTCATTAGGATCGAAGGGGCGCTGCCCCCCTAATCGATGCGCCCAGCCCCCAAGCTACATGCAGGGCGCTGTACGCATGGATTCCAATGGGCTTTTTTTTTTTGGCTTCAAAAAAGGGTGGGCTCGGGGCGCAGAGGACTGGGCCCTGAGCTCACCCAGTTGTGTGACATTAGCAAATTAATATTCACTATTGTCTTCCTGATTCTCCTCCCGGCCAATCGGGAAGCGGGTGAGGCCCGATTGGCCAACAAAAGAAGCAATCGTATTGAAGGAGCCAAAGCTGCCCGTGACCTAGATGGGGTAAGTGTGGGGGCCGACCGACCAACTGGGTGGGTGGCTCTGTAAGTGCGGGACCATCCTACTGGCCAGGGGGGGTGGTGGCGGGATGTCATGTTTGCCACCCCCCCAAAATATACAGCACCAGCCACCACTGATCACAGGGCTATACTAGCTGGACTCTTAAACTTCAGAAGTGGTTTCCTCCACTTGTCTCCCCCTTCTAGCACACACCCATAATCACCCCTCCTAACACAAATGCTCTCTCTCTCTTCTAGCACAAACATCCAAAATCCCTCCTTTACCACAAATCCTATTCCCCCTTAAATCCCCCGAGTACAAATGATGCACCTCCCAGCACAAATCCTTTTATTTTCCCCCAGATCACACCCCCCAGCACAAATCCTTATTTAACCCCAAATACCCCCTAACGCAGCACAAATTTCCCCCCAATTTCCCCACCCAGCACATACTCTTCCCCCAAATTCCCATTCTAGTACAAATCCTCTTCCCCTCAAAATCATCCCAACACAAATCCCCCCCCCCCACTCACAGCACAACTCCCTTTATTTTCTCCCAAATCACTCCTCCCAGCATAAATCCTCCTACCCTCAACAAAAATCATCTTATGCCAAGCAGAAATCTTTGTTACATCTCCCCCTCTTACATCATTGTTTCGCCCAGTACAATTCCCAGTCCCTGAAACTTACAGACTGCCTATTCTGAATGCCAGAAAATGTCCTTCCTCTTACGCTCCTCCTTTTGTTATATTATAAAACGTGTCAGAGCCGAGGAGGAGCCTAGGGGAAACTTCCCTGGACTCTGATGTCTTTTTCTGCGACAGGCAGCTGGCAAGAAATGATGCTACTGTAATGGATCACAGCGTTGAGGGCCTAAGGCTCCTCAAAGAAGGTACAGGGAATTGAGATTCTATTATGGGGGAATTGGCGCTGTTCAAAAAGGTATTCAACAAATAATAAATATTAAATAAATATTAAATTAATACCAATCAGTGATTAAGAAGTGAATCAATAAATAATATATAAATGCTTCAGGTGAAAATGTACCCTAAATACACTAATGTGCTATAAAGTGCAAAGTGCAAGAAAATATGTGATCTGAATATATGAAATAAATACAATTCATGTGAATAAAATAAATAAATCACTAACAGTGATATTAAACATCAAATAACATGTTGTAAAAAAAGTCTTTCGAATAACTCCACAATAAACCACTGTGAAAAAATGATAAAAACCACAAACTGTGATGTGAAAAATACTGGGTGTGAAATATAAAAACTCTGTGTCCTGAAAAAAGATGAATACAGTCTGTGAAAAAACTATGGTGTATCAATCCAAAAATAATTTTTGATATGGTGATTCAACAAGTGCTCCCCGTCTTCAACTGCAACCCCAATCGTGCCCTCACTCACCAGAGCGCCTAATCCCTGCAGGGGTAATAGGCGTGTAAGCTAGGATCCAGCAGTGATGTTTCTTGGTGGTGGGTAATCCATCACACGGGTGCCGTTTTCTTCCCCTTTACTTATGTACCACGGAGGTCCTCTTAATACTCCCCAGCGATGGACATCCATATAATATAGAAAAAAAGGAGCCTCATAGTGTGAATCCAAAAAGCGAAATTTATTGTAAATAATAAAACTGATTTAAAACCAGAGCTAACAATGCTCCGTCAGCTGGCTCAAAGCCGATCACCACAGCAACAGTGTGGTAGCGGCGTGCGTTCCACAGCCTGCCTACCAGAAACTGGAAGTCCAAAGGAAAAAACACAGAAAAGATGTATGCGTACCACGTAGCCCCGCCTTATGCGTTTTGTCACACGGACGTCATCTGAGACGCGCCTCAGATGACATCCGTGTGATGAAACACGTAAGACGGGGCTACGTGGTACGCATACGTCTCTTCTGTGTTTTTTCCTTTGGACTTCCGGTTTCTGGTAGGCAAGCTATGGAACGCACGCCGCTACTACACTGTTGCTGCGGTGATGGGCTTTGAGCCAGCTCACAGAGAACAGTAGCCAGCAAACAGATAAGCTGATGAAAGCTGGCCATACACTGAGCACATTTTATCTGACTCCTTCATTAGGAACCAGACAAAATTTGGTTAGTTGGTGGCCCTGTTGGCAGCACTCCATCCTGACATCAATTATTTGAAAAATCGAATGAGAGGTATGGAAAATTGTCAGCCAAAAACTGCCTATAGCTAATGAGATGCAGACAATGTATGGGCATTCTGACAACTGGCAGCACCAGCTGGTAGAATACAATGGCCGCAGTGGGAGATTCATACATCTGTTCTGTTTAGCGTCAATGGAGGATTCTGTTATATGTCTATGGTTAGCTTAACGCTAACTACAAGATCACAGCAATGCAAAAAGAGGATTCTGAAAAATACTACATCATTGTGTTGTTACATATTATTTTTAACAAAGAAAGAGTCTGGTTAAAAGATAAGAAAATGGATGATTCACTCATAGTAAAAAAAATTAAATAAAAATCAAATAAGTGATATTTTGTTTACTACACAAAGTATTTTTCATATATTCTTGTGCAAAAACAGGATTTAACTAAATATACACATTAATAAAATCTTGTTTCTACCTTACATTACCTGCATAGGAACGTTTACAGAAGGCATATCTCTCCCATATTAGCAATTGAAATCTGTTACAGATTTGTTTGTCTTTGGTGATACCCGAGTTTCACATCTCAGGGATGCTGTTATATCTTTCCTTACCTGATTATCTTTTTTTAGCCATGCATATTTTACATTTTGAATTCCCAGAGGCTGTCACTGATACGAGCGCAGACTCAACAAATTCTGTTTCCCATGCTTGATTAGTACTTGTCATTCGCTGAACACCCATCCATGCAACTGCCACTACTACACAAAACTGTCTTTGGAAATAGACAATTGTCACTAATTATTTTAACAAATCACTTCTCAAAGCAAACTAGTGGAAAGAAGATAAAATAGAATTCCATAGACCATTATCACCAGTCAGCAAACTTAGCTGTGATGATGCTAAGCCCCTTCAGCGGTATCTGTTCATTATAACTGCATGACAGCCAGCTTGTGATCTGAATGCCTGTTGGAGTCAGATAGCGATGAATCCTTTTTGCTATCCCCACGTTTGTAATGATGTGAAGGAATGAGAGTCTTCAAAGTATTTTTTTTTTTTAAATGATGGATGTTGTTTGAGAATAAGGAAAAAAGGAGGAAAAACTTTGCCAGAAATACTTTTAATAAAAAAAAAAAAGTTAAAGACAACTATTTCTTTCCATTTTTATAGGAATGTGAATGTATACCAATTTCAATTATTTTAATCGCTAACTAAAATGACAGCCTAACAGTGGCATTTGACAAGTGGCTCCGAGACAATATATGTCACCTCCTGGATGCCTGTTTTAACCTTTGAAAGCCAGCTGCATCATGCTGCAAGGGTGGTTGTGGCATAGCCCTAGTCACGTGAAAGGCAGCCTCTCAAAAGCACCCTGCCATTTAATTTTTTGCACCACACCACAATCACAGCAGTGGCCATGTTAACTTGCAGCCAGGGCTTGAGTCCTGCGAGAACGCATAGGAACGACGTTCCTGTACTTTTTGTAGAGCAGGAACGTCGTTCCCATTAGCAGCTGCGTCCTGGCTGGGAGTCGAGAGTGGGTGATGGTTGGGACAGCCTTCACTGCCCCTGCACGGCTCCCCCACTTCTGCCTGATGCCTGGCTCTCGGTGACTGACATGGAGCAACGGCAGCAGATCAAAAGTGAATGGGGGGGGCAGGGCGCGAGTGCAGTGCACGGCTGGCTGTGTCCCTAGATCTCTCCCATGTGTCCTGGTCCCCGGGTCCTTTCCTCCCTAAGACCCCTTTCCCCCCTCACAGCGAGGCCGCGTTAGCGGTAAAGCGGCGCTAGTTGTAGTGGCACTTTACTGTCATTTTAGCTGCGCTTTCGCCCGCTAGCAGGGCGAAGAAAAGGTTAAATGCACTCGAAAAGCACTGCTGACGAAACGCTTTGCAAGCGCTTCGGCAGCAGTGCCCATTCTTACGGTATCGACTCACCCCCCAGCCAGGCGAATTTGCTGCTGAACAAATGGTGAGTACCAGCTGCCCTCCTCTCTGCCCAGCTCCTCCCAGCTCTAAATAGTACAGAGGGCTCTGATCCCTGTTCCCTCTGACCGTGCACCCCACACCTACCTCTGACACTGTCCTCTACTCCTCTCCTGGCCCTATACAGGAGCCCTTTCCTCTTCCTGCACCTCCCACCTACCCTGCACCGCTCACCCCATACTGATCTACCTTTCAGAACCCTGCACCCCTCACTTTTCACCCTGCCCCCACCCTATAGAACACTGTATCCCTCACTGTTCACCCTGCCCCCACCCCATGAAACACTGCTTCCCTCACTATTCACCCTGCCCCCACCCTCTATAATCCTGCACCCCTCACTATATACCTGGCCCCCTACCCCATAGAACTCTGCACCCTTCATTATATACCCAGCTCTCACCCCATAGAACCCTGCACCCTTCACTATACACCCTGCCCCCTCCTCATAGAACACTACACCCTCACTATACACCCCGCCCCCACCTCGTAGAGCACTGCACCCCTAACTTTACACCCCGCACCCACCCCATAGAACCCTGCACCCCTCACTATACACCCTGCCCCCTCCTCATAGAACACTACACCCTCACTATACACCCCGCCCCCACCTCATAGAGCACTGCACCCCTAACTATACACCCCGCACCCACCCCATAGAACCCTGCACCCCTCACTATACACCCTGCACCCACCTCATAGAGCACTACACCCTCACTATACACCCCACCCCCACCTCATAGAGCACTGCACCCCTAACTATACACCCACCCCATAGAACCCTGTACCCCTCACTATACACCCTGCCCCCTCCTCATAGAGCACTACACCCTCACTATACACCCCGCCCCCACCTCATAGAGCACTGCACCCCTAACTATACACCCCGCACCCACCCCATAGAACCCTGCACCCCTCACTATACACCCTGCACCCACCATATAGAGCACTACACCCTCACTATACACCCCACCCCCACCTCATAGAGCACTGCACCCCTAACTATACACCCACCCCATAGAACCCTGTACCCCTCACTATACACCCTGCCCCCTCCTCATAGAGCACTACACCCTCACTATACACCCCGCCCCCACCTCATAGAGCACTGCACCCCTAACTATACACCTTGCACCCACCTCATAGAACACTGCACCCTTCATTATACACCCTGCCCCCACCTCATAGAGCACTAGACCCCTCACTATACACCCCGCCCCCACCTCATATAGAACTGAACCCCTCATCGCTCTGTGCTATCAGCTGTGTCCTTACTCTCTGGCCCCATCTCTTGTAGTAGGTCTGCAGTCTCTTGTAGCATGTCCGCACAATCTCAGACCATCTCTTGTATCATGTCCGCACACTCTCTGACTATCTCCTGTATCATGTCCCCACATGGAGTACATATTACATACACACATACATACCCCTGCTTGCAGCTGAGCAGTCGTGGTGGTAAAATCGCGGCTCAACAGCCTACATTTATTGTGCAGGCTAATGGCATAGTTACAGAGGGTGCAATTGCTACTGGGCAGTTCTCTGTCTTTGACATTCCCTGTTTTGCTCTGCTGTCTGCTGTTTGAAAATGAATAGATGTCAAATTTACTTGCACCCAGGCCTTTTGGACAGGTTTTCATTGGGCATTAATTAGAAATAGTAAGCAGTATGCACAATGTTGCCTTTTTTTTGTCAATCCTGGCTAATTATAAAAAGCTTTACATACATGCTTTTACATATTTTTTATTTACTTAATTTTATTAAAATGTATTTTTTTTCAATTTTATTTTATTCCACTAAAAAAACCCTGTGTGACAGCATGGGCAGGTGACACGTACTATTTATTTAGACATCAGGGGTCTTTTGGAACCCCAATGCCCCCCCTGCCCTCCACTGCAGCTAATGAAGCACAGACTGTGAACTTACTGATAAAATTCCCTATGTGTCCCACTAATGCTATCTACCCATTAGGAAAAAACAATAAATTAAAATGGGAGAAGTCACCAGTGACAACTCATATACAAACCCACTCAAAATAAAACCTTGGTTGTGACTCTACTCCATTTGAAATATTAAACAAAACTAAACATGAAAAGACATATGCCATAGTCCACACTCAGTACATATAAACAAAGAACATTTTATTATATTCAAACAGAAAAAACACAATGAAAAAAACACTGGTTCACACTATTGCAGTTCTGCGGGATGTGTTGGTGAGGGCATGGTAGTCCATTCATTTAAATGGCGGATGTGCCTGCATTTCATGTAGGAAAAAGGTTCCTGCAAAATATTAATAATGCAGAGGCCGGGAAATTGCATGGTGCTTTTGCACCTTGCAATTTCCCTGCGGATCCCACACCTGCAAATGTGCTGCGTCTTTAGATGCATGGGGGTCACATTCTGACCCCATACACACTATTAGATTTTCTGCAGATTTTTGTCTTCAGATTTACCAAAACCATATAATCAGGTCAAATCTTAAGAGTTTCAATTTGTATGCAATCAGGCAGGCCCTTTTACTATATTGTTTTGGTAAATCTGAAGACAAAAATCTGCAGAAAATCTAATAATGTGTATGGGGTCTTAAGGCCCATACACATGATACGAAAATCAGATGGACAAAATTCATATGACGAGCTGTCTGCGGATTTTCGGATCGTTAGTACGGTGCTTTCGACAGCCGATTTTACTTTTTCGTCAGACAAAAGCTGGATGTGCAGACTATAACATTTTTGATGGATGTGAACTCAATGTCTGATTTTGTGATTCCCACACTCGCAACCACCTGCAATAGTGTTAACCAGGCCTAATATAAAAACTTGGCCAAGGGTTAAAATAAACATAGCTCCCACAGTCCCAAAACATAGGTCACCACTAGGACACACAGAAAACAATTGATTCCTATGTGTCCTATTCACACTGCAGTGCACATTGGAGGTGCGGTACAGTGAGCTGCAATAAAATGCAAGCATGCTGCATTCTATCACAACACACTGGACAGGATCACATGTTTCTGTACAGCAGCGCAGAGTGCCATAAACATAGGCATGCACAGGGGGTGTGCATGCCTAACAAAAAAGGAAAATACTGGGGAAAGAGAGCTTCATCTTCTAGGAGATGGGGTTTTGCTTCCTCTGTTGTATATTGATATGTGTGTCTTGGATTTTCCTTTTGTGTTCTGTTTCAGGTTCAACTGGATCTTCACTCTAACTGCTGGAGAGTGGGTGGTTTAGATAGAGAGTCAGATCTGGGGAACTATATCACTGTAATTCTCCTGTGTGTATTACCGTTAAATGTACAATTTGTTGCCGCTTTACCCTTTTTTTTTCCCCCTTCCTATCCAAGTTTTGAATTCAGGTACTTGACTCTCAGGACTGAGAGTCTTTCTTTTTCTCTTTCAGACGATGGGGACATCGTCTATTGCAGCAGGGGGAGTATGTAGCGCTGGTATTTATAATACAGACGCTATAAGTAAAAATGTAGTTGTCTGAAGCTTTAGTTTAGCTCAGGCTGCAATTATTGTACATTCTGGTTCTGTTTCAGCTTGGCCTAGGGATGGCGCCCTATTATTGTGGCCAAGGTTGGAAATTGCAACAAGCTGGGTGTATTGAGTGCCTCTTTGCCCGGAAACAGTCAGTGGGTGTGGTCTGCCTGTTGTGCATTCTGGGAGGGGGTACTTAAGGGACAGACCCCATGACACGAGAGAGTTACGACCTGATGGCCCTCCTGGCCTAAGGTGTGTCGCTGCTGTCAAATTATCTCGGGGCCGGCTGGCCCGAGTCGTCTTATTGAAGGTAAGTTCAAAAGTCTTGGGGCCTACCGATCCAGGGATGGTCCCCTCCTGTCTTGCCTGTGGGAAGAAGCCGAGCGACTGGAGGATCCAGGAGAGGACTGCGCAGTAAGGCAAGTGCCTCTAGAAGAGCCTGGAGACTCAGTTGGAGGATGAATCCCGGGTCACCTACCGTACAGTACCGTAGGTTCGAAAGAAGGGAACCGGTACTGTGTGATCAAGCCTTGATATTGCAACAAGTCACTAATTACCCAATCCTGTGGCAATGGATTGTGTAACAGTTATACCAAATCTTAACGTCTGTGGCAGAGACTATGACCGAGCATCAGATCGGCTGCTAGGTCAGTGAGAGAGGCCTGTCCGGTGGTTGCTGAATCCAGTTATGGAGCTGTTGTCCTCTGGATCAAAGAAAGTGTTCCTGATCTGCAAATTCAAGGTACCTGAATTCCCCTAAACCCTTCATCCCTCTATTGCATGTGTCTTTCTTAAATAAAGCACTGAAGAAAGAGACTGTGTGTCGGAGCTAAAATTACTAAAAGAAGTCTTTAAAGGGAACCCTATGATGGATGTGGTGAAACAACAAAGTAACGGTAAGCCCAATCAAATACCAGCAGCTCCTTCGGGGGTAAGTGCTACATGTGGGGGCTCGTCCGGGATTTACCGTTACCTCTCGCAGCTAAAAGAAACTGTTCACCGGGAACTTATGCAATAGAGGGTTCTGGACTGTGCCATTGTTCTAAAAAGGGCAGGTTACTATCTGGCCGCGTGAGGAGGCGACCGCTACATTTGCTCCTACGGCTGGGCCTATCTGCTCCAAATTTGCTACCTCAAGCGTTGCTGAAGGGGATGACGCTGTTACTGCTATCCGAGAACTAACAGTGGACACTACTACGGCTGTCACTTCTATAACTGCCCACCTTGCTGCACCCGCTCAAAAGAAGGTGGGATACGTAAAAAGCCTCCCGCGGCCGTGGTCGAGGCCTACCCCAGAGACTACCTGAACCGGCTCCAGAGAAAGAATCTATTCCTGAGGAATCCATGACAGGAAAGGGTGGGAGATCTCAGGGGAATGTACATAAAGGGACTGTTTGCAAATATGTGCCCGCAGAGGAGTTACGGGATTCTGAAATACACTCTCTGTCGGATGTCTCCGGAGATGAAGACCTGTTTGAAACCATGTCTCAGGAGATGCTATGGGCAAATGTTGATTATGTTACTTCAGCCTTTAACCTGTCTAATTGGATAACAATGGACTCGGGGAGTACTTCACCTCGAATGGAAACCCCTGCAATTGCTAGTGAGACTGTCACTGAAAATATTAGTTTGTCTGGACCAAAGAAATTTCCTGTAAGTATGGTGCACAAATTGCCAACTTCCTGTGTACCTCCTGGATTGGGAAGCACTCGATCTCTGTCGAGGCTTGCCCGATCACAGCGGTTGCTGAACAAATGAGTAGTCATTGAGTATGGACTAGAGTTTCCCTATGTTTCCAGAGAGATCATGAGAGAGATCGAGGAAAACAGAGAGAGCTGGTACCGTGAGGATGTTTGGGACTACTTAAAAGTGGCGAGGCCTTTCAGGAAAACAGGTTGTTCTTCAGATATGGAAGATCGTTTCAACGGATGTCTTTTGCAGTGGAGCTATGGGAGACACATTTATGCGGAAAAAGTGGTCATCTGCCGGCTGGGCAAGGAAAATGTTATATACTTTATTACCACTATGGATGCACAAGGAAAAGCTGTGAGATTGCCTGATCCTCGCTTTTATAGGTGATCCATCACAGTGACTGTTCTGTTAATGCCGGTTCTGGAAGAAGAAAGGCTTTATGCTGTGAGGACTGTGGGGATTAAAGTTAGGTAGTGTTAGTTAAATGTCATCTGCGAGTCAAGATTTTCTACCTGGGGAAAGAGAGCTTCGTCTTCAAGGAGATGGGGTTTTGCTTCCTCTGTTGTATATTGATATGTGTGTCTTGGATTTTCTTTTTGTGTTCTGTTTCAGGTTCAACTGGATCTTCAATCAAGCTGCTGCAGAGCGGGTGGTTTGGATAGAGAGTCAGATCTGGGGAACTATATCACTGTAATTCTCCTGTGTGTATTACTGTTAAATGTACAATTTGTTGCTGCTTTACCCTTTTTTTCCCCCCTCCTTCATATCCAAGTTTTGAATTCAGGTACTTGATTCTCAGGACTGAGAGTCTTTCTTTTTCTTTTTCAGACGATGAGGACATTGTCTATTGCAGCAGGGGGAGTATGTAGCGCTGGCATTTATAATACAGACTCTAAGTAAAAATTTAGTTGTCTGAAGCTGTGTCTAAGGCCTAAGGTGTGTCGCTGCTATCAAATTGTCTCGGGGCCGGCTGGCCCGAGGCGTTGTTACTAAAGGTAGGCCCAAAAGTCTTGGGGCCTACCGATCCAGGGATGGTCCTGCGCTGTCTTGATGCGGGAAGAAGCCGAGCGACTGGAGGATCCAGGGGAGGACTTTTCAGGAGAGGACTGCGCAATAAGGCCAGTGCCTCTAGAAAAGCCTGGAGACTCAGTTGGAGGATGCATCCCGGGACACCTACCGTACTGCACTGTAGGTTCGAAAGAAGGGAACTGGTACTGTGTGATCAAGCCTTGATATTGCAACAAGTCACTAATTACCCAATCCTGTGACAGAGGATTGTGTAATGCCCTGTACACACGATCGGACATTGATCAGACATTCCGACTACAAAATCCATGGATTTTTTCCAACGGATGTTGGCTCAAACTTTTTTTGCATACACATGGTCGCACAAAGTTGTCGGAATTTCCGATCGCCAAGAACGTGGTCACGTACACCACATACGACAAGACTAGAAAAGGGCAGTTCCGAACCAAGCGTGGCACCCTTTGGGCTCCTTTTGCTAATCTTGTGTTAGTAAAAGTTTGGTGAGAGACGATTTGCGCTTTTTCAGACTCGTGGTTTTCAGATTGCTTTCTGCTGTTCAGTTTGTGCTTGTGGGTTTGTATCTGGTCTTCAGTGCATGCAGTGAGTTCGTATTTGATTATTCAGTGTGTTCTTGTCCGCTAATTGCTGTTTTTCAGGTCGCTCTTCACAGGCCTTGCTGTTCTTCAGTGCGTTCTGTTACTTTGTTCTGAGCAGCCGACCGTTTTCTAGCCATGTTGCATATACGTATTCCTCGTAGAGTTCGTGCTGTGCGGGGGCTTGGTGTTGGGGTCCTTACCTTGACACAAGTCCAGTCCATGAACAGGGTGGGGAGGAGTTCATGGACCAAGAATTGGTTGCTCCAGCGTGACCAGTTCTGTCATATGCCTTTGCTCCGTGAGATCTGTGAGAATAATCCTGATGATTTCAGGAACTTTCTCCAGATGACGGACCCTGTATTTCACCGTTTGTTGGCTTTACTGACCCGTTATATTAGTAGGCAGGAAACCTGCATGAGGCAAGCCATCACTCCGGAGCAGAGGCTAGTCGCCACCCTGCGGTACTTGGCGACAGGGAGAAGCCTGCAGGACCTCAAGTTCTCGACAGGCATCTCCCCCAGGCTCATTATCCCAGAGTCCTGTTCTGCCATCATCCGGGTCCTGCAGAAGGAGTATATTAAGGTAAGATTTATCCTTTAACATCACATTTTATTGTATTGAATGTTTGATAATATATTGTATTTCTTTCCTCATTCCCTAAATACCATGATTGTAATATGCTGTGAATGTCCCCTTTGTCCTCATGCATGCTGTTGTTTTTTTTTTTTTTTTTAATTTTTGTCCTTCATACATATTTGCCTTCACTTACCTCCCCAGCATGCTCTCCTGGCCCTATATTCACCTCATGTAGTCACTTAATAATGTATTTTGTCAGCTCCATAGTAGTGCTTTACCCCAAACATCCCCTAAAATGTGTAAAAATGTGATTTGTGCTTTAAATTCAGGCAGAGTGGCAGAGGCTTTTTTTTGGTGTCCCAAAATCATTTGGAACCCCACTCCCCCCAACTGCTAACTCAGCTGATAACAATCCTCTATCTGCTGACTTTGCCAAACCCATACACACTATACCCACCTCTTTAGTGGTCAGATTTATGGATGAATTCCCCAAAGCATGTAGTGCAAGGGCCAGCCTGAATACTTTCAAATGGTACTGTTTAAAGTTTTTGTATCCTATTATTATCTTGATAGGTAATAGCAGAATGTAAAAATGTGCTAAAATGTGTACAGTGTGTATTTATCTCTTTGTATTATGACACTTCTTACCTGTCCAGTGGGCTGCCAATAGTGTAAAGTAAGGAGGGGCTGGCTAAAGTAATACACATTATTTAGGCATTCATCTCTCAATGAAGTGGAGATAGTTACCTGTCCAAAACATCTCCCCTCCATAAAATTTTACAAATGGCCCATGAGAGGGGGGGAGGAATCTGATAGGTGGACCTTATACCTTGATCTTTAAATACTCCCTAAAATAAATGTTATACTGATGTTGGCCAAGAATGTTTGTGTCTAATCTGCTTTCCATGTTTATGTGCAAACTTGTTAATTTATTTTTATTGTTTGACTCCACAGTTTCCTTCCAACCCACAGGAATGGCAGACTGTGGCCTCCCACTTTGCCCAGCGGTGAAACTTTCCTAACTGCGGAGGGGCAATTGATGGGAAACACATCCACATCATCCCACCACCCAACTCGGGGTCATACTATTATAATTATAAGGGGTTCAATAGTATTGTGATGTTGGCAGTGGTGTCTGCTACTTATGAGTTCCTGTACGTGGACGTGGGGAAGAATGGCCGGATGTCCGATGGTGGAGTCATCGCCCAGATGGAGTTCTACAGGCGTCTCCAGAATTGCCACCTCCAGAAGACAATGTGGAAGGACTCCCATTTGTCTTCGTTGCTGATGAAACGTTTGCGCTGAGGGACCATCTTATGCGGCCATTCCTGATGAGGACCCTCACACCGGACCAGAGGGTTTTTAATTACCGGCTGGCCAGAGCCAGAAGAGTGGTGGAGAACACATTTAGAATCATGGTCAGCCGGTTCCGCCTATTTCTTACACCCATACACATGGCGGAGTATAAACTGAATCATATCATCCTGGCGTGCTGTGTTCTACACAACTTTTTAATGCGAAATTATGGCAACTATGCTGCCTCAGTTTGGCCTGAGGCCGGAATTCAAGTAAATGAACCAACCCTGACGGCGCTTGAGGCTGGCCATCCTGGCTTGCCCCCCCTGAGTGCCTGCAAGGTCCATCTTAGATACCTTGATTACTTTGTGGGTAGGGGGGCCATCAATATGCCAGACAATGTCTTAAACATTTTTAAAATAAAAAAATAATTTTAACTACTAAAATCTTCGGCGACATTTACTGCTTGTGTTTCTTTTAGCTGACCCTGACAGAAATGTGGGGAGTCCTGAAAATGTTGTGATTGTGTAACCTTGGGTGTTATTTATTAAAGGAAAATACACTTAGCTTTACAAGGGCACTTGAGCCTGCACTGGATTTGCCCTTAGGAAATAACCCCCATTGTCACTGAAAACACCAATTTTACCTTAACAAAATTTTAGGAGCATTGAAACACTAATCCACACATTCTTGATTATCAATCTTTTTAATACCAGCACAATCACATGTGCATTTCTAAAAGGTTTTTAAAACAAACCACCATGTTTGTTGTATAATAATTTTTTCGGTAACATTAATAAATATTGAAATGTCCATTTAAGGTAAAACAGCCATGTTTCAAACAAACAAGAAATACACAAATATGGAACTTACAAAGTTCAACTTTTGTAGAAATTGAAGGCAATATCAGACATGAGTATTTAGAAACTGTGTTTGATATTGCATTCAGATGGGGTGAAGTCACCCCTGGAAAAGCCAAATTTTGAAGATGCACACAAATTGCCAAATGTTAACATGTGCTAGCTGCCATCAAGGGGGATCAAGGGACATGTTTTGGGGGTGCAACCCCTTCCTCTCAGCTACTTTATTATTGAGGGAGGGGTTGCACCCACAAAACGCGTCCATTGATCTCCCGTGATGGCAGATAGCACATGTTGACACACTGTGTGCATCTTCAAAATTTGGCTTTTCGAGAATATGTCAAAAAAGGTGCAAACAATTTTTCGATTCAAAAAACAAAAAAAAAGTCAGGGATTTGGAGGTGTTTTAAACTCTCACTAAAACATCAATGATGTTCATCATTTTGTTTTGAACATCATTGATGTTTTTCTGGATGTTTTCCAAGTCTCTATTATACCCCATGATCTCCCCAATCAGGATCTGGGCACTCTCACTGGTGTAATGACCTGGATCCACAACATCACGATCACCTAAAAATAGAGAAACAAAAACACACCATGTATTATAAATATGCTGGCATCCATCTCTTACCTGAGCCTGTGGTCGCAGATACTCACCTGTTGTGGTGACTATTTCCACCACGTCTCCCTCCTCCTCCTCTGCTTGTCTTTGGTGGATTTCACCTTCCTCATGAGGTGGGGGGTCTGTGGTCTCCTCGGATGAGTGTTGTCCTCCGAGTCTTTTCTCCCCTATGTAAAAAAAAAATAGGTATACTTAGCACACAGATATTTCATGGCAGAAATAGGAATATGAAACATTGCTTGGAAGTGGGGTACAATTGTCTATTTTGGCAGAGTTTCAAGATGAAGAAATATTATTTTCCTTTGTCAAGCTTGAATACTTACCTGTTTTGTACAAGCTTCAAAGATGGAGACACCCCTATAGTATACACTGGAGCACCTGTGTGGGCCCCCTCATAAAAAGGGTGTTCTGGTGTCCCACACTAGTGCTCCAGCGTCCAGATGTGTAAACAGCTGCTGAGTGTCCTCTCCTTACACAGAATCAAGTTTGCATTACATTCTAGTTACAAACCCATCTAGACTCCAAAATTATTTTAAGAGAAGTAGGCTAGAAAAAATGTATTCAAATGCATATGGCCTAAACAATGGTGTTTTCTATGCCAAACAAACAATGTTTCATATGAACGAACAATGTGCCCATGAACATGAAAGTTGCCATTTTAAACTATACAACAGTAAAGAAAAGCACATGGAGCAGCACGAGCATAATAAAAATAAAGAATAGGAGCACAGAACAACTACTTACTTTTTTGCAGCACTCTCCTGATCCTTCTATACTGATCGTGCTCCCTTAATTTGAGGTCCGACCACCGCTTTCTGAGCTGATCCTTGGATCGTCGTACCCCGAAATTCTTCTGCAGACTTTTGACAACTTTCGCCATGATCTTGGCCTTTCTGACATTGGGGTTGGGGTAAGGTCAATACTTCCCGTCATAGTCGGCCCTCTTCAGTATGTCCACCATCTCCAACATCTCCCCAAAGCACATATTTGAGGCCTTAAATCGTCTCCTTCGGGATCGGGACGTTTCTGGCTCCGGGCTTTCCTCCTCCTCCTCCTCATTGCTGCAATTAGAATGCAACTGTTCTGTCTCCGCCATGTGCTCTTCCTCCACTGCGCCGATTGAGAAGGGGCAGAGAATAGACTATAAAGAACGTCAGGGGTGGACGGAGTTTCACGCATGCGCAGTGTATATAAAGCGTAACACGCGTGCGTAGTACGTACAATTTGTGAGCGGAGGAAGCAGTATCGGAGATCGTGATAACGAAGGTAAGATCTAAACTTGGCCTATACTGCTTCTAGATTGAGGCCTATATTGTAACAAGATTAGGAGAGTTTCACCTGACATTAGGGTTTGTCTTGTGTATTGCAGATAAAATGGATGGCTTCAATAACCACAACTTCCTCCCCCTGTTCATAGACAAATACAGGGAGCTGCCCTGTCTGTGGCAGGTGAAACACCCGCATTATAATCATAAACAAAAGAAGCAGGCAGCGCTGGAGAAACTGCTGGAGTTGGTGAAGCCGGTGGTCCCCACAGCAACCATCCCCTATTTAAAAGCCAAAATTGGTGGCCTGAGGAGCACTTATCTTAGGGAGCACAAGAAGGTCCAGGATTCCCAGAGATCCAGAGCTGCAGCAGATGACGTTTATGTCCCCAGGCTGTGGTACTAAGAGAGACTGCAATTTCTGTCAGACCAGACTGGAGTCAGGGAATCCCTCTCAACCCTTCCTTCCACTCTTCCTTCCACCCTATCTTTCACCCCAACTGAGGCTTCCGATGTCCAACCTGGGACTTCCAGCCAGGAAGAAATGGAGGAACCCAGCTGGAGCCAGGTATAGCATTGTTCTACAGATTTCTGGTCAATAAATAAATGATGTTTACTCGATGTTATTATTGATCACTAATTGCTGATTTAATAAAGTGTTTTACATATCAATAGATAGTAGTGGGCAAAAATAATTGGGACAAGAATGAAAAATGCTGGGCTCAGAATGATAGTTTGTTATATTTGTTAACATTCAATTTGCAACAGTCATGAGATGAAAATTGTGTTTGATTGATAAATAAAAAACTAAAACTATATCCCTTTTTCATACACAGGAAGACCTCAGCCAGGACAAGGAGGCTGTGGAATGTGGCACACAGGAGGAGGCTGTGGAATGTGGCAGCCAGGAGTAGGCGGGGGGTTAGTGGCAGCCAGGAGGAGGCGGGGCCAAGTGGCAGCCAGGAGAAGGCCGGGCCCAGTAGGAGCCTCACAGAATCGCAGGTTCCTCCCCTCCGCCTTCCAACCAAAACACCCAGGAAGGAGAGTAACGTGCAGGATTCAGCACTCAGGCTGATTCAGGAGGCTTCTGCGTCCCTCAGAGCCTTCCCCACTCCTGAAGAGGCCTTTGCCTGCATGGCTGCCACAAAACTGCAGGGCATTCAGGAGGGTCAATGCCTCCTGTGTGAGGACCTTCTTTACAAAACACTAACTAAGGGGGTGAGGGGCGAAATCACACACAAAACCCACCTGTGTGAGTTGGACCATCCTCCTCCTCCTCCTCCTGCCACAACTCCACCACCACAGCCACAGCATGGAAGGAAGTGTGGAAGGAAGACCAGAGAGTAATGGCCTGGGTTCAGTCTGGTCTGACAAAAGTTGCAGGCTCTTGTATGACCACAGCCTGGGGACACAGATGTCATCTGCTGCTGTTCATGATCTCTGGGACTTCTGGACCAGACTGCACTCCCTTAGATATGGACTCCTCAGGCCACCAATTTCGCAGTAAAATAATTGATGTGTGCCCTGGGGGCCAAAGGCTTCACCAATTTCTGCTGTTTCTCCAGCGTTGCCTCCCTCTTTGTTTGCTTCTGATCCCTTAATAAAGGATTTTGTGTTTCAATTATAATTGTGTGTTTTCCTTCAAAAAGGACAGTTTGTTTGTGAGGAGGCAGATACATTTCTAAAATACAATATGAAATTAACAAGAGACACCAAACAATCTCCTTGAGATTAAATAATACAAGATAATAATGGTGTGGTGGTAACTTGACACACAAACACGGCCAAAAATATTCAGGATGTAAAATAAAAAAATTTAAAAAATTTAAAACACGATCAGGCTTGAAAACAATACAAACCAAAAAAATAAAACATATATCTTTTTTGTCAGATGTGACAAATCAAAATATATTGATGAAATCACGATAAATAATAAAGAAAGAAGTTTGTGAGAAGTCTATGTGAATATTAGCAGCAAAACGACTTCATTCTTCTAGTATTATAAAGAAGAAGAGAGTGCGCTGTATTAAACAATTTTAAACATTGCAGCCTGTCGAAAGTGCTATATCCATTCCGAACGCTAATTTTACCAGACCGAGCTGTTCCGTCTCGGAATTTCTTCTGAGCATGCGTGGCACTTTGTGCGTCGGAATTGTCCACACACAGTCGGAATTGACGCGATCGGATTTTGTTGTCGGAAAATTTTATAGCCTGCTCTCAAACTTTCTGTGTCGGAAAATCCGATGGAAAAAGTTTGATGGAGCCAACGCATGGTTGGAATTTCCGACAACAAGCTCCGATCGCACATTTTTAGTCGGAAAATCCGACCGTGTGTACAGGGCATAACAGTTATACTAAATCTTAAAGTCTGTGGCAGAGACTATGACCGAGCATCACATCGGCTGCTAGGTCAGTGAGAGAGGCCTGTCCAGTGGTTGCTGAATCCAGTTATGGAGCTGTTGTCCTCTGGATCAAAGAAAGTGTTCCTGATCTGCAAATTCAAGGAACCTGAATTCCCCTAAACCCTTCATCCCTCTATTGCATGTATCTTTCTTAAATAAAGCATTGAAGAAAGAGACTGTGTGTCGGAGCTAAAATTACTAAAAGAAGTCTTTAATGGGACCCCTATGACGGATGTGGTGAAACAGTAAAGGAACGGTAAGCCCAATCAAATACCAGCAGCTCCTTCGGGGGTACGCGCTACATATATATATCTATATATAGATATATATATATCCATATCTATATACAGTCAGGTCCATAAATATTGGGACATCGACACAATTCTAACGTCTTTGGCTCTATACACCACCACAATGGATTTGAAATGAAACGAACAATACGTGCTTTAACTGCAGACTTTCAGCTTTAATTTGAAGGTATATACATCCAAATCCGGTGAACGGTGTAGGAATTACAACAGTTTGTATATGTGCCTCCCACTTTTTAAGGGACCAAAAGTAATGGGACAATTGGCTGCTCAGCTTTTCCATGGCCAGGTGTGTGTTATTCCCTCATTATCCCATTTACAAGGAGCAGATAAAAGGTCCAGAGTTCATTTCAAGTGTGCTATTTACATTTGGAATCTGCTGTCAACTCTCAATATGAGATCCAAAGAGCTGTCACTATCAGTGAAGCAAGCCATCATTAGGTTGAAAAAACAAAACAAACCCATCAGAGAGATAGCAAAAACATTTGGTGTGGCCAAATCAACTGTTTGGAACATCCTTAAAAAGAAGGAACGCACCGTGAGCTCAGCAACACCAAAAGACCCGGAAGACCATGGAAAACAACTGTGGTGAATGAAAACACCCTTCACAACAGTTGGTCAGATCAAGAACACTCTCCAGGAGGTAGGTGGATGTGTGTCAAAGTCAACAATCAAGAGAAGACTTCACCAGAGTGAATACAGAGGGTTCACCACAAGATGTAAACCATTGGTGAGCCTCAAAAACAGAAAGGCCAGATTAGAGTTTGCCAAACAACATCTAAAAAAGCCTTCACAATTCTGGAACAACATCCTATGGACAGAGACCAAGATCAACTTGTACCATAGTGATGGGAAGAGAAGAGTACGGAGAAGGAAAGGAACTGCTCATGATCCAAAGCATACCACCTCATCAGTGAAGCATGGTGGTGGTAGTATCATGGCGTGGGCATGTATGGCTGCCAATGGAACTGGTTCTCTTGTATTTCTTGATGATGTGACTGCTGACAAAAGCAGTATGATTAATTCTGAAGTGTTATGGGCAATATTATCTGCTCATATTCAGCAAAATGCTTCAGAACTCATTGGACGGCACTTCACAGTGCAGATGGACAATGACCCGAAGCATACTGCGAAAGCAACCAAAGAGTTTTTTAAGGGAAAGAAGTGGAATGTTATGCAATGGCCAAGTCAATCACCTGACCTGAATCCGATTGAGCATGCATTTCACTTGCTGAAGACAAAACTGAATGGAAAATACCCCAAGAACAAGCAGGAACTGAAGACAGTTGCAGTAGAGGCCTGGCAGAGCATCACCAGGGATGAAACCCAGTGTCTGGTGATGTCTATGCGTTCCAGACTTCAGGCTGTAATTGATTGCAAAGGATTTGCAACCAATTATTAAAAAGTGAAAGTTTGATGAATGATTGTTAATCTGTCCCATTACTTTTGGTCCCTTAAAAAGTGTGAGGCATATATACAAACTGTTGTAATTCCTACACTGTTCACCTGATTTGGTTGTAAATATCCCTCAAATTAAAGCTGAAAGTCTGCAGTTAAAGGACATCTTGTTTGTTTCATTTCAAATCCATTGTGGTGGTGTATAGAGCCAAAAAGATTAGAATTGTGTCGATGTCCCAATATTTATGGACCTGACTGGATATATATAGATATATATACACACACACACAAACACACACGTGCACTCATGTGTGTTTAAGCTTTGGGGTGCACACCCTAATGCAATAGGTTGGCAACACCTATGGCCATGAATGAAGTGTAACTTTTGGGCACTTCAAATAAAGTTCCTGCAAAAAACAGAAAAAAAAGGATCTGTATGATGAGCTGAAACGCACACCACGCCACCCCCTACTGTCGGCTTGATGCAGTTTAGTGTGTGGCAGCTGCTCATTACTGTGTGAATAAGCCATTAGAAATTCTCCCAGGTTTTTATTACTGTCTATGGCCTACTGTTGATACACACACATACTATGAGTGCATGTGACATCATTAAAGGTAAAGTTAAAGTTTAAGTATTGCAATTTTTACATAGTTGCATTGTTTTAGCTTGGACTAAGACAGGCATGTCCAAAGTTCGTCCCGCGGGCCAATCGTGGCCCGCGTTCTGGTGTAATACGACCCCCTTGATGATTTGGATATATATATATATATATATATATATATATATATATATATATATATATATATATATATATATATATATATATATATACATACATACACACAGTCAGGTCCATAAATATTGGGACATCGACACAATTCTAATCTTTTTGGCTCTATACACCACCACAATGGATTTGAAATGAAACAAAAATGTCCTTTAACTGCAGACTTTCAGCTTTAATTTGAGGGATATTTATGGATCTCATATTGAGAGTTGACAGCAGATTCCAAATGCAAATAGCACACTTGAAATGAACTCTGGACCTTTTATCTGCTCCTTGTAAATGGGATCATGAGGGAATAACACACACCTGCCCATGGAACAGCTAAGCAGCCAATTGTCCCATTACTTTTGGTCCCTTAAAAAGTGGGAGGCATATATACAAACTGTTGTAATTCCTACACCGTTCACCTGATTTGGATGTATATACCCTCAAATTAAAGCTGAAAGTCTGCAGTTAAAGCACGTGTTGTTCGTTTCATTTCAAATCCATTATGGTGGTGTATAGAGCCAAAAACATTAGAATTGTGTCGATGTCCCAATATTTATGGACCTGACTGTATATATATATACAGGGCCACAAAAGATATATACCGTATTTATTGGCGCTGCCTCTGAGGGGGCAGGACGAGCACTGTCAGATTACATACAGGAGAATCTCCTGTTTACCTGGCAGCTGCATTGAGTGCAATGGTGGGGCTTCATTGATTGCAACAGTAAGGCTGCATTTATTGCAATGGTAAGGCTGCATTAATGGCAATGGTGAGGCTGCATTCATGGCAATGGTGAGGCTGCGTTATGGCAATGGTGAGGCTGCAGATAGGCACTGACCTTTATTTTGCTTCACGGTTCTTTATTTAAAATTAAAACATTTTTTGGGGGGCCTCAAAAGATACATATATATCCAAATAACACGCCCAAGCTCATCTCTTCACCACACGAAGCCACAAAGGCAAGAGAATTCTTGGGCAGTATATAAGTGCTAGGACAAACACACTTAGACCGAATTTTAATGGTTCAAAGAATGGCAGGCAAAATGGTCGGCCCTCACGCATGTTCACTTCATCAAATCTGGCCCTCTCTGAAAAAAGTTTGGACACCCCTGGACTTAAATAAATATGCATGTGCCATAAGCAATAATCTGTGTTTATAGATTTATGCTTCCCACACTGTCCTTTCCAGCTATCTGCAGCGCTTATCCCCAAATGAACTGCTATTTTCTCAGGTCTGCTGTTGACAGAGCCCAACTCTATAAGCAGCACCACACTCTCCAACACACCTGGACTGAAGAGGGGATATGGTATTTCATAAATATATACAATACTACAATAACCAAAGAAATTGAAAATGGCAATAAACACTTTAAGTATGTGAATGTATGAGATTGGTAATAAACAAACTTAACAAGGAATAACCCCTTATCCCTGTACTGGGGAAGGTTCTCTCTAGGAGGCGATGCTATGACAATGGTCCAGTAGTGTTTGTCCAACCCTTGTCCATGGGCAAGTATGTTGAGGACCTAATCCAGAGTGCTCAAAATGATGTCCCTCCAGGTGTAGGTGTCTATACGGTGCCCCCAATAAGCAATGCTGTTCCTTTAAATATAGTGTGGTAGCAGCCTCTTACCTGTCTCCTCCCACTCTCCATCTGAGGCTCAGGGATGTTCACTGCAGTGATGTCCTCTCTACGACCACGATACCTGTCTCAACAGTGGCGTTCCCACAAACCAGGAGATGTCTGCTTTTTAGCCTCTCTGCGTCCTCAACACTGAGACAAAATTACACTAACAGCCTGCTACACTGTGTGTATATTCAACCTCATCCTCTCTGAGACTGTATCGGCCCTGCTCCTTAACAACCAGCTATTCACTGCGCCCCGATTGTGTACTGTGCAAATTCGGGTGTTCGCCGAACGAGCGAACAGGTAATGTTCGGACCGAACCTTTGCTTGGCTTGAACTATTCGCCCAACTCTAGCGACCAGCAAGGGTGAATAGAATAAGTAAGATGTCCCAGTGGAATGCCTTTGATGAAAAAAGGGTGGGGTAAAGGTGTCTGCATATAGTGTCTCTGAATGTAATACTAAGGATGGGCTTCTGCTCACCAATCTTGAAGTTACCAAAGCTCGTAGAGATAAGGTGTCCTGGAACAGGCTCTTGAAGGATCTGCACTCAGTTGAAGATGCCCGACTGGCCAGCTGATGACCCAGGAATTCAGCGGCGTCTGTGTGGCCATAGGTGAGAGTGCCCCTGGATAGCCACTCTGCTGATGAGAAGCCAGTAGCTGAGGATCTGCCTCCAGGGATAAGGCTCACTCATGGAAAAGCCCTCAGCACCGTCCAGGCCATGACACCCGCTCACCCCAACCAGGGGATCGAAGCATCTCGCTCCTGTAGCTGCAGGTCTCATGTCCCAAGAGAGCGAGCCCCTCCCCAGGCAGTTCTATTTATCTGCTCACCCATTATTCTTTCTCTTTGCAGTCAGCTGGTAGCTTGCAGCAGCTTCAGATTCATTGAAATTCTGGCTTTACAGACTACATGTTCTCCGATCCCTTGTTTTCAGTGGTGGTCTCTCTCTCTCCCTGCAATCAGGAAATGAAGTCATTATCTCCATGCTGGGCAATAGAGGGAACAAAGCTCAATGCAATCTTTGTTAGGGAATATCCCATGATGGCAAAAGCGATATAGCCAGCACTTAGCTACACAAGTTTTTTTCTGTACTTATAGGGAGAAAAGTGAAATTCAATCAAGTAACACAATTTTAGAGATTAGATTACATTAATAATAATAATGAGTTCTGAAAAGGGAAACTCTAATGCCCCTTTATACACGATCAGAATTTCCAACGGGAAATGTTCGATGTGAGCTTGTTGTCGGAAAGTCCGACCGTGTCTATGCTCCATCGGACATTTGCTGTCGGAATTTCCGCTCACAAATGTTTGAGAGCAGGTTCTCAAATTTTCCGACAACAAACTTTGGTTGTCGGAAAATCCGATCGTGTATACACAAGTCTGTCGCACAAAAGTTCACGCATGCTCGGAATCAAACAGAAGGAGCCGCACTGGCTATTGAACTTCCTTTTTCTCGGCTCATCATACGTCTTGTACGTCACCGCGTTCTCACGATCGGAATTTTTGGCCAACATTTGTGTGACCGTGTGTATGCAAGACAAGTTTGAGCCAACATCCTTCGGAAAAAAATCCACTGAGTTATTTTCAAGTTTACCATATTTTATAATTGTTTTTCATAGACACACATAGATTTTCTCTCTGGAGGCATTCTGTCAGACAGTGTCATCAACATTGCTCAACTACTAATCAAGGAGTTTTAAAGACTATCTCCAGGCATCAAGCCCTCCCTAACTAATCGCTATGTTTTTTTAACCACTTGGCCTCTGAAAGATTTTACCTCCTTCATAACCAGAGCATTTTTTGTTATTCGGCACTGCGCCACTTTTACTGGCAATTGCACGGTCATGCAACACTGTATCCAAATTGGATATTTATCATTTTTTTCACACAAATAGAACTGTCTTTTTGTGGTATTTGATCATCACTAGGTTTTCTATTTTTTGCTATTTAAATGGAAAAAAATGGAAACGTTTTTAAAAAAAATAATACTTTTTATTTTCTGCTATAAAACATATCCAAAAAAATTGTAAAAATCAAATTTCTTCATGAAAGGTATTCCACTACATGTCTTTGGTAAAAAAAATAAAAAAAATAAGTGTATATCATTAGGTTTGCATAAACGTTATAGCATCTGGTATAGATATTGGAATTTTTATTTATTTATTTTAATACCAGTAATGGCGGTGATCAGCATCTTATAGTGGGACCGTGATAGTGTGGCATTCAATCTGACACTATGCTGATGCTAATTAACTAACTGACATCAATAGTGGCATCAATACAGTGACCATTGCCAATACTATACACTGTCACTGTACTAATGGCACTGCCTGGGAAGAGGTTAACATCTAGGGGCCATCAAGGGGTTAAATGTGTGCCGAACAATGTTTACTGTGTCTGTTATGTGCTACTTTTACTAAGAAATCTTGTTGTTTTTTTCCCTGCTCTGCACACAGAGCTCCCTTTCCTGAATGATGGAGCTGATCAGCGGGTGCCGGCAATCAGTCATTGGTTGGCACCCGCTGATCAGCTTGTGCTGTAACAAAGCTCAGCACAGCCAAGGCGGCTTGCGCGCGTGCAGGCCCCTTAACCGGAAGCGATAATCACAATCACGTATCAAATAAGTTATCCAGTGCATCTGAGAAGAAAAAACAATGCAGCGCTATACATAAAAATCAACACAAATGTGACTATCAGCTGTGCAGCATGATAGTATATAACTAAATATAAAAAATGCAGGAAGCCAAATACAATATTGTATTATTATAGTGAGTCCATGATCATATCAACGACCAATAACGTGAAAATTATGGTCATGTAAATGTTCAACAAAGGTGAGCAGTATAAATGTAAGATGAGTGAGAGGTATCTCAAGGGTGCTACGTGGTTTCACAGAGGTGGTGTTCCAATACTCAGTATCCACAGCAAAGAATGAATGGAGCAAATACGCTTACTGGAACAGGTGGACACGTTTGCCGTACGGCTAGGTGTCATACAGGCTTAAGGATCGATCGATCCAAATAGATGTTTGTTGTAGAGGCGTACACGGCAGGTTCCACTGTTTCCTTTGTAGCAATGGTAAACGACCTAAAGACATCAGATGTTCCAAGTCTGGTTGTACGCACTTCTCCGACAGGTGTATATAGGAGGAATGCACCTTTCACAAAGCCATCATGGGGACATGGAAAAGGAAAAAAAGGCTCCACATAGTGCTTAAATCCAAAGAAGCAGGTTTATTTTAAACCAAATAGGGTAAAAATCCAGATAACAGCAGCCAGGATAAAAGTGATCACAATAAAAAGTAACGTGGTACCAGGAACAAAAAATCAATCGCAACCCGACATGTTTCGGACTAGAGGTCCTTCTACTGTGGCATATTGTCCTTTGTCTGGTATCACGCTTGTATATATAGACACATGATTGATTTAAAATCTGTTTCAGCTGTCAGACTATAATCAGCTGTGAGAGAACGTTGTGGAACGGACCTCACAGCCAATAGACAACCAGGTAAGTAACATACACTTATTCAGCCATCCAATCACAAGAAGCTGAGTATGTCCTATCAGCTGTGACAGATCGCTGTAGGGCGGACCTCACAACCAATCACAATCTAGGTGGATAGGAGTGGCTTGTGGTGGTATAGCAGCCCAATCACGGGATGCCAAAACCACCACCAGACATCACATTGCAGGAAGTCCTCCCCACGCTCTGGCTCTCTGTGTTTCAAGCCTCAATATCATACAAGGAAAAGGCTAGTGTGGATGTATAATGTGGAGGGGAGTAGCTCCACTCACCCATCGCGCTCTATCATCTTTGTACAGAGGGATCGAGCGCAGGTGACTGGACAGCTATATGTGACACCGGATGTCCTAAATTAAGCACAGATGTACTAGCATGGCGAAACTGTTGTAAAGATCAAAATGAAAAAGCATAGCAAACATATTAAAAACATGGGGACATCAATTCCTGAACTCCTATACTCCTTAGTAACACTCAAAAACATATACAAGAACTTTTATCTCATATTTGATGCACATCATAGCGGTATCTATAGAACAAATATGACTTATGAAACAAAAATCAATCTATCTCAATATTTATCAATGGCACTAAGTTTCAAATCATTGATAAATATATTCCGCATTGGAGGGGGGGCCCACGCATTAGACGGGTTTCTCAACTAGAAACTAGTTGGCCTAGATTTAGATTGTCCACAATAGTCAGAATGGACAAATAAAAAAGTCAATGACTGAGGATCTTTCCCAAGGCCAAGCTTCCAATATCTGAGATCTGAAGATTAATACAAGCCAGTAGCTGTGTGGTCAGAGAACAACTATACGTACTACTGTATATGGCTGCCCCATGTACATCTTATGGTTCCAAATTTCAATATATGTGTGGAGTTTGTTTTTTCATGTATCATCATCATTATATAATTTACCAAACATAATCAATACCATCAATCAATAAATGTAGCGCTATGTGTAAAAATATATATAAATATAAAGTGCAAATCTCTAAAATAAATAAATCCTACATATAAATGAATAGCCCATAAAATAAAAAAAATGAAGAAATAAAACATGAAAAACTCTTCTTTTATCTTTTTACAAGATAAAAACTTTTAAAATCACATATAAACCTCCAGAGTAGCACAGTTGTGTCCACATGCACAGTGCCTGGCTGAACGTGACTATCAGTACTTCCCTTCTAGAAGATTTTAAAAGTTTTTATCTTGTAAGTGCAACTTGTCTGTTTGAGGGCTTTGAATACATTTGTATATGGAGAACACTATGGTCTCTATACTTATTTTTTACATGTCCTGAACTCATGGAATCTTGAGCCAAGCTGGGAGGTGATTCGTTTGTTTGGATGTTAATGAGCTGAGTTACCATTAAGAAAAGAGCCATCTGGATTACCCACCATTGATTGGGAAGAGGAAGTGAGAGCAAAGAGCTCGTGGGGAGATCCGCATATGAGTTTTGACTCATCTGGGAGGTGAGCGTGCATTTTTACTGGTGGTGGTGTGCACTCCTTTTGAGGACGAACAATCACTGTGGTGGAATTGTGTGGATACACTGATCACAAGAAGAATTTTTCATGTTTTATTTTTTAATTTTTTAATTTTATGGACTATTCATTTATATGTAGGATTTATTTATTTTAGAGATTTGCACTTTATATTTATATATATTTTTACACATAGCGCTACATTTATTTATTTACTATCTATTTTGAAATTAGTGTGGTGTACCACTTGGAATGTTTAGCAGCTGTGCATGTTTATTATTAGGTTATCTTATTTAAACATCACAATATTTTTTACTTGTGGCGCTGATTATTTCATCTTATAAAATACCATCAATCAATTCATATGCATAGTGTGGAGCATCACATTCCCATCAGCAAGTTAACTTTCCTTTAAAACTTTCCATTCATTGTTAAAGTTGTTGACAATTCCAGATATTCATTGCATGTTAAAATATTAGACACCCAGGTCTGAGATATTCTCTAATATTGTGTTGCTAAGCAAAAAGGAAATTGAGAATAATTCTACTTCCTTAAATTAATAGCAAACATCTGTGCTATTTCCTGAAAAAAAGCTTTTCAGTCCAAGTTTTTCTATTTGTAAGTTTTGGAGTAAAAGTGGCTGTTTATTAGGACATTGCTGACTAGTCTTCATGGGGGCAGCTCTGACATGAAAGAGCAATGTCCTGGCTTTACCAAAAAGGCCACCTCCATGCAGAGACTGTATCTGCATCTGTATATGCAGAACAATGATGAGTCAGTAGTAGGAAAAAGATCAGCTGTAGGAAGCCTTCAGGTAGTTCTGGTGACTCTTTTTTTTATTTTTTTGGTCGCAGCTTCCATAGTTCCAATCTTTGTTAACTTATAGATAAAGTAAAAGTAACACACTCTTATGTAGCATCCTCCTAGTATACGATGGTAGGTGAATGTAGTTTTCTGGCTTGCTCTGTAATTCGGAAGAGCAGTGATCATTTACTTTGGTCTATTCATAGTTTCACAGGCTGGAAGTTTGATTGTTTCCCCCTGCCTCTGAGAGAAGCCCCAGGAGCATAGGGAGGGAAATTCAAATGACTGGCCTGAAAATTTACTATGCCCTGACCATTCCCTGGGGAGGTGTGCCCAGAAGGTAATTTAGGAGGCAGACAAATAGACTGAAGCCTGGAGCAGGCTTTCTTTAACCCTGTGAGAGATAAATCAGTGAGCTTCAGGGGGCTGCTTGCCCCTGAGGCATCCCTGGACTGACTGCTGAGCTTCTCTATAAAGGGATCAAGTCTGAGAAGTTGTCTGCTCTGGGATTTTTGAGTAGAGACTTATGCTGTTCTGCAAACCTCATGGTCCCCAGATGTGAGAATTTGCCCATCTTGGAGCTACCTCATGGTCCCCAGCTAGGACACTTTAACTAACCTGGTCCCTACCGCATGGTCCCGAGTTGTGAGAGCTCAACAGTGCTATCTTTACTGAGAAAAGGGAGTCCTCTACAAACTGTTTTTCTTTTTTTTTTTTTAGTATTCCATGCCCCATACATTTTGGAGAATCCCATTCCCCTTACCCCTCTTCCGTTGAAGTTCTGCAAGCAATAAACCTTAAAAAGACGTCAACTAGACTGTTCATTGGAACCAGAGTGAATTAACTGTGAATGGGGGCTTCTGAACTGTTTTGGTAAAGAGTCAGTTATTTTAGCAGCTCGTATGAGGGTAGTGCTACATGTGGGGGCTTTCCTACAGTGTATGTTGCCAGTAGCAACTAAGGATTAGCCGAACACCCCTGGTTCAGTTCGCACCAGAACTTGTGAACAGACCAAAGCTTTGCACGAACGTTAGAACCCCATTGAAGTCTATGGGACTCGAACATTCAACATCAAAAGTGCTCATTTTAAAGGCTAATTTGCATGGTATTGTCCTAAAAAGGGTTTGGGGACCCGGGTCCTGCCCCAGGGGACATGTATCAATGCAAAAAAAAGTTTTAAAAACGGCCGTTTTTTCGGGAGCAGTGATTTTAATAATGCTTAAAGTCAAACAATAAAAGTGTAATATTCCTTTAAATTTCATACCTGGGGGGTGTCTATAGTATGACAGTAAAGGGGCGCATGTTTCCGTGTTTAAAACAGTCTGACAAGAAAAAGGCCATTTCAAAGAAAAAAGTCATTTAAAACTACTCGCGGCTATACTGAATTGCCGGCCCGACAATACACATAAAAGTTCATTGATAAAAACGGCATGGGAATTCCCCACAGGGGAACCCCGAACCAAACTTTTAAAAGAAATGACGTGGGGGTCCCCCTAAATTCCATACCAAGCTCTTCAGGTCTGGTATGGATACTAAGAGGAACCCCAGCCAAAATTTTAAAAAAAAATTGGCGTGGGGCCCCCCTCAAAATCTATACCAGACCCTTCGGGTCTGGTATGGATTTTAAGGGGAACCCCGCACCAAAATTTTTTTAAAAAATGGCGTGGGGTACCCCCAAAAATCCATACCAGACCCTTATCCGAGCACGCAATCTGGCAGGCCGCAGGAAAAGAGGGGGGACGAGAGAGCGCCCCCCCTCCTGAACCGTACCAGGCCACATGCCCTCAACATTGGGAGGGTGCTTTGGGGGTTGCCCCCCAAAGCACCTTGTCCCCATGTTGATGAGGACAAGGACCTCATGCCCACAACCCTTGCCCGGTGGTTGTGGGGGTCTGCGGGCAGGGGGCTTATCGGAATCTGGAAGCCCCCTTTAACAAGGGGACCCTGAGATCCCGGCCCTCCCCCCTGTGTGAAATGGTAAGGGGGTACAAAAGTACCCCTACCATTTCACAAAAAAAATGTCAAAAATGTTAAAAATGACAAGAGACAGTTTTTGACTATTCCTTTATTTAAATGCTTCTTTTTTCTTCTATTTCCTATCTTCTTTCTTCTATCTTCCTTCGGTTTCTTCCTCCATCTTCTTCTTCTTCTGGTTCTTGTTCTTCTGGTTCTTCTTGTTCTTCTAGTACTTCATCCAGTCTTCTTGTTCGGCATCTTCTTCAGCGGTGCCGTCTTCACTTCATCTTCTTTCCTCGGGCCGCTCCGCATCCACGATTGGATGGGAGGCTCCCGCTGTGTGACTCTTCTCCTCTTCTGACAGTTCTTAAATAACGGAGGGCGGGTGACCCCGCCCCCCTCTGACGCATGGGGACTTCCCTGTGGCATTCCCAGTGACGTCAGAGGGGGACAGGGACACCCGCCCTGCGTCAAAGGGGGCGGGGTCACCCGCCCTCCGTTATTTAAGAACTGTCAGAAGAGGAGAAGCGTCACACAGCGGGAGCCTCCCATCCAATTGTGGATGCGGAGCGGACCGAGGAAAGAAGATGAAGTGAAGACGGCGCCGCTGAGGAAGATGCCGGACGAGAAGACCGGATGAAGAACCAGAAGAACAAGAAGAACCAGAAGAACAAGAACCAGAAGAAGAAGAAGATGGAGGAAGAAACCGAAGGAAGATAGAAGAAAGAAGATAGAAAATAGAAGAAAGAAGAAGCATTTAAATAAAGGAATTTTTAAAAAGTGTCTCTTGTCATTTTTAACATTTTTGACATTTTTTTTGTGAAATGGTAGGGGTACTTTTGTACCCCCTTACCATTTCACACGGGGGGGCCGAGATCTGGGGGTCCCTTTGTTAAAGGGGGCTTCCAGATTCCGATAAGCCCCCTGCCCGCAGACCCCCACACCACCGGGCAAGGGTTGTGGGGATGAGGCCCTTGTCCCCATCAACATGGGGACAAGGTGTTTTGGGGGGCTACCCCCAAAGCACCCTCCCAATGTTGAGGGCATGTGGCCTGGTACGGTTCAGGAGGGGGGGGCGCTCTCTTGTCCCCCCCTCTTTTCCTGCGGCCTGCCAGGTTGCATGCTCGGATAAGGGTCTGGTATGGATTTTTTGGGGGTACCCCACGCCATTTTTTTTTTAAATTTTGGTGCGGGGTTCCCCTTAAAATCCATACCAGACCTGAAGAGTCTGGTATCTAGAGTATAGATTTTGAGGGGGACCCCACGCCAATTTTTTTAAAAATTTTGACCGGGGTTCCCCTAATATCCATACCAGACCTGAAGGGCCTGGTATGGAATTTTGGGGGACCCCCCACGTAATTTTTTTTTTATTTTGGTTCGGGGTTCCCCTGTGGGGAATTCCCATGCCGTTTTTTCAATGAACTTTTATGTGTATTGTCGGGCCGGCAATTCAGTATAGCCACGAGTAGTTTTAAATGACTTTTTTCCTTTGAAATGTCATTTTGCTGTCAGACTGTTCTAAACACGGGAAACATGCACCCCTTTACAGGCATACTATAGACACCCAATCAATCAAAGATTTTAATGTGTACTGGGAATAGGGTTGTAGTTTAACAGTCATTTATATATGGAATACTTATGGAATACTTATTGAAGACTACTTTTGGATAGTCTTCAATAAAGATTTGTACCTATATCACTGAATTATCCTCATAGAAGAGTTCCTTTGTGCTTGTCACGTTTTTCTTTTGGATACTATAGACACCCCCCAGGTACGAAATTTAAAGGGATATTACACTTTTATTGTTTGACTTTAAGCATTATTAAAATCACTGCTCCCGAAAAAACGGCCATTTTTAAAACTTTTTTGCCTTGATACATGTCCCCTGGGGCAGGACCCAGGTCCCCAAACACTTTTATGACAATACCTTTCATATGAGCCTTTAAAATTAGCACTTTTGATTTCTCCCATAGACTTTTAAAGGGTGTTCCGCGGCATTCGAATTTGCCACGAACACCCCAAATTGTTCGCTGTTCGGCGAACTGGCGAACAGCCGATGTTTGAGTCGAACATGAGTTCGACTCGAACTAGAAGCTCATCCCTAGTAGCAACCAATAAGAAGATCACAGGTTAAAGGTGTTCTGTGGGCTGTCCGGTGCATGTATATACCAAAGAGTACTGCTGCAGTGCTTTGTTACAGTGAAAGTGCCTGCTTCACAGAAAAAATAGCAACCAGTGCAGGTGTATTTTGAATGAACTGTTGTCTGTGTAAATAGGGGCCTCAGCACTGTTTTGGGAAAGAATGAGTAAAATCAGTGGCCCTCCTTTTCCTCGTAATTAAATAGCTTCCAGCCAATATGCATTTTTCAGTCATTGACAATGCTGGTCCAGAAGCAAATATTGCTCTTGCGAGAGCTTGATCTGTGTTCTCCAGATTTTCAGGTGCCATGTTATCTATAAATTAAGGTATTGTGCATTTTTGTGAGGCCGTGGTTTGTAACACTTCCTTACTTGAAGATGCTGCTGGTGAAAAAACACTTTGTGGTGATCCAGAAGCAGCAGAAAGAGTGTTTCTGGAATGAGAACTCTGGAGGGAAATGCTACTTGCACTTCCATTGTGGTCCTTATTAGGGATGAGCTTGATGTGCGGGTCGAACATTGGGTGTTCGCCCATTCGCAGAACAGCAACAAGGCAACAAAACATGAAAAATGCCAAGGGGGGTGAATACTTTTGCAAGGCACTGTACATTAGAAAGATGTTTCCAGTTTTGCCATCCAAGGTGCAGAAAAAATAGTGTTGCCTATCAGAGGTGGAGATAAATTCAGGGTCTTGTGCAAACGTGAGGTTTATTGGATCTTTTTCTTTAATACTAGGATACCAGCGGGCATGAATTTTCAGTGGGATGTCACTAATTTTTATGAGTGATGACATTCATGTTCATCCCCAATTGTATTTTATTTAATTTTCCTTCCCCCTTTCCCCCTTTTCCTCATAGTGACATCAGTCTTTTTGACGACAACAAAAATCCATTAAAGCATGCAATCGTTTGCTTAAAAAGTAGCAACTTATATTATTCACTGCAGGCGGTTTCCATCTTCATTGTGGGCATTTGAAGCCCACAAGCATTTATTTCCTGGATGTGATGAATGCTGTGCTCCCAGCATTCACCGCTCGTTCCCACACATGCTCAGTGGCATCCTGGGAAGCCTGAGACTAGCTCCCAGGAGTCTGGGAGAGGCTAGAAACATGCCTACTCCCACGGGAGGAGAACCAGGAAGTGCAAAGAAGAATAGAAAAATAAAAGGTAATTATGGCGATTTAAATTTTTTTAAACGGCATGTCAGCATCTAGGCAAGGAAGAGAATACATACAGATATTGTTCAAAATTTGGGTGGAACCCCGCTTTAAAAATTGGGCTCTTTACTATATGGATATACATTTTGATATAAATTTTTCTGCTTTTACAGAATTATGTATGTTTATGCTTCACCTCTGCCCCTTGAATGAAGTCTGCCAGAATATCATGTCACGTGCTCAGGTAACTGTAGCCTCTGAAACGCATATGTTACGGAGTTTACATCATTTCTGATGTTTCCTTTGCTGTGGCAACAGCATAGTTTCAGTACTTCCCATGTGACTTTTAGTATACCATGATGATGATATTTTGACTAATGGGCTAATGGTTGCTATGAATAATCATGTTGCTTGTGTTTTTATGTATGCTTTTAACATGTTTTCTATTATGATCAATGTTGGTGATGATTAAATGTGGGGGTTGCAGTGTGATCTTTTGGCGGGGCATTTCATTTTTAAACCATGTCATTGTACAACGTAGTTTACCTTGATAAAATTAGACTACAACCCACTGAAATGTTGGTGAATAAAGCCTTTTTGCATGCAATTTGTGTCCTGCAAATCCCCTACCTCTACAAAGTAATTATTGGACATGTGTTTAATGTGCACCCAGGACTTTCCAGGTTGCTTTGGAGACATATATATATATATATATATATATATATATATATATATATATATATATATATATATATATATATACTGTATATATATATACACACACATATACTCGATGGCCACTTAATTAGGTATACCTGTTCAATTGCTTGGAAACAAAAATTGCTAATCAGCCATTCACATGGCAGAAACTCAATGCATTTAGGCATCTAGACGTGGTGAAGACGACTTGGTGAAGTTCAAACTGAGCATCAGAATGGGGAAGAAAGGGGGTTTAAGTGACTTTGAACGTGGCATGATTGTTGATGCCAAATGGGCTTGCCTGAGTATTTCAAAAACTGCTGATCTACTGGAATTTTCAGGCATAACCATCTCTAGGGTTTACAGAGAATGGTCCACAAAAAGGGAAATATCCAGTGAGCGGCAGTTGTGTGGACGAAAATGCCTAGTAGATGTCAGAGGTCAGAGAAGAATGGGCAGACTAGTTCAAGATGATAGCAAAGCAACAGTAGCTCAAATAACCACTCGTCACAACCAAGTTATGCAGAATACCATCTCTGAACGCACAACACATCAAACCTTGAAGCAGATTGGCTACAGCAGTAGAAAACAACACCAGGTGCCACTCCTGTCAGCTAAGAACAGGAAATTGTGGCTACAATTTGCACAGGCTCACCAAAATTGGACAATAGAAGATTGGAAAAACATTGCCTGGTCTGATGAGTCTCGATTTCAGCTGCGACATTTAGATGGTAGGGTCAGAATTTGGCATAACCAACATGAAAGCATGGATCCAACCTGCCTTGTATCAACGGTTCAGGCTGGAGGTGGTGGTGTTATGGTGTGGGGGATATTTTCATGGCACACTTTGGGCCCCTTAGTACCAATTGAGCATTGTTTAAACACCACAGCTTACCTAGGTATTGTTGCTGATCATGTCCATCCCTTTATGACTACAGTATACCCATCTTCTGACGGCTACTTCCAGCAGGATAATGCACCATGTCACAAAGATCAAATCACCTCAAACTGATTTCTTGAACATGACAATGAGGACACTGTACTCCAATGGCCTCTACAGTCGCCAGATCTCAATCCAATAGAGCACCTTGTGGTGGAACAGGAGATATGCATCATGGATGTGCAACTGATGAAGCATTAGGCAGTTGCTGCAGATATCATGTCAATATAGACCAAATGTTTCCAACACCCTGTTGTATCTATGCCATGAAGAATAAGGACAGTTCTGAAAGCGAAAGGGGGTCCAAACCAGTACTAGCAAGTAGGGATGGCCGCACGGTTCGGCTGGAGCATAAGTTCGGGCCGAAACTTTCGCTGTTCGGACGTTCGATGAACAGCCGAACAAATGGGGTGTTCGACCGTTTGTTCAGCCCCCTGAACCGACCACATTGCATTGCGGCGCTGAACAGTGCATTGCAAGCCCTGATTGGCTGAAACAGTGAAAGCTTCAGCCAATCAGGGCACGGAGCACTGTCAGAGTCATGATTGTACACTGTCAATGTCATCATGACTTTATCCAATCATGGCTCATTCTCACCTCACAGTATTAAAGTATTCTTTTAATGGCAGCCATTTTCAGTGTGATTTTGGCGTGGAAAGAAAGAGAACAGGGCTCGATTCAGTGCTATTAGTTAGTGTGCTATACTGTGCTATTTTGCTTCAATTGTCAGTGTAGAATAGTAGTTTAGTGTGAGTCTAGGGATAGTGTCAGTGTAGTTAGAAGGACCATCTTTCAGCTTTGCATAGTGTGCAGCTAGAGTAGGGACAGCTCAGATAGTTTCACTGTAGTGTAGTGAGACCGTGTCATTCATACATACATTAGTGTAGAGTAGGGACAGCTCATATATAGTTTCAGTGTAGTGTAGTGAGACCGTGTCAGTAATCCTTACATTAGTGTATAGCTAGAGTAGGGACAGTTAAGATAGCGTCAGTGTAGTGACGGTTGAACACCATCTATTTGATTGCATTACTGCCAGTTTAATGCCATTTACTTCTGTGTGTTTTACTGCCAGTTTAACGCCATATAGTTTTGTGTGCGTTACTGCCAGTTTAACGCCATATAGTTTTATGTGCGTTACTGCCAGTTTAACGCCATATAGTTCTGTGTGCGTTACTGCCAGTTTAACTCTATATAGTTTTGTGCGTTACTACCAGTTTAATGCCATTTACTTCTTGGTGCGTTACTGCCACTTTAACGCAATATAGTTTTGCATGCGTTACTGCCAGTTTACCGCCATATAGTTCTGTGTGCGTTACTGCCAGTTTAACACCATATGGTTTTATGCGTTACTGCCAGTTTAACGCCATATGGTTTTGTGTGCGTTACTGCCAGTTTAACACCATATAGTTCTGTGTGTGTTACTGCCAGTTTAACGACATATAGTTCTGTGCGTCACTGTACGTTTGGCGCATTATATTATAGTGTATCCATGGAGTGTGTCTGTGTAGTGTGAGTACTCAAATTAAAGTGCACAAAACACCTCTTTACATTGATTAAAGTGCATCTACGTACAGATTTCAACTTCTTCTTTCCATTTGCTCATAAGCACCGCCCCCCCCCCCTTCCAATAATGTCTGGGAGGACAACAAGGAGAGGCAGACGTTCCCTTGGCACTGTAAGGGGGCCAACAACAAATGTGTCCACAGACAAAGGTGGACGTGGTAGTCAGTCCTCAGGCAGGGCATCATTTCCTTGGGTTAGTGAGTTTGCCCATGCTATCCAGATTGCTTTCAGAACGGGCATTTAGTGCTGCAGGAGGTTTCATTACTGATCATAGAACGCGTCTGTCCACAGACTCCCTGGACCGTTTGACCTTTATAAAAATGAATCAGTCCTGGATTACCAGCTATGAAGCCCCTGATGCCAATGTCCCTGATTAAGTTTTTTTGGGATGTGGAATCTCTGCAGGAATTCGAGGTTGCCTAGCTTTGAGGGTGTTCAATCATTTCATCTGGAAGAATGTTTTTGGTATAGGTTTCATGGGCACAATTAACACCCAAAGACCAATTTTTCAGCACCTGCTTGACAGGTGCATATCATTGCAATTTTTTACAGCAAGGCCAATTCTTGCTTTCATCAAGAGTACCTCTAGAGGTTACGGTGGGAAGGCGCCACCAACACCCAAAGACCAATTGTTACTTCTATCCAAAGTCACACCAGAATGTATCCAAAAAATCTCTAATCTTGTTCCCAGTGCACTACATTGTGGCCTCATCATACAGCAAAATAAAGGCAGCTTGCAGGGAAAATGTCATTTTTTTTGGCTTTATAAATGCAATTATTGCTGCAGCAGATTCTAGACATAGTACAGATCTGCCATTTTACAGGTAGACTAAGGGGACCCCCCAGGCACTATATTGGAAGGAATTTTTCATTTTTATGCTTTCACTTTAAAAATCAAATCTGCTCATTTAAAAATTACATTTTTCACAAACTTTTTTTTTATTGATACATGTCCCCCAGGGCAGGACCCGGACCCCTATAACCATTGTATGCCCAATTACTTGCATATAAGCCTTTAAAATGGGCACTTTTAATTTTTGATGTTCGGGTCTCATTGACTTTAAAGGGGTTCGTTATTCAGGTCCGAACTTTTGCGGTGTTCGAAAGTTCTGGTGCGAACCAAACAGGGGTTCGTTCGGCCCATTCCTACTAGCAAGGTGTACCCAATAAAGTGGCTAGTGAGTGTATATATATATGAAAATACAGTGCATGAAGCGGGCCGCCCACTGGACTTTGGGGGCTTAGCCACGATGCTTTGTTGCGTTTTAGAAAAAATAGGTCCAAGGGATACACTGAAGAGATGTGGTTCCATTCTTCAACCCCTACTGTGACTTGAAGTTCAAAGGAAAAGTCAAATGCTGAAGAATCTTACTGATGCTGGAATGGAGGGAATGTCTGAGAGCTGGAACACTGAAGAGGTAATTAAACCACACCTTCTATTGTAAAGAAATGCTGCTTGCATTTGTTTAGTGACCTGATAGGGTCTTTTAGTGTGAAGCAGCTTGGTGAATTGGTGAAGGGCAGTTGAAGGAACAGAGCAGGGCAGCTTTAAACATGGTTATTGCCTGGTAGACATACCTAGCTACAGGGAAAGAGAGGTGCCCTGAGATCATTTAGGCCTCATTCACATGGGCACTGTGGCCTTTACAGTGTGAATCTGATGTTTGTCTATTTGGGTGGAGCTTTCGGGAGCCGCATGCAGGTAGTCTATATAAATTAATGGGAATGCAGTGGCTGTATGGACGCTCATCCTAGTTTGACAGGTGTCCAGGGGCGGGTGAGTGGCCTCGAACACAGACAGTGTGCATTCAAGGAGGTAACCAGCCCCTGCACATCTGTCAAATTAGGATGAGCCGCTGTTTCTGTATAGCCGCTGCATCCCTATAGCATAGCATAGGCTTTCTGCAAACTGTTCTGTACAACTCTGATTCATGCTGTATGGGCCACAGTGCCCGTGTGAATGAGGCATTATATGTACTGCCAAAGGAAAAGGTTTATAAGTCGCACATCATGAAGCAGACCCATGTGCATGAAGTGAGATGAATGGCAGCCTCAGCCCCGGACTCTGGCCAGGCCACACCCCCAATGGGTTTTGCTCTGCCCCCTGGAGCTTAATCATGGTTCATTCCCAATCATCCCAATGATTAATCTCCAAGGGGTGGGGTGAAACACATTGTGGGTGTGGCCTGGCTGGAGTCCAGGCCGAAGCTGTCATTCATCTTACTTCATGCATTTGGGTCTGATTCATGATGTGCAGCTTATGGACCTTTTCCATTGACACATTGATGCTTGGAGCTAGGATGAGCTCCCTGTCCCTTCCTGTACTCACAACAGTCTAGTAGGACTTTAACTGAGCGGCACCTAAATTTGGTCTTTTTGGGATTACATTATCTGCACCGACCTATTCAAATACACACTAAATTCAAATACAACTTAAGCCTCATGAACATGGCACTTATGCTTCCTGAATCTAGAAGTGTAAATCAACCAATGTTTTCCTGCATCCAGAATCCAATATAAATGAACAGCTGTACGCGGCTGGCTGTGAGTAGCAGGAAAGCTCCAGAGGCCTTCAAATCAAATGTTTGCATATTGTATTATATAGTATTGTATATGAATTATTATATATATATATAATATATAAATATATAAATATATATATATATATATATATATATATATATATATATATATATATATATATATATATATATATATATATATATATATATATATATATTATATTATATTATATTATATAGTATTGTATATGAGTATTTGAATTTTGTCTAAAAGATTTCTAAAACGTGCAAAATGAAAACCAAAGCATTTTTATTACATTTTGTTATCTGAATAAAGTCCTGTTGATGGGAGAAAAAAAAGAGTGTAGCGCTGCCTTCTTAAGGGTCGCAAGATAGATCAATACCCCCCTGGTTGCACTGACCCTGTGAGTCCTCTGTTACCGCTGGGTTCATGCATTTTTTCCCTTTTTAAAAGCACAACAATAAGAAATAAATACACAGAATTGATTAAATCAGCAAAATGTACTTAATGGGATGGAAGGGAAAAAACTCAGTCAAACTCAAGTTTACACTTTAAAATGTTATCTCACACAGAAACGTCACCTATGGGTTTCAAACATTTAGCAGTGAACACTTTCATTCCTATGCTCAACTAAGCGCATATAATGTCTATGTGAATAGGTTACAGTAGAGCAGAGAAATGGCTTTTATGAGTGTCAGACCCCTCTCTACTGCTCTTTCACATATAAATGCAGAACAGTAAATAAATATAACTTTTAGCAAAAGAACTGTGTTGCAATTCAACCTGTTCTTTCAGAGAGTTCTTGGTGAATGATAACTCTGTGAGCTTTAATGAAATAAATCCCTGAAGTGAGGAGGGAGGTGAAAGTAGTCCTGAGTTGCTGTAGGGCCAACCTGTTGATCTTCAGCTAGCTCTTTAATGTTTGATGGCATGCAAAAAAACTTTGGATGGTAAAACAGAGTAACCGACCCAATAAGTTGAGAATAAACAGCCAACAAACTTCCTGGGTAAATTAAACTGTACTTGGATTCACAGTGATCACTGACTTAAAGATGTTAAATTTTGTGGAACTACAAGGAACAGTGGAACCATAGAAAGCAGAGATGTCTGTATATAGTGTCTATGGTGTTTAATCTAGATCAGGGCTTTTTTTCTGCCGGAACTCGGCGTAACGCAGTTCTGGCACCTCTGACAGGCAACCCTCTCTGCTCTGACCTATCTCATACTAGCACTGCGCACACAGGGCTGCTGCCTTTTGAGATTTTTTCGGGTCCCAGCATGGTAACATACAGCTGCCTGTGTTGATTCAAGCAGCAGCTTCTGTCCCCGCCTCTTCTCACACTGTAGCATGGAGCAGGGAGCAGAGAAGCCCTGAAACTCTGCCCCAGCTACAGTTCTCAATCGTCTGAGGCATAATACATGGACTGGAGCACTGGATCATCAGTGGAAGAAGTGAGGGAGTTCTGAATGAAAAACGAAGGGGGGGGGGGGAGCCCTTCAGAGACAGTGAGATGGATAGCTGTGAAGGGGGGGGGGGTGGAAATTTGTCCAGAGAGGAGAACTGGGAAGGGAGCTTTGTACAGAGGTAAGAGCTGCAGAGGGCAGAAGGCAGGTTGTGAAAAATGAGAGCTGTGGATGGTGGGGGTGGTTGTGTAGAGGTGAGAGCTGTAGGGAAATCTTAGGGTGCAGAGGTAGGTGGCAAAGGTGAGAGCTGTGGATTGGGGCAAGCTTTAGGCCCCTTTCACATTGGTTCAGATCCACCTGTCAGTTTTTAGGCGGATCTGAACGGTCGCTCCATACATCTCTATGGAGCGACAGATGTCAGCGGTAACATGTCCGCTGACATCCGATCCGCAAAATCCAGATGGAAGGAAACCCTATTTTCCATTCATCTGGCGGATCGGATGAAAACGGACAGGCGGTCTGTAATCATCCAATCCCCCCATAGGGGACTCTCTGACAGATCCGTCCCTGTACAGAGTGCAGAGATGGACTTGTCATCCGCCGGGTCAGCAGACAGCGTGAGGAGGAAAAAAAAGCTGATCACCGGCGGCTGTGAGAGGGACATCAGTCCCGATCACAGCAAGCTTCTGCAGACCCTCAGTGCCCACCTGTGCCCCCTGCCAGTGCCACCTAGCAGTAGGCAACAGTGCCACCCATCAGTGCCCACAATGCCACCCATCAGTGCCACCTATAAGTGCCCACAGTGCCACCTATCAGTGCCCACAATCAGTGCCTCAACATCAGTGCCACCTATCAATGCCCATCAGTGTCACCTATCAGTGCCCATCAGTGCCATCTATCAGTGGTACCTATCAGTGCCCATCATTGCCACCCATCGGTGCCACCCATCAGGGCCCATCAGTGCCATCTTATCAGTGGCCATCAGTGCTGCCTTATCTGTGCCCATCAGTACCGCCTTATGTGTCCCCATCAGTGCCGCCTTATCAGTGCCGCCTTAACTGTGCCTATTCGTGCCCATCAGTGCAGTCTATCAGTGCCCACCAATGCCGCCTCATCAGAGCATATCAATGAAGGAGAAAAATTACCTGTTTGCAAAATTTTATAACAAACTATGAAACATGATATTTTTTTTTTCAAAATTTTCCATCTTTTTTTGTTTGTTTAGCAAAAAATAAAAATCCCAGCTGTGATTAAATACCACCAAAAGAAAGCTCTATTTGTGGGAAAAAATGTATATAAATTTAATTTGAGTACAGTGTTGTATGACCACGTAATTGTCATTCAAAGTGTGACAGCGCTGAAAGCTGAAAATTGGTCTGGGCAGGAGGGGGGTTTAAGTGCCCAGTAAGCAAGTGGTTAAAGGCCTCTGGATGGTATTCCTGAATGCTGTATAATGGGTTTTGCATTACATACCCCTGAGCCCTGCACTCTGTATGCTGGACTGCATATTACATAGCTTTACCACTGTTCTCTGTGTGCTGGGCTCTATGTTACATATTCCTGACCCCTGCACTCTGTACACAGGGTTATATGCTCTATATTTCTGAGAAGAAGGGATGCTTCACATTGAATGTAAGTACTATCCTGTTTGCTGTTTTTTTTTTCTGCACTCTGTGTGATATGCACCGCTCACAATTGCGCAATACACACTCCTGAGCCCTGTGTGTTATAAAGTCCTGTACTTTGTGTGTTACACATTCCTGAACCATGTGTGATACACAGTTCTAAGGCCTCACTTATTACAGTTATTTGACACCACTGTACTTCTCTCCTCTAAGGAAGGTGTGTCTAGGGGTGGAGTTTGGGCGTGGTTTGGGTGGGGTTTGGGCGTGGTTGTGGGTGGAGATTTGGGCTGGAAGGGTGAGTTCCTGCACCTATTTTCTGAGAAAAAAAGCCCTGATCTAGATCCTTAATACTAGACCTGACAAAGAATGCAGGAGACTGATGATGATCTTTCAGGAATGTGGCTCAAGGGATGGCTTCCGGCCTCCACTGCACCGCACCACAGTTCTGCTAATTCTGATACCACTGCAGGATGGATGGAATCGGAGTGGCCCCCAAGCTGCCCGCCAAACAGCTAAAGGAAGCTGTCCGCAGGTGTCCCTCCAGATATCCGCTGGATAATTCTGCAAAGCAGGCCGCGACTCAGCTGCAGCTGACACCACAATAGATTCCCTGCATACAGATCCACGCCGGGTCCCAAGAGAGCGCGCCAGGCCCCAATCCCTCTCTCTTATAGTCTCTCCCAGCGGTCTGCTCTTCCCCTCAGCTAGCTGGAAGTTGTAGATCCACATCACTCAGCCAGAGGGCAAATCCCATCCGTACGGACTACACGTCCCAAGATGCTTTGCTCTTAGCTTGTCTCTGATTAAGAAGGTAACAGGTCAGCATCAACTCAACACTAGAGGGAAATAGCTCCCCCTGGAACGATGCCACACAATGTCTCCTGATTGCAGGAATATGTAGATATCCAGCCCCTGGCTACACGAGTTTAACCACTTGCCGTCCGCCCGCTGTCAAATGACATGCCGCGACCCCGATCTCTGTAAAGAGCCGCATAGGCGGCTCTTTAACCCTGTGATCGGCTGTGTCCAATCACAGCTGGTCACATGTAAATGCAGGAAGCGCCAGTAATCGGCTCTCATCACCTCACGCTGGCAGAGTGTGTGGTGAGGAGAGACAATCAGCAGCATTTCCTCGCAGGTAATTTCCCAGAACAGGTAATTAGAGCACTGATCATCAGTGCCCTGATTACAAAAAAAGTGCAATCCATGCCCACCAGTGCCAACAATCCATTCCCACTAGTGCCAGCAATCAGTGCCCACCAATGTCAGCAATCAGTGCCCACCAGTGTCAGCAATCAGTGCCCATTAGTGAGGCCAGTCAGTGCTGCCTTTCAGTGCCCATCAGTGCTGCCTATCAGTGCTGCCCACCAATGTCCATCAGTGCTGCCCATCAATGCTCATCAGTGCCACCCATCTGTGCCACCCATCAATGCCTATCAGTGCCACCCATCAGTGCTGCCTATCAGTACCCACCAGTGCCGCCTATCAGTGCCTACCAGTGCCACCCATCAGTGCCGCCTATCAGTGCTCATCAGTGCCACATATTAGTGCCATCTATCAGTGCCCATAAGTGCAACATATTAGTGCCTCCTCATCACTGCCACCTAATCAGTGCCCATAAGTGCTGCCTCATCAGTGCCCATAAGTGCCACCTCATCAGTGCCCATCAGGGCAACCTCATCATCAGCGCACATCAGCAAAGGAGAAAAAATACTTATTTACAAAATTTACTGACAGAAACTTTTTTTTTTTTTAATTTTCCGTCTTTTTTTTTTTTTTGGTAAAAAAATTAAAAACCCAACGGTGATCAAATACCGATGTTGAAAGAAGGAGGGGTGTGGAGGCGCCAACTGTGGTAGCTTGTTTATGCAAAAATAAAAGTTAGTGTAACAATTACACTTACTGGTTCGCAGGGTGGAGGTGTTTCTTTGAGATGGAAAAGTGTCCTGGGATGTGCTGTTATCTTGTTTCCGGCTCAGATTTCATTCCTTCAGGCGTCTGGGTGTGAAGTCTGTACACAGGCTGAACCGCTGCATCCAGTGCATGGAAAGCTCCACGCTGACCACTCTGGAGTGCAGAAGAGGAAATGACGTCACTGATGCACGGCAAACGTCCAGGCTGGTGTTGGGGATAATGCGCAATGACAATGAGCCGGAAACAAGATAACAGCACATCCCAGGACACTTTTCCATCTCAAAGAAACACCTCCACCCTGCGAACCAGTAAGTGTAATTGTTACACTAACTTTTATTTTTGCATAAACAAGCTACCACAGTTGGCGCCTCCACACCCCTCCTTCTTTCAACATCGGTATAACAACGCAATTGTCATTCAAAGAATGACAGTGCTGAAAGCTGAAAAATGGCTTGGGCAGGAAGGGGGTGAAAGTGCCCTGTATTGAGGTAGTTAATGTAAAACACAATGTTGTTTAAAAGTAACATTGACCTAAAGGCACAAGAAGTAAATGAGGGAGGAGTGCTGGCAAACATGGAGCGCCAGTGATTACACAGCACATTCTAGTTTATGTGATAAAATAGAAGAGATGCACGCTGCCTCCACATTCTGCACAGAGACCACTTCATTAAATAATGTTCTAAACTGAATTGTGTACTTTACTATCTGATGGAGTAGTGCTTGCTTACAGAGCTCAGCAGATTATAGTATTAAGCAAAAGTAAAAACTATTACCCAGAACATTATATACAGCTGAACATACATTATGCTATGCTCTCTGTAAACATGCATCTGTACATTTTCTGCAAGGGCTTAAAGGGAACCTGTGGGGAATGAAAAACAGCAGCTGCCACTGCCACCTTAAAGGTTAAAGGTGCAAACATTATAGCTATTATCCAGATCCTAGTTTCACTATATAATAAGCCAGTGACCTGGAACAAGTACACAGTCAATAAAGTCATAAAAGTCAAAACTCCAGTATTATGCCGCGTACACACGAGCGGTTTTGCCGTCGGAATAAACTCTGAAGGTTTCTCTGATGGAATTCCGCTCAAGCGGTCTTGCCTACACCCGGTCACACCAAAGTCCGACCGTCTAGAACGCGGTGACGTACAACACGTACTGTACAACGGGACTAGAAAAAGCCGCGACACCCTTTGGGCTCCTTCTGCTAATCTCGTGTTTATCTCGTGTTAGTAGAAGTTTGGTGAGAGACGATTCTTGCTTTTCAGCTTTTGTGCTTTTCAATCTGTTACTTCTCTTCAGTTTGTGCTTGTGGGTTTGTATCTGCTTTTTAGAGCATGTAGACAGTTTGCATCTGTTTTTTCAGTATGTTCTTGTCCACATGTTTCTGATTTTCAGCTCGCTCTTCACAGGCCTTGCTGTTCTTCAGTGCGTTCTGTTAGTTAGTTCTGACCAGCCGACTGTTTTGAAGCCATGTTGCGGGTACGTACTCGTCGTAGAGTTCGTGCTATGCGGGGGCTTGGTGTCGGGGTTCATTCTTTGACCCAAGCCCAGTCCATGAACAGGGTGGGGAGGAGTTCATGGACCAAGAATTGGTTACTCCAGCGTGACCAATTCTCTCATATGCCTTTTGCTTCGTGAGATCCAGGAGAATAACCCTGATGATTTCAGGAACTTTCTCAGAATGACGGACCCTGTTTTTCACCGTCTGTTGGCTTTGCTGACCCCTTATATTAGCAGGCACGATAACTGCATGAGGCAAGCCATCACTCCAGAGCAGAAGCTAGTCACCACGTTGCGGTACTTGGCGACTGGGAGAAGGCTGCAGGACCTCAAATTCTTGACATCTTCCCCCAGGCTCTGGGGATCATTATCCCAGAGACCTGTTCTGCTATTATTCAGGTCCTGCAGAGGGACTATATTAAGGTAAGTTTTCTCCTTTAATATCACATTCTATTATATTTAATGTTTCATAATGTATTGTATTTCTTTCCTCATTCCGTAATTACCATGATTGTAATATGCTGTGAATGTCCCCTTTGTCTTCATGCATGCTGTAATCTTTTAGAATGCTCCTTTTTTGTCCTTCATGCATATTTCCTTCCACTTGCCTCCCCAGCATGCTATGCTGGGCCCATAAACACCTATAGCCTAGTCACTTAACTAGTCACTGTATCAAATTGTATTGTATTTTTACTGTTTACCCTCAAGTTGTAAAGTGCTACGTAAACTGTTGGCGCTATATAAATACTGTATAATAATAATAATAATAATAATAATATTTTGTCAGCTCCATTGTAGTGCTTACCCTAAACACCCCCTAAAATCTGTTCACATGTTATTGTTGTCCTTAAATTCAGGCAGAGTGCCATAGGCTTTTTTTGGGGGGCCCAAACTCATCTCGAACCCTCCCCCCCCCCTATTTTTACAATGGGCCATTGGGGGGGATCTGATAAGTGGGCCTTATATTTTTGTCTTTAACCACTTGACGACCGCCTCACGCCGATGTACGTCGGCAAAGTGGCACGGACAGGCAAAATCACGTACAGGGTACGTGATTTGCCTTCCGCGGGTGGGGGGTCCGATCGGACCCCCCCCCGGTGCCCGAGGCGGTCGTCGTTTGTCCAGCGGCGATCGGTGATGAGGGGGAGACCATCCGTTCGTGGCCCCCCCCTCGCGATCGCCGCCGGCCAATGAGAATCTTCCTTTGCTGCTGTATGCTAAACAGCAGCAAAGGAAATGATGTCATCTCTCCTCGGCTCGGTAATTTCCGTTCCGGCCCGAGGAGAGAAGACATCAATGTGAGTGCACCAACACACACACACAGTAGAACATGCCAGGCACACAAAACACCCCGATCCCCCCCCCGATCGCCCCCCGATCCCCCCCAATCACCCCCCCCCCTGTCACAAACTGACACCAGCAGTTTTTTTTTTTTTTTTCTGATTACTGCATAGTGTCAGTTTGTGACAGTAAGTGTGTTAGGGCAGTTAGTATTACCCCCCTTTAGGTCTAGGGTACCCCCCTAACCCCCCCTAATAAAGTTTTAACCCCTTGATCACCCCCTGTCACCAGTGTCACTAAGCGATCATTTTTCTGATCGCTGTATTAGTGTCGCTGGTGACGCTAGTTAGTGAGGTAAATATTTAGGTTCGCCGTCAGCGTTTTATAGCGTCAGGGACCCCCATATACTACCTAATAAATGTTTTAACCCCTTGATTGCCCCCTAGTTAACCCTTTCACCACTGATCACCGTATAACCGCTACGGTTGACGCTGGTTAGTTTGTTTATTTTTTATAGTGTCAGGGCACCCGCCGTTTATTACCGAATAAAGGTTTAGCCCCCCGATCGCCCGGCGGTGATATGCGTCGCCCCAGGCAGCGTCAGATTAGCGCCAGTACCGCTAACACCCACGCACGCACTGTACACCTCCCTTAGTGGTATAGTATCTGAACGCATCAATATCTGATCCGATCAGATCTATACTAGCGTCCCCAGCAGTTTAGGGTTCCCAAAAACGCAGTGTTAGCGGGATCAGCCCAGATACCTGCTAGCACCTGCGTTTTGCCCCTCCGCCCGGCCCGGCCCAGCCCACCCAAGTGCAGTATCGATCGATCACTGTCACTTACAAAACACTAAACGCATAACTGCAGCGTTCGCAGAGTCAGGCCTGATCCCTGCGATCGCTAACAGTTTTTTGGTAGCGTTTTGGTGAACTGGCAAGCGCCAGCGGCCTAGTACACCCCGGTCATAGTCATACCAGCACTGCAGTAACACTTGGTGACGTGGCGAGTCCCATAAGTGCAGTTGAAGCTGGTGAGGTGGCAAGCACAAGTAGTGTCCCGCTGCCACCAAAAAGACAAACACAGGCCCGTCATGCCCATAGTGCCCTTCCTGCTGCATTCGCCAATCCTAATTGGGAACCCACCGCATCTGCAGCGCCCGTACTTCCCCCATTCACATCCCCAACCAAATGCAGTCGGCTGCATGAGAGGCATTTTTATGTCCTCCCGAGTACCCCTACCCAACGAACCCCCCAAAAAAGATGTCGTGTCTGCAGCAAGTGCGGATATAGGCGTGACACCCGCTATTATTGTCCCTCCTGTCCTGACAATCCTGGTCTTTGCATTGGTGAATGTTTTGAACGCTACCATTCACTAGTTGAGTATTAGCGTAGGGTACAGCATTGCACAGACTAGGCGCCATTTCACAGGGTCTCCCAAGATGCCAGCGCATTTTGAGAGACCCGAACCTGGAACCGGTTACCGTTATAAAAGTTAGTTACAAAAAAAGTGTAAAAAAAAAAAAAAAAATGAAATAAAAAAAAATAGTTGTTGTTTTATTGTTCTCTCTCTCTCTATTCTCTCTCTCTATTGTTCTGCTCTTTTTTACTGTATTCTATTCTGCAATGTTTTATTGTTATTGTTATTGTTATTGTTATTGTTATTATGTTTTATCATGTTTGTTTTTCAGGTGTGTAATTATTTACACTTTACTGTGCTTTATTGTTAACCATTGTTAACCATTTTTTTGTCTTCAGGTACGCCATTCACGACTTTGAGTGGTTATACCAGAATGATGCCTGCAGGTTTAGGTATCATCTTGGTATCATTCTTTTCAGCCAGCGGTCGGCTTTCATGTAAAAGCAATCCTAGCGGCTAATTAGCCTCTAGACTGCTTTTACAAGCCGTGGGAGGGAATGCCCCCCCCCCCACCGTCTTCCGTGTTTTTCTCTGGCTCTCCTGTCTCAACAGGGAACCTGAGAATGCAGCCGGTGATTCAGCCAGCTGACCATAGAGCTGATCAGAGACCAGAGTGGCTCCAAACATCTCTATGGCCTAAGAAACCGGAAGCTACGAGTATTTCATGACTTAGATTTCGCCGGATGTAAATAGCGCCATTGGGAAATTGGGGAAGCATTTTATCACACCGATCTTGGTGTGGTCAGATGCTTTGAGGGCAGAGGAGAGATCTAGGGTCTAATAGACCACAATTTTTTCAAAAAAGAGTACCTGTCACTACCTATTGCTATCATAGGGGATATTTACATTCCCCGAGATAACAATAAAAATGATTTAAAAAAAAAATATGAAAGGAACAGTTTAAAAGTAAGATTAAAAAAGCAAAAAAATAATAAAGAAAAAAAAACAAAAAAAAAAAAACACCCCTGTCGCCCCCTGCTCTCGCGCTAAGGCAAACGCAAGCGGCGGTCTGTCGTCAAACGTAAACAGCAATTGCACCATGCATGTGAGGTATCACCGCGAAGGCCAGATCGAGTGCAGTAATTTTTCCAGTAGACCTCCTCTGTAAATCTAAAGTGGTAACCTGTAAAGGCTTTTGAAGGCTTTTAAACATGTATTTATTTTGTTGCCACTGCACGTTTGTGCGCAATTTTAAAGCATGTCATGTTTGGTATCCATGTACTCGGCCTAAGATCATCTTTTTTATTTCATCAAACATTTGGGCAATATAGTGTGTTTTAGTGCATTAAAATTAAAAAAAGTGTGTTTTTTCCCCAAAAAATGCGTTTGAAAAATCGCTGCGCAATTACTGTGTGAAAAAAAAAAATGAAACACCCACCATTTTAATCTGTAGGGCATTTGCTTTAAAAAAATATATAATGTTTGGGGGTTCAAAGTAATTTTTTTGCAAAAAAAAAAAAACTTTTTCATGTAAACAATAAGTGTCAGAAGTCTTTGTCTTCAAGTGGTTAGAAGAGTGGGTGATGTGTGACATAAGCTTCTAAATGTTGTGCATAAAATGCCAGGACAGTTCAAAACCCCCCCAAATGACCCCATTTTGGAAAGTAGACACCCCAAGCTATTTGCTGAGAGGCATGTCGAGTCCATGGAATATTTTATATTGCGACACAAGTTGCGGGAAAGAGACAAATTTTTTTTTTTTTTGCACAAAGTTGTCACTAAATGATATATTGCTCAAACATGCCATGGAAATATGTGAAATTACACCCCAAAATACATTCTGCTGCTTCTCCTGAGTACGGGGATACCACATGTGTGAGACTTTTTGGGAGCCTAGCCGCGTACGGGACCCCGAAAACCAAGCACCGCCTTCAGGCTTTCTAAGGGCGTGAATTTTTGATTTCACTCTTCACTGCCTATCACAGTTTCGGAGGCCATGGAATGCCCAGGTGGCATAAACCCCCCCCAAATGACCCCATTTTGGAAAGTAGACACCCCAAGCTATTTGCTGAGAGGTATAGTGAGTATTTTGCAGACCTCACTTTTTGTCACAAAGTTTTGAAAATTGAAAAAAGAAAAAAAAAATGTTTTTTCTTGTCTTTCTTCATTTTCAAAAACAATTGAGAGCTGCAAAATACTCACCATGCCTCTCAGCAAATAGCTTGGGGTGTCTACTTTCCAAAATGGGGTCATTTGGGGGGGTTTTGTGCCACCTGGGCATTCCATGGCCTCTGAAACTGTGATAGGCAGTAAAGAGTGAAATCAAAAATTTTTACCCTTAGAAATCCTGAAGGCAGTGATTGGTTTTCGGGGTCCAGTACGCGGCTAGGCTCCCAAAAAGTCCCACACATGTGGTATCCCCATACTCAGGAGAAGCAGCTAAATGTATTTTGGGGTGCAATTCCACATATGCCCATGGCCTGTGTGAGCAATATATCATTTAGTGACAACTTTATGAAAAAAAAAAAAAAAAAAAAAAAAAAGTGTCACTTTCCCGCAACTTGTGTCAAAATATAAAATATTCCATGGACTCAATATGCCTCTCAGCAAATAGCTTGGGGTGTCTACTTTCCAAAATGGGGTCATTTTGGGGGGTTTTGTGCCATCTTGGCATTCCATGGCCTCCGAAACTGTGATAGGCAGTGAAGAGTGAAAGCAAAAATTTACACCCTTAGAAATCCTGAAGGCGGTGATTGGTTTTCGGGGCCCCGTACGCGGCTAGGCTCCCAAAAAGTCCCACACATGTGGTATCCCCATACTCAGGAGAAGCAGCAGAATGTATTTTGGGGTGCAATTCCACATAGGCCCATGGCCTGTGTGAGCAATATATCATTTAGTGACGACTTTTTGTAAATATTTTTTTTTTTTTTTTTTTTTGTCATTTTTCAATCACTTGGGACAAAAAAAAAAAATATTCAATGGGTTCAACATGCCTCTCAGCAATTTCCTTGGGGTGTCTACTTTCCAAAATGGGGTCATTTGGGGGGGTTTTGTACTGCCCTGCCATTTTAGCACCTCAAGAAATGACATAGGCAGTCATAAACTAAAAGCTGTGTAAATTCCAGAAAATGTACCCTAGTTTGTAGACGCTATAACTTTTGCGCAAACCAATAAATATACGCTTATTGACATTTTTTTTACCAAAGACATGTGGCCGAATACATTTTGGCCTAAATGTATGACTAAAATTTAGTTTATTGGATTTTTTTTATAACAAAAAGTAGAAAATATAATTTTTTTTAAAATTTTCGGTCTTTTTCCGTTTATAGCGCAAAAAATAAAAACCGCAGAGGTGATCAAATACCATCAAAAGAAAGCTCTATTTGTGGGAAGAAAAGGACGCAAATTTCGTTTGGGTACAGCATTGCATGACCGCGCAATTAGCAGTTAAAGCGACGCAGTGCCAAATTGGAAAAAGACCTCTGGTCCTTAGGCAGCATAATGGTCCGGGGCTCAAGTGGTTAAATACTCCTTAAAATAAGTGTTATACTGATGTTGGTCAAGAATGTTTGTGTCTAATCTGCTTGCAATGTTATGTGCAAAAGTACTAATATTTTTTTTTCTGTTTTGACTCCACAGTTTCCTTCAACGCCACAGGAATCATTTTGCTGACCATTGGGAATTTCCCAACTGTGGAGGGGCTATAGAGGGGAAGCACGTCCACATCGTGCCACCACCCCATTCGGAGTCTTACTATTATAACCATAGGGGTTTAATAGCATAGTGTTAATGGCGGTGGTGTTGGCACAATATGAGTTCCTCTATATGGACGTGGGGAAGAACGGCCGGATGTCGAATGGAGGAGTTTTCACCCAGATGGAGCTTTACCAACGTCTCTAGAGTGGTGGCCTGGGTTTGCCACCTGATGCGGACAACGTTGATGGACTCCCGTTCGTCTTTCTTGATGATTAAGCATTCGGTCTGGGCGAGCACCTGATGAGGCTATTCCCCCAGAGGACCCTCAACCCGGAGAGGAGGGTTTTTAACTACTGGCTGGCCAGAGCAAGAAGAGTCGTTGAGTCGTTGAGAATGCCTTCGGGATAATGACCAGCCGGAATACAAACTCAACCACATAATCTTATGCTGCTGCATATTGCACAACTTTTTAATAAAAAATGCCCACAATTATATAGCCTCAGTTGGGCCTGAGGCTGGACTTCCTTCAAATCCACTAACGGGCCCGGATACTAGCCATCCTGGCTTGGCACCCCAAAGCGCCCATGAAGTTTGGGATAAATATGTTAATTATTTTACAGGTAGGGGGGCCATTGCAATGCCAGACAATGTCTAAATATTTTTTTAATAAAAAAAAAAAGATCTGATAAAATCTTGAATTTTCTTTATTGCTTGTGTTTCTTTTTGGCTGTCTCCTAGGTTCTCCTAGTGCACTAGTCGTGCCAAGTGGATTTTCTTTTAGTAAATAAGCCCCACTGTCACTGTAAAGACAAAATTACTTCAAAAACTGGTATTGAGCATTGAAATAAGAAGCCACAAATTGTTGATAATCATGTGTGTTATAAAAGTTTGCTGTATTTTTTTTTTTGCATTTTCTAAAATTTTTGTTTTTTGTTGTTATAAACATGCATGTTTCTAAACATAACATGCCCAACTCTGGAACTTACAAAGTACAACTACAGATGCTGAGTGTCCTCTCCTTACATTACACTGAATCAAGCTTGCATTTCATTCTAGTTACAAACACATCTAGACAGCGATGTCCCCAACTTATTTTTACACAAATAATCATGACCTAATGTATTTAACCTGTATCTGCCCTAAACATCCTATTTAATGAGCGAACAATGTTTACGACGACCGATTACTGTGCCCACGAATGTGAAAGTCGCCATTTTAAACTGTACAACAGTAAAGAAAACCACATGGCGCAGCATGCAAGTAATAATCATAATAGGAACACAGGGCAAATACTTACTTTTTAGAAGCACTTTCTTGATCCTTCTATACTGATCATGCTCCCTCAATTTCAGGTCTGACCAGCATTTCCTCAATTGCTCCTTGGATCTTTGTACCCCAAAATTCCTGTGCAGACTCTTCACAACTGTAGTCATGATCTTGGCCTTTCTCACATTAGGGTTGGTGTACGGTCCATGCTTCCCATCATTATCGGTCATCCTCAAGGTGTCTACCATCTCCACCATCTCTTCAAAGGCCATATTCGAGGCCTTAAATCTTCTCCTCCAGGATTGGGACATTTCTGTCTCCGGGCTTTCCTCTTCCTTGTTAGTGGAATTAACACACACCTACTCTTTCTCCGCTATGTCGTTCCTACTGCGCGCCTAAAGAGAAGGGGAGGGGAATATTCTAGAAAGAATGTCAGGGTTGGGCGATGCGGGTGTAGTTTGATGCATGCGCAGTGTATGTCAAGCTAACACGCATGTGTCGTACATATGTTCTGTGTGCGGAGGAAGGAGGAACGGAAGTGGCGAGCATTCTAAATGAAGGTAAAATTTGAACTTGGCCCATCAGTGGCCTATACTGCTTCAAGATTGAGGCCTATATTGGGATAAGATTATGAGAGTTTAGGCTGACATAAATGTTTTTGTCTTGTGTATTGTCTTACAGCAAGGATGAATCACTTTAAGGACCCAGAATTTATGTCTAGTTTCATAGACAAGTACAGGGAGATGAGGAATTTGTGGGAGGTGAAACACAGATTATATTATAATAAACAAGCTAGGAGGTCAACACTGGAGAAACTTCTGGAATTTGTGAAGACTCGGATCCCCGATGCAACCATCGAGTTCTTGGACAGGAAAATTGGGATCTTGAGGAACATGTATAAGAAGAAGCATAATAAGATCCAGAAATCACTCAGATCAGGAGCAGCAGCAGCGCAAGTGTATGCACCTAGGCTGTGGTACTTCGATAAACTGCGGTTTCTGGACGACCAGACTGAAGCCAGGGAATCAGCTTCTACCCTTCCCTGCAGCCTTCCAGCTGGAGCCAGGTATATTATTTTTATACATATTTATTGTCCTAATATTAATGATGTTAACTAGATGTTATAATTGATAACTAATTATTGATATGTAAATCACTTTGTTTTAAATCATTAGACAGTAGTGACCAAAAATGTTTGGGACAAGAATGAAAAATGCTGGGGTCACAGTGATAGTCTTTTCTATTTATTAACATTCAATTTGCAAGTCATGAGCTAAAAATTGTGTGTGATTGATGAAGCAAAAACTAAACTATGTCCCTTTTTTATATACAGGATGAGCTCAACTCAGGATGAGGAAAGTGGCAGACAGGAGGAGGTCGTGCCCAGTGACAGCCAGGAGGTGTCCTTGCCCAGTGTCCGTCAGAAGGTGGGCAGGCCCAGTGACAGCCAGGAGGTGGCTGGCCCCAGTAGGAGCCTCACCCAATCCCAGGTGCCTCCCCTCCGCCTTCAAACGAAAAGGCCCAGGAAGGGGACAATGACGGAGGAGGCAGCACTCGGCCTCATTAGGGAAGCAAGCAATGTCCTCCGAAGCCCCCCCAATGCTGAAGAGGCCTATGGCTGCTATCTAGCTACAAGACTGTTGAAATTGGAGGAGGGCCAACGCCTCCTCTGTGAGGGAATTTTTGGTGAAGCCCTTCAGAAGGGGTTGAAGTGCCAGCTGACAGAGAACAGCCACACATATGATCTCACCCATCCTCCTCCTCCTCCTCCTCCTCCTCCTGCCACAAGTCCACCACCAGAGCCACAGCCTCCAAGGAAGGCTGCAGGGAAGGCTGCAGGGCAGGGTGCAGGGAAGGCTGCAGGGCAGCGTGGAGGGAAGGTTGCAGCGTAGAGAAAAAAGTGATGATCTGGGTTCAGTCTGGTCGGACAGAAGACGCAGGCTGGTGTAGTACCACAGCCTGGGGACATATATGTCATCTTCTGCTGGTCCTGATCTCTGGGAGTTCTGGACCAGATTGTGATCACTATTATATGGACTCCTCAAGATCCCAATTTTTTTCCCACAGACTTGATGTGTGCCCTGGGGGCCAAAAGGCTTTGCAAATTCCAAAAGTTTCTCCAGCGTTGCCTTCATCTTTATTTTGTTACCCAGAATAAATGGATATTTTTTTTTCTGAAAATACTTGCCTATGTGTTTTTCTTCAAAAAGGACAGTTTATTTGTGAGTAGGCACTTATATTTCAAAAAGACAATGTCAAAGTAACGAGGGACACCAACCAGCCTCCTTGATGTTAAAAAATACAAGATAATAATGTTATTGTGGTAACTTGACACACAAAAAATAAATAAAAAATTAGGGAGATCACTATAAACTAATTTTGCAATAATCAAAAAAAAAGGAGATCTTGATGAAATAAAAATAGATAATAAAAAAAGATGACTCTAAAAAATAATTCTAAACATTATTCTGGAGATCTGGCTTTAAAAAAATAAAAGATTATTCATGAGATCACGGGAAATAATAAAGAAATACGTTTGTGAGAACTCTGTGTGAATATCAGCAGCAAAACAACTTCATTATTCTAGCATTATAAAGCACAAAAGAATGCGCTGCATTAAAAGATCACAGAATTTGCAGTGTGAGGAATGTGCTATCTCCATTCCAAATGCTAGTTTTACAAAACCGAGCACTTCCGTCTCGTACTTGCTTCCGCGCATGCGTCGTTTTTGGTACGTCAGAACAGCATACAGACGAGCGGGTTTCCCGATAGTAATTAGCTCCGTCGGAAAAATTTAGAACATGTTCTCTATCTAAGTCCGTCTGAATTTTTGACAGAAAAAGTCCAATGGGGCATATACACAGTCGGAATATAGGATGAAAAGCTCCCATCGGACTTTTTCTGATGGTCATTCCACTCGTGTGTATGTGGCACTACTGTTCAAAGCAGTGATTTACTTGCTAGTGTTGCAGCATGAAAATTACAGCCCTGGATACAGAACCTTTAAAAACCATATCGGCAATGAAAGTGCCTAGATTTGTATCCCCACAGGTTTCCTCCAAACTGTCATGGGAAGCATGCACCCCAATAGATGTATTTATTATTAGCTAAAAGCATTACAAGTCCATGTCTATCTTGTAGGGTCCATTTACACCTATGAGTTTTAAGGCATCCTAACCTATGCAAAGGGTTGTCATTGATTTAATGAGGTTTTGTTCAAATATGTGTGGTGTGTTGACATGCGCTGACCGATAAGAGCTGTCTAAATTTTGTATTCTTCAATGTACATTTTAACCACTTAAGGACCGCCTCACGCCGATGTACGTCGGCAGAATGGCACGGGCAGGCAGAATCACGTATATGTACGTGATCTGCCTCCCGCGGGCGGGGGGTCCAATCGGACCCCCCCCGGTGCCCGAGGCGGTCCCCTTTTGTCCAGCGACGATCGGAGATGAGGGGGAGACCATCCGTTCGTGGCCCCCCCCTCGCGATCGCCACCGGCCAATCAGATCATTCCTATGCTGCTGTATGCTAAACAGCAGCAAAGGAAATTATGTCATCTCTCCTCGGCTCGGTATTTTCCGTTCCGGTGCTGAGGAGAGAAGACTGCACTGTGAGTGAAAACACACTACACACACAGTAGAACATGCCGGGCACACAAAACACCCCCTTTACCCCCTGACCCCCCCCCCCGATCACCCCCTAATCACCCCCCCCCCTGTCACACTGACACCAAGCAGTTTTTTTTTTCTGATTACTGCATGGTGTCAGTTTGTGACAGTTACTGTGTTAGGACAGTTACTGTTAGCCCCCTTTAGGTCTAGGGTACCCCACAAACCCCCCTAATAAAGTTTTAACCTCTTAATCACCCCCCCCCCCGTCGCCAGTGTCGCTAAGCGATCATTTTTCTGATCGCTGTATTAGTGTCACTGGTGACGCCAGTTAGGGAGGTAAATATTTAGGTTCGCTGTCAGCGTTTTATAGCAACAGGGACCCCCATATACCACCGAATAAATGTTTTAACCCCTTGATTGCCCCCTAGTTATCCCTTTCACCACTGATCACCGTATAACTGTTACGGGTGATGCTGGTTAGTTTGTTTATTTTTTATAGTGTCAGGGCACCCGCCGTTTATTACCGAATAAAGGTTTAGCCCCCTGATTGCCCGGCGGTGATATGCGTCGCCCCAGGCAGCGCCAGATTAGCGCCAGTACCGCTAACACCCACGCACGCAGCATACGCCTCCCTTAGTGGTATAATATCTGTACGGATCAATATCTGATCCGATCAGATCTATACTAGCGTCCCCAGCAGTTTAGGGTTCCCAAAAACGCAGTGTTAGCGGGATCAGCCCAGATACCTGCTAGCACCTGCATTTTTCCCCTCTGCCTGGCCCAGCCCAGCCCACCCAAGTGCAGTATCGATCGATCACTGTCACTTACAAAACACTAAACACATACCTGCAGCGTTCGCAGAGTCAGGCCTGATCCCTGCGATCGCTAACAGTTTTTTTGGTAGCGTTTTGGTGAACTGGCAAGCACCAGCCCCAGGCAGCGTCAGGTTAGCGCCAGTACCGCTAACACCCACGCACGCAGCATACGCCTCCCTTAGTGGTATAGTATCTGAACGGATCAATATCTGATCCGATCAGATCTATACTAGCTTCCCCAGCAGTTTAGGGTTCCCAAAAACGCAGTGTTAGCGGGATCAGCCCAGATACCTGCTAGCACCTGCGTTTTGCCCCTCCGCCCGGCCCAGCCCAGCCCACCCAAGTGCAGTGTCGATCGATCACTGTCACAACACTAAACGCATAACTGCAGCGTTCGCAGAGTCAGGCCTGATCCCTGCAATCGCTAACAGTTTTTTTGGTAGCGTTTTGGTGAACTGGCAAGCACCAGCGGCCTAGTACACCCCGGTCGTAGTCAAACCAGCACTGCAGTAACACTTGGTGATGTGGCGAGTCCCATAAGTGCAGTTCAAGCTGGTGAGGTGGCAAGCACAAGTAGTGTCCCGCTGCCACCAAGAAGAAGACAAACACAGGCCCGTCGTGCCCATAGTGCCCTTTCTGCTGCATTCGCCAATCCTAATTGGGAACCCACCACTTCTGCAGCGCCCGTACTTCCCCCATTCACATCCCCAACCAAATGCAGTCGGCTGCATGAGAGGCATTTTCTTTATGTCCTCCCGAGTACCCCTACTAAAAAAAAAACCCCCCCAAAAAAGATGTCATGTCTGCAGCAAGCGCGGATATAGGGGTGACACCCGCTATTATTGTCCCTCCTGTCCTGACAATCCTGGTCTTTGCATTGGTGAATGTTTTGAACGCTACCATTCACTAGTTGAGTATTAGCGTAGGGTACAGCATTGCACAGACTAGGCACACTTTCACAGGGTCTCCTAAGATGCCATCGTATTTTGAGAGACCCGAACCTGGAACCGGTTACAGTTACAAAAGTTACTTACAAAAAAAAGTGCTTTTTTTTATTGTATTCTATTCTGCAATGTTTAATTGTTATTATGTTTTATCATGTTTGCTTTTCAGGTGTGCAATTTTTTATACTTTACCGTTTACTGTGTTTTATTGTTAACCATTTTTTTGTCTTCAGGTACGCCATTCACAACTTTGAGTGGTTATACCAGAATGATGCCTGCAGGTTTAGGTATCATTAGCTTTCATGTAAAAGCAATCCTAGCAGCTAATTAGCCTCTAGACTGCTTTTACAAGCAGTGGGAGGGAATGCCCCCCCCCCCCACCGTCTTCTGTGTTCTTCTCTGGCTCTCCTGTCTCAACAGGGAACCTGAGAATGCAGCCGGTGATTCAGCCAGCTGACCATAGAGCTGATCAGAGACCAGAGTGGCTCCAAACATCTCTATGGCCTAAGAAACCGGAAGCTACGAGCATTTCATGACTTAGATTTCGCCGGATGTAAACAGCGCCATTGGGAAATTGGGAAAGCATTTTATCACACCGATCTTGGTGTGGTCAGATGCTTTGAGGGCAGAGGAGAGATCTAGGGTCTAATAGACCCCAATTTTTTCAAAAAAGAATACCTGTCACTACCTATTGCTATCATAGGGGATATTTACATTCCCTGAGATAACAATAAAAATGATTTAAAAAAAATGAAAGGAACAGTTTAAAAATAAGATAAAAAAGCAAAAAAAAAAGAAAAGAAAAAAAAAAAAAAAAGCACCCCTGCCCCCCCCTGCTCTCGCGCAAAGGCGAACGCAAGCGTTGGTCTGGCGTCAAATGTAAACAGCAATTGCACCATGCATGTGAGGTGTCACCGCGAACGTCAGATCGAGGGCAGTAATGTTAGCAGTAGACCTCCTCTGTAAATCTAAAGTGGTAACCTGTAAAGGCTTTTAAAGGCTTTTAAAAATGTATTTAGTTTGTCGCCACTGCACGTTTGTGCGCAATTTTAAATTTGTGACACAAGTTGTGGGAAGAGACAAATTTTTTTTTTTTTTGCACAAAGTTGTCACTAAATGATATATTGCTCAAACATGCCATGGGAATATGTGAAATTACACCCCAAAATACATTCTGTTGCTTCTCCTGGGTACGGGGATACCACATGTGTGAGACTTTTTGGGAGACTAGCCGCGTATGGGACCCCGAAAACCAAGCACCGCCATCAGGCTTTCTAAGGCCGTAAATTTTTGATTTCACTCTTCACTGCCTATCACAGTTTCGGAGGCCATGGAATGCCCAGGTGGCACAAACTCCCCCCAAATGACCCCATTTTGGAAAGTAGACACCCCAAGCTATTTGCTGAGAGGTATAGTGAGTATTTTGCAGACCTCACTTTTTGTCACAAAGTTTTGAAAATTGAAAAAAGAAAAAAAAATGTTTTTTCTTGTCTTTCTTCATTTTCAAAAACAAATGAGAGCTGCAAAATACTCACCATGCCTCTCAGCAAATAGCTTGGGGTGTCTACTTTCCAAAATGGGGTCATTTGGGGGGGGTTGTGCCATCTGGGCATTTTTGGCCTTCAAAACTGTGATAGGTAGTGAGGAGTGAAATCAAAAATTTACGCCCCTTTGAAATACTGAAGGCGCTGATTGGTTTTCGGGGCCCCGTACACGGCTAGGCTCCCAAAAAATCTGCCCCAATATGTGGTATCCCCGTACTCAGGAGAAGCAGCTGATTGTATTTTGGGGTGCAATTCCACATAGGCCCATGGCCTGTGTGAGCAATATATCATTTTGTGACAACTTTTTGTAAATATTTTTTTTTTTTATCATCATTCAATCACTTGGGACAAAAAAAATAAATATTCAATGGGTTCAACATGCCTCTCAGCAATTTCCTTGGGGTGTCTACTTTTCAAAATGGGGTCATTTGGGGGGGGGGGGTTTGTACTGCCCTGCCATTTTAGCACCTCTAGAAATGATATAGGCAGTCATAAAGTAAAAGCTGTGTAAATTCCAGAAAATGTACCCTAGTTTGTAGACGCTATAACTTTTGTGCAAACCAATAAATATACGCTTATTGACATTTTTTTTTACCAAAGACATGTGGCCGAATACATTTTGGCCTACATGTTTGACTAAAATTGAGTTTATTGGATTTTTTTTTTATAACAAAAATATCATTTTTTTTCAAAATTTTCGGTCTTTTTCCGTTTATAGCGCAAAAAATAAAAACAGCAGAGGTGATCAAATACCATCAAAAGAAAGCTCTATTTGTGGGAAGAAAAGGACACAAATTTTGTTTGGGAACAGTATTGCATGACCGCGCAATTAGCAGTTAAAGCGACGCAGTGGCAAATTGGAAAAAGTCCTCTGGTCCTTATGGTCCTTATGCAGCATAATGGTCCGGGGCTAAAGTGGTTAAAGGCTTTTGATAGGACTGGAAAGCACATGTCAAAGCATGGCAATGCACCTATTCAAAGCAATAAAAATAATTAAAAAATCAAAAGGCACAGATATGAATCCAGTCTAAACCCTACCGCCCTCCCTTACCCTCCACATGCAATCTATACACCCAGCAGGCACCAGTGGGGGACCAGCCCTCCCTTACCCTCCACATGCAATCTACAGTATACTCCCAACAGAGACCAGTGGGAAGCAGTGTTGCTAACCATCAGTATTTTTACTGGGAGCCAGTAAAAAACTGGCACTTTTCTCCTGCCAGTAAATGCCAGTGACATGAAAAGGTTGCCAGTAAAATATATGGCTGTGACGCTCGGCTTGTAACAGCACATGTGCAGTTCCGGTCTGGAGTCCGCCGAGACCATCCAAGCACCTGCTACAGTGTGTTTGAGTGGCATTGGCAGGGGGTGGGTTTGGCGTTGGCGGTGCCTAAGTGTATCGTGTGATGTCATGGTGCAAGGGAGCCAAGTGGAGTGGCAGGAGTGGCAGGAGCCCCGTGTGCAGGTTTGTGGAATGGAGCAAAGCAACCCGGGAGCGGGATTGTCAGTGCCGTTTGAACTGAAGTGGACTGAAGGTACAACCTGGCGTGGAGAGAGACTGTCACTGTGACTCAGAAGGGGACGTGTTGGTGATCTGTGCTGCTGCACACTGCTGTCAGTGTCGCATTGAGAATCACTTTCATGTATGTGCCTCCCATTCTAATTTCCTGCCCTCATGAGTCCTGTCCCTGAGTTACTTATTTACTATATAGAAAATAAGATAAGAAATTTTTTTTTTGCCTTAATATCTACCTTAAATCACATCACTAATTGCATATTGTACTTGTTTGTAGCCTAAATACTGAAAATTGTTTTAAAAACTGTAATTTTCCAGCTTTTGGAAATGCCAGTAAAAACTTGTCTGTGCCAGTAAATTTTGGGTGTCGTGTCAGTAAATTTCAATCTGGTAGGTTGGCAACACTGGTGGGAAGCCAGACTAAAAGGCTACTCACAGAATGTCTAAACTCTACCGCCCTCCCTTACCCTCCACCTGCAATCTAAACTCCCAACAGAGACCGGTGGGTGACCCCGTTAACACATAGCAGCCACCACTGGAGGCCAGGTGGATCTTCAGCATTCCAGTGAGCCAGGATCAATCTAATTGTGACTAATACATTTTATAATCCTCCACAGATTGACAAGTCTGCATGTAAATAGTTAGGCAAATCAAAAAAGTGTTTGATTCACCTCATATTCAGGACATTCACTGATCCTCATATGTCCAGAAACTTGAAAGAATGCCTATGGCCACATTTTTGTATCAACTGCATAATTATGTCACACAACTCAAGGATATGAAGTTGACATGTCCAGATTCATTTTACTAAAATCCACATGCCACCAGCAATGCCTTCAAGGATGCTTGCATAAATGCTACAATTATGCCAGCATTGCTAATATGTATTTATTTATATAATATATATACATAAATTGAATGAGGCTGTTATGCATTTAAATTACTCTTTTAACATTCCTTAAATCAGAACTAAACCCTCCTATCCTTTACAGCCATGAAAGCATCCATCTTGGCCCTAGTTTGATCTGCATAGTGCAGTACAAATGATCAACTATGACACCAATCATTTGATGGCCTGACAGTTTGGTTGAGCGCTAACATAAGCACACTAGTAACTGTAGTAATTATTATTCATGGCATGCCTTGAATATAACTGTTTTGGGAAATGGTTTAATCAATGGGTTGTTCCATTTTTGTAATTCCTTTATTTAGCCATAGGTTGCATTGTACAAACCACATCAAGAAATTGTATGGTACAATTATATGGGCGGAAAAATAAGAGGCATCGCCAGAACTAGGAAGTCAGCTCAACAAATAAAAGCATAGAAACTACAACAGGTTTCAAGTCGTTAAAACAGAAGAAAAACAGAGAATGCACAATGGTAGGTATATCCAAAATGTCAACCTATACAGAGGAGCCCAAAGTCTACAATGTAACTACATTGAGTAGAATAAAAAATATATATATATAGAAAATATGGAGGTCAGAGAAGGAGCCCCGGTGACCAATTACGCCCGATAAGGGAGCAAAAACTCAAGTCACCTTTAGTAACAGAAAAACTACAAAGAAAGACTGCAAATGAGAAATGTCCAAACTTAGCCCTGGTTCACACTAACTGCGGAAATTAAATGGTGATTTGACATGTCAAATCGCACGTTAAATTGCACCAATGTGAACCAGGGCTAAATGGTTGTTTCATTTTAATTCTATGTGAGCGTTGGCAGCGTGGGCTTTTCTTTACCTCATCTACTGTTTGCAACCTTGTTAAAGGCTTATTCCACCTTTCTGGCATTGTTTTATGTTACACCTATATTTAGGGTATAACATGAAACATGGTGCCATTTTGCAGCCCCTCACAGCCAAACCACCCCCATCCTACCTGAAGTGCAGGGTTCTTCTCCCCACAGGCATCTGCTGATTTTTGTGCTCAGCACAGCAGTGGGTGGCTTGGCCTGCAGAGCCACGTCATTCCTATTTAAACCCTTATTAATACTTAGTTAACTCTAGTCCCTCCCTTTTCCTCCTCCTTTCACCTATTTTTCCACTTGAGCTAATATGAATATTTCTATCAATTTTTTATAAAAAAAAAAAAAAAAAAAAAACTCTTTTCTTGTTGTGTTCCCCTTATTTTTTAATTGCTCCCCAAGAATGATGTCCAGCACTACACATATCCTAATGAGATAGGAGACTGATGCTAATATTATGGACATTTAGAAACAATTTCTTTCCCCTAGACATGAAATATTTTTTTTTTATATTTTGCCCTGGCAATGGCAAAGTGTAAACTATATTTTTCCTTGGCTAGAGTGCTGGATTTGCATTCATAAGATAGATAGGCCAGTGCTCTAGCCAAGAAATTATATTGTCTACACATTGCCTTATCATATCTGTAATGTGTAAACAATTTGAATTCCCAGCCAAAGGGCTGGGTGTGCACGTGCAGGTCTGCTGACGCATGTGTACTAAACACTCTAGCCAGGGAATCATATTCTGTACACATTGCAAATACTATGGCAACGTGTAAACAATATAATATCCTGACTAGTTTTCTAGGTTCACATGTTCAGGATGGCAGTGTATCATCAATGGGGGCAAGCATATCAAATAAGGGAAAACATCCCAGGATCACAATATGCCCTAAGGGCTCATTTACACTTGCCATCAGAGGGACAGTAAAAATATAAACTTTAGCTGCGGTTTCATTGTTTTGACTACCCACCATGAATAAACACAGTGGCCAGAAGTTGTAAACATGCTGTGGCTGCAAGGCTTTTCTTATAGGCATGCCAAAAAAGATACCCCCTCGCCTCGTTGGGTGAGCAGTATCGCTGCCAAATGTGACCCATTTAGGTGAGTGGGGTAGTGCCAAAACATTGAGCCAAACACTACAGTAGGCTAGCAGTTTTGGCATTGTATTCTGATTAAAAAACACAGTTTGACTGTCAAAAAAACCCCAGGTATTTAGGAGGTGGCAAAAATGCCTGTCAGCCGTTCCTATATCACTCTCTGAAAAGCACTCCTCTGCAATTAGCTTTTCAGTGGCTGCTGCAAGTGTATTTGATCCCTTACAGAAAATAGAAGTGCAGAAGAGGCAGAATGAATTGTTCAGAAGAATGCAAGAAATTGTGAACTGCATGGTAAACATGTATTTTGTAAATGTAATGTATTTTCCTGGTGCCAACATGGCAGCATACATGTGGTAGTAGCCATGCCTACTTCCATTTACAGGACCAGTGCAAAGCTATAAAGAGTTAAAGACCACACAACAGCCCATTCCCTTTTTTGTCCTCACGGAACTCAGTCACAGCCAGTGTCAAGAGAATAAATTCTTACCTGCCACTTTTGGTGGTTTCTGCGGCGGTACAGCCTCTCCTGTAGCGCAGTCCCTGACCTTGGGATGCTTTTTAAAGGCTCTGATAAGGCATGGAACCCCTTCTGTGGATTATTTGGGTTGAAAATTTTGGTGCAGCAGTGCAGCCAGGGCTATATTCCTCAGAAGTGCTATCCTAGTCTGCCTGCCTCCATGAGGTTAGTGAAACTGTGACACTGCATTTCCAAGACAAGTATGCTTTCTAATTTTTTGGAATTTATTTGTGAATGTCCTCATAAGTTGTGTGTTACATTTCTCCCAGATGGGCTGCAGCTGCATGGTGTCCCAGTGTGCATTCTAGTGGCCATTGTGAAAGGAGAAGCTAAGTGTCTAAGTTTAAGGGAATGATGCATAATGCTGAACATGTGCAGTGAATAGAGCTCACATGGGGGCCATCTTTGTTTTGAGAAAGTACTCCCCCCAGTGGCCATCTTGTTGGGCAAGACTGCCCGGAAGCCATCTTGGAAATGGGAAGAGTGAGAAGGTTGCCAGGAGTGGGAGGCAGGCAGAAAAGTTGAGGAAGATGGGTTTAAAGACTTGGCGGCTTATAGATAGGGCATTCACAGGCTTGGACTGCATGCCAGCATGCCCATAGCCACAAACCCTGCATCAAGGGCCATTTCCTGCTAACTAGCAGATAGATATGCCCTTTCTTATTTCTCAGTGCTGCATTATTATTATGCTTGACTAAATGTCAGTGTTGCAGCTGCCCTGCAGTATAAGCCCACTGCATAACAAAGATACACCTAGTTCCTATGAGTAAGGGTCATCAGATCAGGTAGGTATTTTGCTACTAAAAGAGTGTATTCAGTTGCTACCGGGCCTCTCCCTCACCTAAGGAGCTCAGCCTGTTCCACTCACAGGAATATGCTTCAGAGGAGCACCAGAAATCCAGTCTGAGGTATAGAAAATCCTCTTTCATTCAGCAAACTCCATCACTATGGCCTGAAGAGTGTGTTAGGACTTAAAGAGGCAGACAAAAGCTCCCCTGCCCATTATGCTTAGCCACATTGAATTGCTGTGAATCCTGGGTAAAGCTGCATTTACAAGGTAAATAGTGTGTCAAGATTGCCTTAAAGAGGGTGACAGAAGCCCTTCTGTCCAATATTCAGATTGGCAGTAGGCAGTGCTACTACCACATGTATGCTGCCATGGATTGGCACCAGAAAAGGAAAATTATGGTAAGTATTTGATACCATTTTCTGTTTTCTACACTGACATTTTGGACTGTTTGTCCATAACTTTTTCTATTAATATTCAAACTGTTTAAACTTTCTTTACATTTTTTGTTTGTTATTTTTTCCTAGTGTCACGTTAAAAAAACGTATAAAGTAAAAAAATAAATGAAGATAACTGCGATATACACCACAACCATTTATAGTCCAAGGGACTTTGAGTCAACCCACAAAAACTGTATTTTCATAAAAACATTGTTATTGTTTACAGAGATAATTCATACATATCAAAACATGAGTATCATAATATATCAACAGTAAAAGTACACGTCACATTACTGTATACAGGTATGGAAAAACCTTGCATGAGCCAGATTTGTCCATGCTAATATCCAATTTGCAAATATGTGGAATAGTGCTGAAATTCTCGATGCGTTTCGCAAGATAGAAAACTTGCTTCCTCAGGCATATCTGGAGATAAAAAAAATACATATGAGAAAAAAAAGGGGACGTTGGGAGAAGGAGATGAGGGAAAGATAAAGGAAAGGGGAAAGAAGAAGAGAAAAAAAAAGGGGGCTGACCAGAACATCCGATCTCACCATGCTACTTTACAAACAATAAAAGGTTGAAGAGTATTTCCACATATATGTGCAAAATGATATAGACATAGATAAAATCAAATAAATCCTCCAAATATGTGCAGCATAGGCCTTGGATGGATCCCCTCACAGGTCCACAAACATCTCCCCCTGGGAGTTGAGGGAGGATAGGGGGAGGGGTCAGACACAAATTGGTCTAGCCACTAAACAACCCTGTTGTGCCAGGTGGTGAAGGAGATGGAATGCCTGAAAAAAAGTAAGGGGTGGACAGGGCCTAATGAGTTCACATATAATAAAAATTAAAAAAATAAAAATTAACCTAATTCCCATAAACCCACATAAGTCCTCAAGTGACCAAATGTGTACAATGAAATATGACATCTTAAAAATATGTAGATATAAATGTAAAAAAACATAAAAAAATATATGTGGATATGTATGGATTAACTTATTATGATAACAACACACGCAACTGGAACCAATGTCCAAATGCAGATATCCGTGAAGCAAGTACATAACAAAAAGGTGTAGCTCATGTCAATAATGCTGAAAGCCTACCCACCTGGATGCCGAATAGTGATTGCTATTGATGAATAAGTCAAATCATAATGTGTAACATGGCAATGCTAAACACTTGATAAGTGAACTCCCCAAATAGTGTGATGAAAACAAAACTCAAACATGAAAAAATAAAAAAATATATATAAATGACCAGATAACTGCGATGATTTGAACAAGAAACATAATTTTAGTGTCATTTTACATGGGACTAATAATTACAGTATAAAATGTATACGGTATTTTTTATTTACAATATAACATTTTTTTTTAGTTTTTTTTTTTAACCAGTATTGGTCAAAATAGAAAAAAAGAAAGCCTAGTTTATTCCCAAAAAATGTATGTATTACTCTTATAGTGGCAATTTAAAAATTGCTCCGGTCCATGAGAAATATAAATGTACCAGAGTTGAAGTGGTTAAATTATATAAAGAGTTCATAATTTCCATAAAAAAACAAAACAAAAAAAACACAGTTATTATTTGCAGTAGCTTGCTGCTTTGTAAAAGAAATTTAAATATTTCACAGCTGTACTTACTATAAATGTTATTTTAGGGTTTTTTTTACCTCAAGTAGCATTGCACAGCAAAAAACATGCAAAATTATGCTGTGTACCTTTTATTATGGTTCTCAGCCTACAGCACAAAACCTGTGCGGTTGCTGAAATGATCTTCTCTATGTAAAAATCCAAACCCTTAGGTGATATGCATCAATACTTGAAGATGTTAATTTTGTTGCAAAACAAAGAGATTAAAAACATCCTCTGGGGATTATGCAAGTATTATCCTATGAAAGCCTTAATTCCTGCCAAAACGAAAATCCTTGGTTTTGTTGCACTGCTTAATACAGGTATGTAAAATAGTTCATTAGTTTTCTTGCAGCTCATAAGAGATTTCTGCCATTGTCTTTCCCAACATAAAAATCAGGAGAGCATTTTCATTTTTATTTGTTGGTCACTAACTTGAATATTTCACTTTATTTTAAGATCAGAAAGATTCTTTTTATCCAAGAAATCCGCAAAGTTACATAGTTAGTCATGTTGAAAAAAGGTACAAATCCATCTAATTCAACCAAGTCATTGGTAGTGCTGTTAATCAATGCATAATAGGAGCAATACATACAGTATTATGGAAAGATTTTATTAGTTATACTGTAAATTATTCTCTAAAAATGTAGATATATTTTAAAGAGGCAAAACACCAGTCAATGTGTCCTGGGATCCGGGATAGAGAGTGATGGAGACCAGTGAACTCCTCTTCACAGATCTCTGTACTGAATCAACCTGGAAGCATTTAGCTTTGAGCACTTCCAGGTTATAGACCTCCAAATCCCACTGCAGTTGACGGGCAACATTCGGATCAGGGCCAGAATTCTCAAGAGGCCAACAGGGGTGCTGCCTATCTGTCCACGCAACCTCAAAATGATGATGCTCCCTGCTAGCAATAGGTTCACAAACCACTGAGGTCACTATTACTACTGATATTTTCAATTATACACTGTGTGGCTGGGAAGGACGTTGGGATGTGTATCCTTTGCAAACCAAGGCATGCAGATTGAGCTAGTGAGAACTTGATGGGTAGGAAGGCTGTTTCTTAACTGCTGAGAGCTGGCCATGCAAGTTCAGTGATCTGACAGATGAAAAAAAAAGAATTTGGTAGCAAGCTGATTATAATTAACCTATGCTTCACTGGGATCTTAGTGACGTCATTGACCAAATCTGGTCATGTTCAAATATGGTCAAATACTGTCACCCTGCCCTTTGTCCCTAAATGTATTTCAGTTGTCATTTGCCAGAGATGTCAGAAGCAGGTGTGCAGTCATCAGGGTAAGATCATGTTTGAAGGTGAAGTGCTGTGTTTTTTTTTTTAATTACATCATGATTGATGTGGATCTACATTGCTGGATGATATGATTGACAAAAGGATGTACATCATGGGATAAAGGACTTGTCAAAAAACGGTGTGTGTTCTTTTTTTTACTGTACATTGTTTTTGTGAATAAATGGATACTGTTAGAACTATTGTGAAGAAATAAATATATTTTTATCACTTCAATGTTGGAAACGTGTATCTGTAAGACTGAATACGCCCCAGAGAAAGGGTCGAATTAAGGACATAGTCAAGCCAGTCTTTCAACCTAAGACATTCTGTTTTTTTCTCATTTTGATAAAGGTCTGTAAAGAAGCCTGTTTGCAGAACTGGTTGAATAGTGAGGCACGGAACGAGAAGGACTGAAAGGAGGGGTAGTGTAGGGACGGGCATGACAGTGTGCCCAAGGGAGACACGGAAAGGGTTAACAAAATAAAGAGAAAGGTAGTATGGGAAAAGGGGAGGTAAGTTAGGAAACTTTGTGAGAAGGGGGAGTGGTAGTATTTAAAGGGGGGGGAGGAGTAAAAGGGGGCAGTGTGAGGAGAGTGCATCAGAGGAGGCAGTTTTTACACACCTGCTCCTCTACAATGGCCACCATTGAGGTGCTTTTGGACAAACTCAGGAGAGCAGCTGAACAGAAGGGACCCGAGTGGCTGCAGAAACAGATTGGTGACATTGGGGAGGAAGAGCCAGTAGAACCAGAGTCGGGTGAGACGTCCTATCGCGCGCGGAGGTCTCGGCCTCCGGCGCGTTTTTCGCCAGGGCCTGTAGCTCGGCCCTCACGGGTGCACAGGAGTCCGGGAGAGGATCGGTCGGTCCCCCTGGGAAAAAGGAGGCCGATACAGGCTGATGCGGCTCCCGGGCGGTCCACACGCCGCCGGCCGCAATCGGGAGGCGGGGCCACGGGCCAACATGGCGCCGGTTCCCTGTGAGAGGAGAGTAGAGCGCAGCACAGTACATCCACAGCACGGGGAGGACATCCGAGGAGAGCAGTGAGGAGGGATTAAGTGCCAGGCAGTGCCCAGACAAGGAACGCAAGAGAAGAGGAGAATGTCCGGAGGGGGCGGAGCTTAACGGCGGGGCAAGCTGCTAGTGTCAGTGCTGGAGAGGGTCAGTTGAGCACTAGCCAGAAGAGCAACAGGTCGGATGGAGGAGGGGACAAACGGGGAGGAACACAGGTGGTCAGGACAGGTCAGCGGCGCCTGTCTGACGACAGCGGACCTTCTGGGGTGAGGAGGGCCCTATCACCAACTCACGCTACGGCCTCTGGGGCATCACCACCCAGGCGGCTTCCCAGTCAACCAAGCGTGGAGTCTGACGATTGGTCGGAAGGAGAGGTGTCAGAGGAAGATGAGCCAGAAGTGCCAGCGAGGGAGCGCGCCGCGACGGCTGTAGGGAGAGTGCTTGGTCAGCCCGGTAAGTCTAATACTTCCTTATCATTGTCTGGAGCATTACAGGATTTGACGGGGGTGATGGGAGCAGGTGTAGTAGCGCCTGGGGTTTCTGGGTTGCAGTCGGGGGGGGACCGGCCAGACCAGCAGTTGGTGGGTAACAATCCTGCCAGTGCTGGGTCTGGTCAGCAGCTGACGGTTTTCTTGCAGGGTCTGCGGGATTTAATTGGTAGGTTTGAAGGGGGACAGGGGCAGCCTCCCCAAGTGGCCCCATGGACGGCACCGGTAACGGAGTCAGGGGACAGGAGTAATGGGGTTGGGGGGGTGGTGGTAACCCCAGCGGTCCCTCTCACCAGTCAATCAGGAGCCGGAGTCGTGGCAGAGGAGGCAGGAGAAAAAGGGTCCTCAGAGAAAGCTGAAAGGTCAGACGTGGTCAGGTTGGCGACGCTGCGAAATGCGAGGTGTACGTCTGCTTCGAGGGCCCCTTGGGAGCACATCTGAAACAGGAGGTCCGGGAAAAGATTCATAAAGGTGAGTATGTAGAGATATTTTCCCTGCTACTGTTGGAGAAGTTTAACCTGGACAGGGTTAAACCTGATTCCTCTAAGAAGGATGATGAAGAAAAACGGAGGTACCGGCTGATACCGCGGACATTTGTTAATTGGCTACAAGCCTTCGCCATCATGGCGAGTGCCATGGGCGAGAAGAACCCAGAGCATTGCTCGGCGTTGTTCTGTTACATGGACGCTATTGGAGAGGCGCATAGGGTGTACGGGGGTTCTGCTTGGCTGAGATATGACGAGCAGTTCAGACAGCGGAAGGCAGTCAGAGCATCCTTGCGCTGGGATCATAAAGATATTAGCCTCTGGATGCGGCTGATGTCATCTGCGAGGACCCCACCTCAGCCTTTTCAAGGGGGGGCCGGGGGTACACAGTCCTCAGGACCGTCGGCCGGTAAAAAGTGGGGAGTGTGCTGGCAGTATAATGAGGGGGCCTGTAAATTTGGGGGGGCATGTAAGTTCAAGCATGAATGCTCGGGGTGTGGGGGCGCCCACACGTTGTCGAGATGTTTTAAGAGAGGGAAGCGTGCCAGTGACTCTACTCCAAAGAGGGATGATGCCGGTGAGGGTGGAAAAAATGCTACCTTTTCTAAGTAAGTATCCGGATCGGGGAGCAGCTCGGTTGTTGGAGTCGGGTTTTAAGGAGGGCTTTAAGAGTCCCTGCTTATTGGCGACGGTTCCGCCTATGGCACGGAATTTGAAATCGGCATTACTACATCAAACAATAGTTGGGAAAAATTGCAAAAGGAAGTGGCGTTGGGGCGCATGGGGGGGCCGTTTGCCACCAAACCATGGCCGGACTTGGTGGTATCACCGTTGGGGGTGGTACCCAAGAAGGAACCTAATAAGTTCCGTATGATACACCACTTATCTTTCCCAAAAGGGGGTTCAGTCAATGATTTCATTGACCCAGAAGAGTGTACAGTGTCTTACACGTCTTTCGATGCGGCGGTAAAATGGGTGAGGCGCTATGAAAAAGGGGCCCTTATGGCCAAAGCGGATATAGAATTCAGGTTGTTGCCGATACATCCGGAGAGCTTCCGGCTGTTGGGATGTCACTGGCAGGAACAGTTTTACGTTGACAAATGTTTGCCCATGGGCTGTTCGGTTTCATGTGCCATGTTTGAGGCGTTTAGCTCATTTTTAGAATGGGTAGTTAGGGAGGTTTCGGGCCTAGACTCAGTGATACATTATTTGGATGATTTCCTGTGTATAGGCCCCCCTGCTTTCGCTGTGTGTGCGATTCTGCTTTCCACGTTGCAACACATCGCAGGCAGGTTCGGTGTTCCATTGGCGGCTGAGAAGACGGAAGGCCCTACGTCGGAAATTAGTTTTTTGGGGATAGTGATAGACTCGATAGCTATGGAGTGCCGGTTGCCCAGAGGTAAGTTGGAGGAGCTGCAGAAGGAAATTCGGGATATCCACGGATTGCGGAAGGTGCAGTTGAGAGCTCTTCAGTCGCTGTTGGGTAAGTTGAATTTCGCTTGCAGAATTATCCCCAGGGGGCGGATTTTTTGCTGACGGCTGTCGGCAGCCACAGCGGGGGTGAAAATACCAACTCACTTTATTAGGCTGACAAAGGAGCATAGAGAGGATTTGAAAGTCTGGTATGAGTTTTTAGCCACATACAACGGGAGGGCAGTGTGGATGTCTGGCCCAGTGAGCAATTTCGATGTGGAATTGGTTACTGACGCGGCGGGCTCCACAGGTTTTGGTGCATATTTTCAGGGGAAATGGAATGCAGAGCCCTGGCCACAGTCGTGGGAGAAGGCAGGGTTCCTCGGAAATTTGGTGCTGCTGGAATTGTTTCCAGTGGTGTTAGCCTTGGAACTATGGGGGGAGGCATGCCAGAATTTGAAACTGAGAATCAATTGTGACAACATGGGAGTAGTGCAGGTGGTGAACCGCATGTCGGCGTCTTCGCAGCAGGTTATAAGGCTGCTGAGACAGCTGGTGTTTAGGTGTTTAAGTCTAAACATTTTGTTTATGCGGTTCACATTCCGGGTGTTGACAATGCGTTGGCTGACTCCTTGTCTCGTTTTCAGTGGGACAAGTTCAGGGAGCTGGCGCCAGGTGCAGACAAGGAAGGAGTTCCTTGCCCGGATTGGATGTGGGAGCTGCCTTTGGAGTCACCGCGGGATGGGTTAGGCGGTCAGTAAGTGATTCCACTTGGACGGCCTACAGTAAGGTATGGAAGGAGTGGTCTATGCTGGTGCAGGAGGCAGGTGTGTTGACGCTTAGATCGGAAGGGAGATTATTAGTGTTGTACTTAGTGGCTAGGAACATGAAAATGGTTGCGCAGTATCTTCAATTGATCGTAAACTGGCAGGCTTGTCGTTCTTGTTTAAATTAATGGGGGGTGAAGATTGGACTAAGGATTTTTGGGTTAAGCAGGCCTTAAAAGGCTATAGGAAGCTGCATAAACAAAGGGATGCGAGAAGGCCTGTCACTTTTGCGAACCTGGTTTCCATATGCAAAATGTTACAGTTTGTTTGTTTATCGCATTATGAAATGCGACTGTTTACAGCTGTGTTTTCACTGGCTTTTTATGGGGTTTTTCGTATAGGTGAGTTGATTAGCCTGTCTAAGTATGTTGGGGGGGTTGTTGGATCAGGATTTGCAGTTGGGAGTAGGCAGGGTATGTTTGCGGCTGCGAAGGTCTAAAACTGACCAACAAGGTAAAGGGGTGGTTGTGTCCCTGTTTGCCTTACCAGGATCAAGGGTGTGCCCAGTGGAGGCGGTTTGGGAATTTAGGTCGGTCAGGGGTGATGGACCGTTCCTGAGGCATGAGGATGGATCTTATCTGTCACGTTTTCAATTTATAGCGGTTTTTATAAAATGTTTACAGAGGGCTGGTTTGGTTGGTGCAGAATATGCTTCCCACTCCTTCCACATAGGGGCAGCTACTGAAGCTGCCAGATGCGGGTTGGATGAAGCTGCTGTGCGCAGGCTTGGGAGATGGGAGTCTAGGAGATTCAGGTCTTATATAAGACCTAGTTTGGTAATGGAATAAAAATTTAAAAAAAATAAAAAACCAAGCAGGTCACATAATATTGAAGGGAGAAGTGTTTCGGATAATAGCTGGTTAGTCGTAGTGTTGAGAGTAAGAGGTTGTCGCAATCTTGTTTTTGTTTCATTGCAGATGGCAGCCCGGTTTGCCTTGTCTGGATCGTAGGTCACTCCTATGTTTGCTGGGGGGCCAGGAGAGGTGACGTACGTCCGGAAGGTAGACAACTGGGGATTTCCAGAAGGGAGGCTTTTATACGCTGGTTAGGCAGACCAGGGATGTTGTGGGGTAGAGTAATGGGCGAAGTGGAGAGGTATGTTTGGTTGGACAGACCCCCTGACGTTCTGGTTATTCATGCGGGTGGGAATGACTTGGGGGTCCGGTCAGTCAGGGATCTGGATTTTATGCTGTTATGGGAAAAATTCCCGGGCACCCTGTTAGTCTGGTCGGACATAGTGGCTCGCACAACATGGCGGTGATCTAGATCAGTGGCGAGCATTAATAAGACCCGTATTAGAATCAATAAGGTGGTGGGGAGATTTGTCAGACAGAATGGTGGTATAGTTATCTGGCACAGAGAGTTGGAGACGAATGTGGGATTGTACCTGAGGAGAGATGGTGTTCATCTCTCGGATGTAGGGATTGACTTATGGTCCTTAGGATTGCAGGAGGGGATACAGCAGGCCCTAAGGGCCGCTTTCGGGCTGTGGCTGTTTTATTCTGGTGGTCTTTGACGGGGGCGGTAAATGGATGGATTAAAAGGGGTGGGGGGCTCATCATTTGCATTTTCCCCTCTGGTGTATTCCTGAACGTTGGAGGGAATACTGGGTTTGGTGGCGCTGCGGGAAGCGGTTGTCTCCGAGCGGCTACAGCTGGAGGCCTATTTGTTTGGTAAGTCCCGCAGTGCGTTGGTTATCCGTGGTTATATAGTTATATACTTATATATATATTTGGAAAAGGTGGGCCACCGTCAGAGACCATCAGACTGGGGTTAACAGTTACGTTATTAACCACTTCAGCCCCGGAAGGTTTTACCCCCTTCCTGACCAGAGCACTTTTTACAATTCGGCACTGCGTCGCTTTAACTGCTAATTGCGCGGTCATGCAATGCTGTACCCAAACGAAATTTGCGTCCTTTTCTTCCCACAAATAGAGCTTTCTTTTGATGGTATTTGATCACCTCTGCCGTTTTTATTTTTTGCGCTATACACGGAAAAAGACCGAAAATTTTGAAAAAAAATGATATTTTCTACTTTTTGTTCTAAAAAAAATCCAATAAACTCAATTTTAGTCATACATTTAGGCCAAAATGTATTCGGCCACATGTCTTTGGTAAAAAAAATGTCAATAAGTGTATATTTATTGGTTTGCGCAAAAGTTATAGCGTCTACAAACTAGGGTACATTTTCTGGAATTTACACAGCCTTTAATTTATGACTGCCTATGTCGTTTCTTGAGGTGCTAAAATGGCAGGGCAGTACAAAACCCCCACAAATGACCCCATTTTGGAAAGTAGACACCCCAAGGAATTTGCTGAGAGGCATGTTGAGCCCATTGAATATTCATTTTTTTTGTCCCAAGTGATTGAATAATGACAAAAAAAAAAAAAAAAAATTACAAAAAGTTGTCACTAAATGATATATTGCTCACACAGGCCATGGGCATATGTGGAATTGCACCCCAAAATACATTTAGCTGCTTCTCCTGAGTACGGGGATACCACATGTGTGGGACTTTTTGGGAGCCTAGCCGCGTACGGGGCCCCGAAAACCAAGCACCGCCTTCAGGATTTCTAAGGGCGTACATTTTTGATTTTACTCCTCACTACCTATCACAGTTTTGAAGGCCATAAAATGCCCAGATGACATAAAACCCCCCCAAATGACCCCATTTTGGAAAGTAGACACCCCAAGCTATTTGCTTTGAGGCATGTTGAGTCCATGGAATGTTTTATATTTTGACACAAGTTGCGGGAAAGTGACAAATTTTTTTTTTTTTTTTGCACAAAGTTGTCACTAAATGATATATTGCTCACACAGGCCATGGGCATATGTGGAATTGCACCCCAAAATACATTTAGCTGCTTCTCCTGAGTACGGGGATACCACATGTGTGGGACTTTTTGGGAGCCTAGCCGCGTACGGGACCCCGAAAACCAAGCACCGCCTTCAGGATTTCTAAGGGCGTACATTTTTGATTTTACTCCTCACTGCCTATCACAATTTCGGAGGCCATGGAATGCCCAGGTGGCACAAACCCCCCCCAAATGACCCCATTTTGGAAAGTAGACACCCCAAGCTATTTGCTGAGAGGCATGGTGAGTATTTTGCAGCTCTCATTTGTTTTTGAAAATAAAGAAAGACGAGAAAAAAAATTTTTTCTTTTCTTTTTTCAATTTTCAAAACTTTGTGACAAAAAGTGAGGTCTGCAAAATACTCACTATACCTCTCATCAAATAGCTTGGGGTGTCTACTTTCCAAAATGGGGTCATTTGGGGGGGTTTTGTGCCACCTGGGCATTCCATGGCCTCCGAAACTGTGATAGGCAGTGAAGAGTGAAATCAAAAATTTACGGCCTTAGAAAGCCTGAAGGCGGTGCTTGGTTTTCGGGGTCCCGTACGCGGCTAGGCTCCCAAAAAGTCCCACACATGTGGTATCCCCGTACTCAGGAGAAGCAACAGAATGTATTTTGGGGTGTAATTTCACATATTCCCATGGCATGTTTGAGCAATATATCATTTAGTGACAACTTTGCGCAAAAAAAAATAAAAAAAATAAAAAATTGTCTCTTTCCCGCAACTTGTGTCACAATATAAATTATTCCATGGACTCAACATGACTCTCAGCAAATAGCTTGGGGTGTCTACTTTCCAAAATGGGGTCATTTGGGGGGGGTTTGAACTGTCCTGGCATTTTATGCACAACATCTAGAAGCTTATGTCACACATCACCCACTCTTCTAACCACTTGAAGACAAAGCCCTTTCTGACACTTATTGTTTACATAAAAAAATAATTTTTTTTTGCAAGAAAATTACTTTGAACCCCCAAACATTATATATTTTTTTTTAAAGCAAATGCCCTACAGATTAAAATGGTGGGTGTTTCATTTTTTTTTTTCACACAGTATTTGCGCAGCGATTTTTCAAACGCATTTTTTGGGGAAAAAACACACTTTTTTACATTTTAATGCACTAAAACACACTATATTGCCCAAATGTTTGATGAAATAAAAAAGATGATCTTAGGCCGAGTACATGGATACCAAACATGACATGCTTTAAAATTGCGCACAAACGTGCAGTGGCGACAAACTAAATACATTTTTAAAAGCCTTTAAAAGCCTTTACAGGTTACCACTTTAGATTTACAGAGGAGGTCTACTGCTAAACTTACTGCCCTCGATCTGACCTTCGTGGTGATACCTCACATGCATGGTGCAATTGCTGTTTACATTTGACGCCAGACCAACGCTTGCGTTCACCTTAGCGCGAGAGCAGGGGGGACAGGGGTGCTTTTTTTTTTTTTTTTTTTTTTTTTCTTTATTATTATTATTTTTTTATCTTATTTTTAAACTGTTCCTTTCATTTTTTTTTTTAAATCATTTTTATTGTTATCTCAGGGAATGTAAATATCCCCTATGATAGCAATAGGTAGTGACAGGTACTCTTTTTTGCAAAAATTGGGGTCTATTAGACCCTAGATTTCTCCTCTGCCCTCAAAGCATCTGACCACACCAAGATTGGTGTGATAAAATGCTTTCCCAATTTCCCAATGGCGCTGTTTACATCCGGCGAAATCTAAGTCATAAAATGCTCGTAGCTTCCGGTTTCTTAGGCCATAGAGATGTTTGGAGCCACTCTGGTCTCTGATCAGCTCTATGGTCAGCTGGCTGAATCACCGGCTGCATTTTCAGGTTCCCTGTTGAGACAGGAGAGCCAGAGAAAAACACAGAAGACGTTGGGGGGGGGTGGCATTCCCTCCCACTGCTTGTAAAAGCAGTCTAGAGGCTAATTAGCCAGTAGGATTGCTTTTACATGAAAGCCGACCGCTGGCTGAAAAGAATGATACCAAGATGATACCTAAACCTGCAGGCATCATTCTGGTATAACCACTCAAAGTCGTGAATGGCGTACCTGAAGACAAAAAAATGGTTAACAATAAAGCACAGTAAACGGTAAGGTATAAAAAATTGCATACCTGAAAAACAAACATGATAAAACATAATAACAATAAAACATTGCAGAATAGAATACAGTAAAAAAGAGCAGAACAATAGAGAGAGAATAGAGAGAGAGAGAACAATAAAACGACAACTATTTTTATTTTATATTTTTGTTTGTGTTTTTTTTTTTTTTTTTTTTTTTTTACACTTTTTTTTGTAACTAACTATAATAACTGTAACCGGTTCCAGGTTCGGGTCTCTCAAAATGCGATGGCATCTCGGGAGACCCTGTGAAAGTGTGCCTAGTCTGTGCAATGCTGTACCCTACGCTAATACTCAACTAGTGCATGGTAGCGTTCAAAACATTCACCAATGCAAAGACCAGGATTGTCAGGACAGGAGGGACAATAATAGTGGGTGTCACGCCTATATCCGCGCTTGCTGCAGACACGACATCTTTTTTGGGGGGGTTCGCTGGGTAGGGGTACTCGGGAGGACATAAAGAAAATGCCTCTCATGCAGCCGACTGCATTTGGTTGGGGATGTGAATGGGGGAAGTACGGGCGCTGCAGAAGCGGTGGGTTCCCAATTAGGATTGGCGAATGCAGCAGGAAGGGCACTATGGGCACGACGTGCCTGTGTTCTTTTTGGTGGCAGCGGGACACTACTTGTGCTTGCCACCTCACCAGCTTGAACTGCACTTATGGGACTCGCCACGTCACCAAGTGTTACTGCAGTGCTGGTTTGACTACGACCGGGGTGTACTAGGCCGCTGGCGCTTGCCAGTTCACCAAAACGCTACCAAAAAAACTGTTAGCGATCGCAGGGATCAGGCCTGACTCTGCGAATGCTGCAGTTATGCGTTTAGTGTTTTGTAAGTGACAGTGATCGATCGATACTGCACTTGGGTGGGCTGGGCTGGGCCGGGCGGAGGGACAAAACGCAGGTGCTAGCAGGTATCTGGGCTGATCCCGCTAACACTGCATTTTTGGGAACCCTAAACTGCTGGGGACGCTAGTATAGATCTGATCAGATCAGATATTGATCCGATCAGATACTATACCACTAAGGGAGGCGTATGCTGCGTGCGTGGGTGTTAGCGGTACTGGCGCTAATCTGACGCTGCCTGGGGCTGGTGCTTGCCAGTTCACCAAAACGCTACCAAAAAAACTGTTAGCGATCGCAGGGATCAGCCCTGACTCTGCGAACGCTGCAGTTATGCGTTTAGTGTTCTGTAAGTGACAGTGATCGATCGATACTGCACTTGGGTGGGCTGGGCTGGGCCGGGCGGAGGGGCAAAACGCAGGTGCTAGCAGGTATCTGGGCTGATCCCGCTAACACTGCGTTTTTGGGAACCCTAAACTGCTGGGGACGCTAGTATAGATCTGATCGGATCAGATATTGATCCGATCAGATACTATACCACTAAGGGAGGTATACGGTGCGTGCGTGGGTGTTAGCGGTACTGGCGCTAATCTGACGCTGCCTGGGGCTGGTGCTTGCCAGTTCACCAAAACGCTACCAAAAAAACTGTTAGCGATCGCAGGGATCAGGCCTGACTCTGCGAACGCTGCAGTTATGCGTTTAGTGTTTTGTAAGTGACAGTGATCGATCGATACTGCACTTGGGTGGGCTGGGCTGGGCGGAGGGGCAAAACGCAGGTGCTAGCAGGTATCTGGGCTGATCCCGCTAACACTGCGTTTTCGGGAACCCTAAACTGCTGGGGACGCTAGTATAGATCTGATTGAATCAGATATTGATCCGTACAGATACTATACCACTAAGGGAGGCGTATGCTGCGTGCGTGGGTGTTAGCGGTACTGGCGCTAATCTGACGCTGCCTGGGGCGACGCATATCACCGCCGGGCGATCGGGGGGCTAAACCTTTATTCGGTAATAAACGGCGGGTGCCCTGACACTATAAAAAATAAACGAACTAACCAGCGTCACCCGTAACAGTTATACGGTGATCAGTGGTGAAAGGGTTAACTAGGGGGCAATCAAGGGGTTAAAACATTTATTAGGTAGTATATGGGGGTCCCTGTCGCTATAAAACACTGACGGCGAACCTAAATATTTACGTCCCTAACTACCGTCACCAGCGACACTAATACAGCGATCAGAAAAATGATCGCTTAGCGACACTGGTGACAGGGGGTGATCAAGGGGTTAAAACTTTATTGGGGGGTTAGGGGGGTATCCTAGACCTAAAGGGGGGTAATACTAACTGCCCGAACACTGTAACTGTCACAAACTGACACTATGCAGTAATCAGAAAAAAAAAAAAAAAAAAATACTGCTAATGTCAGTTTGTGACGGGGGGGGGTGATTGGGGGGGGATCGGGGGGCGATCGGGGGGGGATCGGGGGTGAAAAGTATGCCTGGCATGTTCTACTGTGTGTGTGTGTGTGTGTTTTGTGCACTCACTTGTCTTCTCTCCTCGGCGCTGGAACGGAAACTGCCAGACCGAAGAGAGATGACATCACATCCTCTGCCTGTGTGAAACGACACACAGGCAGAGGAGGATTCCCATTGGCTGGGAGCGATCGCGAGGGGGGGGCCACGATCGGATGGTCTCCCCCTCGCCTCCCGACGCTCCCAGTCAAATGCCGACCGCCGATGGCACCGGGGGGGGGTCCGATCGGACCCCCCGCCCGCGGGAGGCAGATCACGTACGGGTACGTGATTCTGCCTGCCCGTGCCATTCTGCCGCAGTATATATGCGGTAGGCGGTCGGCAAGTGGTTAATGTGTCATTGTTTGTTTATTGGTTATTTTATTGGTTATTTATTTGGAGTATTTATTTGGAGTTATTTTAATAAAAGAGTCTGTTGTGGCCATGTTACTCCATAAATAAGGGTGTGGCCTCATCATTTTAGGTGGGGTTGTTAAGTTATGGGGGTTTTGGGATGTAAAGGGAGAATTGCAAAAATAGAATGGTGGTGACATTTGGACTACACTGGTCAAGTGAGGCACGGAACGAGAAGGACTGAAAGGAGGGGTAGTGTAGGGACGGGCATGACAGTGTGCCCAAGGGAGACACGGAAAGGGTTAACAAAATAAAGAGAACTGTAGTATGGGAAAAGGGGAGGTAAGTTAGGAAACTTTGTGAGAAAGGGGAGTGGTAGTATTTAAAGGGGTGGAGGAGTAAAAGGGGGCAGTGTGAGGAGAGTGCATCAGAGGAGGCAGTTTTTCCCACCCTCCCTCCCTATAATGTTATATAGATATGCGTGCAATATTTTGAGTAGTTGTTGTGGTGTGTTTTTCTCTTTTACAGGAACTGAACGGGTCGTCATGACAGCAGAGGTGGTCAGTTTGGTTGGAGGCTGTTTTATTCTGGTGGTCTTTGACGGGGGCGGTAAACGGATGGATTAAAAGGGGTGGGGGGCTCATCATTTGCATGTTCCCCTCTGGTGTATTCCTGAACGTTGGAGGGAATACTGGGTTTGGTGGCGCTGCGGGAAGCGGTTGTCTCCGAGCGGCTACAGCTGGAGGCCTATTTGTTTGGTAAGTCCCGCAGTGCGTTGGTTATCCGTGGTTATATATTTATATATATATTTGGAAAAGGTGGGCCACAGTCAGAGACCATCAGACTGGGGTTAACAGTTACGTTATTAATGTGTCATTGTTTGTTTATTGGTTATTTTATTGGTTATTTATTTGGAGTATTTATTAGGAGTTGTTTTAATAAAAGAGGCTGTTGTGGCCATGTTACTCCATAAATAAAGGTGTGGTCTCATCATTTTAGGTGGGGTTGTTAAGTTATGGGGGTTTTGGGATGTAAAGGGGGAATTGCAAAAATGGAATGGTGGTGACATTTGGACTACACTGGTCAAGAACAATGAGTGTGTATTTTCTTTCCCACCTGGAGCCTAGGAAAACACTGTTTAATTCTTCCCTAATAGACTGGGATAATAAAACTTGAAAACAGCAAACATCAACTGACTTTCCAAGGCAAGAATACACCATATCCAAACAGTGTATAAAGAAGAAACCTTGGGTTATGTTTACCAAACTGGACAACCTCCAATATACATCTGTACACAGACATAGAGGAGAGTCAACAGACTAAGGCCAGTTTAAAACCTGAATTTTTTAACAACTGAATATTAAGGGGAAACAAGGGATCTATACAGTATCTCACAAAAGTGAGTACACCCCTCACATTTTTGTAAATATTTTATTTTACTTAAAAATAAAATTACGAGTAATATGGCGTTACCTATATAAAATAAACAAACAACAGACCCACATCATTAATGTGATGTGAAATACCACTGTAATACCAAGTGATAAGATAAAAATGTGCAACTAATGACTGTGATAAAAATGGTGATCAGTGATAAGCCTAAATCGCTAGAATCACTATGCAGTAAAAAGGCGACAAGCCTAAATCGCCTATGTAGTGAAAAGTTAAAAAATGTGCAACTAATGAAAGTGATAACAAATAATAACCACTATTAAACAGTGATCAGCGACAAGCCTAAATTGCTAGAATCGCTATGCAGTAAAAAGGCAACAAGCCTAAATTGCCTATGTAGTGAAATTTGCTACTGTGGTAATATATATACCACTACTAATGTCATAGAAAAGGCATGTGACAGAAGTGAAATACACTAACCATAAGTGATAATGGCAGTGATAAATACAAGTAACCAGAAAGAGTGATACTCAAAAACATATACAAATATTCAAAATAAACCCCCAAAAAAACACAAAAACAAAAAGCAATCCAGTCCCAATATATGTGAAAAATATATGTGAGATATAAATAGATAGACCAAGTCCAAGTTGTAACATCCAAACTCCTTCAAAGAACAACAAAACAAGAGTCTTTTATAATTCTTAGATGCTTGGTGACTTCCTATTGTGACTAATGTGACACACTGACATTAATATGTGACACTTGGAGGTGTGTTTGGGGTCGTTATCATGTTGGAATACTGCCCTGCGACCCAGTCTCTGAAGGGAGTGGATCATGCTCTGCTTCAGTGTGTCACAGTACATGTTGGCATTCATGGTTCCCTCAATGAACTGTGGCTCCCCA